>KN882059.1:0-21533 GCA_000934395.1 Fistulina hepatica ATCC 64428 | reverse complement strand
ACTGCAGATCGTGTGCAGCATCAGATTGTCCTGGAACCGATATTGAATGGTAGGAATTGACTTTCCCAGTAGGCTAGTCTTGATGAGGTCGTATCTGTACAGCGACAAAGGTTAATACGGGCGGAACGCTAGCAAGATGTATGACTTACGACCCAACTTGAGAAGGCTATTAAAAGACCAATGAGAAACGCTCAATCACCGACCACTGACCAATTTAACTCACGTTCATTAGAAACGCCCGAGCCTACGGGCCATTAGCTTCGAGATATTGAGACAAACGAGGTTGTACAACTCACTAAATTTGGAGTCATCCCGCGGACCAGTCCCCTCAGGCCGTCCTTCTTAACAATGCTAAATAACCCAGAGAACACGTTGGGATAATTGTATCGTTTGTCTGGCGGTTTTAACACGTCGCTCGTCATCCGCACAAGAATAATATCTACGAGGTGGTATTCAGACCAAGTTTCGTGGCTATGTAACTAGACGGCTTGCCTGCCGGGTTGCCTGCAATACCACCCATGAGACCGGCCCCACCGGCGACGGCGAGAAGCGCCATTGTTGAGGGCATGTAGTTTTGAGATAGCCGCGATTTGAAGTTTTCGTACGCCCCTAGACGGACGAGCGAGTATGACATCTGTCGCATGATGGATGCTGACAGGCCCGTATAGAGACTGCGAAACCCATGACTAGCCACTGCCGTACGCATGGATCTTATGAAAGATGGAGGTGGGCCACCAGGAACATGAACCTCAGTTTGCATGCGACTGTCAACCGACAGAGGTCAGCAGGTGAGTGTGGTAAAGATATGGCGAACGTACATGCGCGTTAAATCTAATGGGTGCGTGAAGCATGCAGCCACTGGCACGTACGGTGATCAGTATTCAATATGCGGTGAGGGGGAATAGAGACTTACTGGACGCTGCAACGCCTGAACCATTACATAGGGAAGAATGCCCTACAAATCAGTCACTAACACAGCTCAAACTGACGCAACCAACCTCCGAGCCTGCTGGGCAGTTAGCACAAGGCGCATCATCGTGGGGACCACACCAAACATCACTCACCAAAACGGATATGTCGCGGGCATGTCTTCCACCAGCCGGGGAACCTAGGCAATGCTGCGCTATGAAAAATGTACAGACTCCATGCGGGTTTAGTTGCTGAACATGTCGCTGACGAATTCCGAATGTCCGCCAGAACAATAATCCGATCATTTCGGGCGACGGACACGGCTCGGGTACGGCGGGTGGCGATGCGCTTGTGGCATTTTTCTCAATGAGAACGTGGCATGCATGAGCGACTTCGCCGTCGTCTATTTTCATAGTTTTCAGTGTTTTGTGACGCTGCACTCAGAAGTCTCAGTTTTTGAATTTTCAATTTCCAGTCCGGGGCAAATCTCACATGATCATTTCGCTCAGGGGTATTGATCGGCGTCTAAGTTGACGTTGACCAGTGGTGATCGTGACCAAACGGGATTCGAGTATACCTTCGTTCAGCCTATCGTGGTATACGTACTTCCAATCTCGACAGAGAGATACGGTCTTTCCCTGTTTTTCGCTCCTCAATTTTCGGATGGAATTCTGAGCTTTCTGATAGAAGAAACGTTTGCAACACGGTTATAAACTGCTTACGCGCATACTACGGGTCGTGTGCGGCCAAGAAGTACTTCAGCTCGGGTGCAAAGCTGAACCACGCCAGTCCTGATGTGTACACTTTCGGCTATCCTCTTTGCTCTGTTTCATCACTACATCCAGAAAGTTCAAGCTTAATGGCCACATTTAATCGGCCGCGTTCCCACACCGTGGCAGCCTCGATGCAGCCTCACATCCTATGCTCTCGCTTGTGTATACTTCTTGTTCTTGACGCTGTGCCATCATGACCTCTCTCAACGGCATCGTATATGGATCTCCCGGAAACTTAACCCACCTTCCCCTCCAAGAATGTCGGGCGAAAGTGCTTGTTATCGATGGTAAGCTCTCGACGCCGCTCTACATCGTCTTGCACTGACATTCAGACTCTCAGTCTCCGCACGGATTACGCTGACTCAAGTATATACCAACCCACTCACTCAGCCCACCTCTGGTGCCAAGTATTGCTTTCCGGTGCCTGCCAGTGGAGCGATCTGTGCCTTCTCTATGACCCGGCAGTCCGACGGTCATGTCATTGTCGGTGAAGTTCACGAGAATCAGACTGCCAGACAGCGCTTCGATCAAGCGCTCGAGGAAGGTCAGCAGGCGGGACTGGTCGAATATGTCAGCGACGACAGTCAGCATCTTCTGTGTCTGTCCATGTCTATCTCTGTACTGAGTCGTGTCCAGTATTTACGATATCTATCGGCGCTATACGAGCAAATGACACTGTTACCGTGAAGCTCGTGGTGAGTTTGTAGGTCAACCCGCAACATGATTGTGTTTCCCTGATGATACCAGTTCGTCATGAATCTCATGAACGACGACATTGTCGACGAAGTGCGTTTGCAGCTGCCTGTCCATATCGCCGAGCGCTACGGGGCCGTGCCCCAGGGATTGGATGGTGCCGAACAAGCTGGCTCCGACACAAGACTTAGGATCACCGTCGATGTCAACATGAGCGGACGCATCAGAGATATACGATGTCCCACACATCCAGATTTTACCGAAAAGAAGTATGAAACGGATCGTGGTCGCCTGTCGAGGCGGCGCACGACCGTCCGCGTCCGCTCGAAGGCGTTTCTTGAGAGTGATTTTGTTGTCATCGTCCGGGCGGATAAGCTGGACGCCCCGCGCTGCTTCGCCGAGATGGATTATGAGCCTCAGCACGGTCGTTCAACGGTCGCGCTGCAGCTGATGCTCATCCCGCGGTTTAATCGTGTCTCACAATATCCCCAGGAATACATCTTCCTTATTGATCACAGCGGCAGTATGCAGGGGAATTCCATAGAGACAGCGAAGCGCACGCTCTGCTGTCTCTTGAAGATGCTCCCCTTGCAGAATACTTTTTTCAATGTCTTCCGGTTCTCCAACCAATGCATCGCGATGTGGCCTAACAGCAGGCCATACGACCAATCATCTTTGGATTCCGCAGTGAGCACCTTAGTATAATATCGTCTATGAACGTGGGATTGAACAATGTCTACGGGGGATTTCAGATCGCCTGGGTTGAGCAAATTTACGCCGATGGTGGAACAGAGATTTACGCGGCGGTGCGTGCGACACTGGGGACCCGTCGTACCAATACCCAAAGTGCCCTTTTTGTCCTGACGGACGGGCAAGTGTCGGTGCGTTTTTTTTGTGGGTGACTGTATGCCTTTTTGCCGTGTGGTGATGCAGTTTTTCAGTCACATGAACTTGATTTGACCGCTGCCGAAGTTCGTCGCCACGTTTCGGTAGCAACATCTCAGGCCCCGCTGCATGTTTTCACCTTAGGCATTGGTACTGGTGTCTCAACAGATCTATGTGAACGTTTAGCTCGTGAGGGCGGCGGCGTCGCCCTTTTTTCCATACATGCAGAAGATATTATGGCAAAGTGTACCCGCCTTCTCCTTGCCGGCAAGACACCCGTGGCAAAGGAGGTCACTGTCGACTGGAACGTCCCCGTCAACTACAAGTCGCCCAGTGCGTCGGTCGGGTTTGCCTTGGATGCCACGGACAGCCGCGTCGTTCTGCGATCTGTGCCCACTGTGCAACAGTCCCCGCCGCAGGTGGGTGCCGTCCATTCGGGGATGCGGCTCAGTATCTTCAGTGTCATATTTCTAAACCGTCGCTACGTCCCGCCGCATGTGACGATTCACATTGAATTTGAGGGCGAAGAGCCGTTAGAGGAGCTGCACGTTCCCGTTAAAAGCGTTGAGTTGCACGACTTGGACTCGACATACTCAGTCATCCACCGCCTCGCCGCGTGGCGTTTGATCCAGGACCATCAAGAGCGACGCGCGCCGCTTCCGTCGGTCGTTGCCGGGGTGTACGACGAGGAAGAGGTGCGCAAGGCGGCGATTGTGTATCTAGGAGAGACGTACCAACTCGTCTCGCGGTATACGTCATTCGTGGCTGTCGATACCTTCGAAGAAGCGCTCGATTCGCCCAGTCTTCTGCGAAACCAAGCTGTCAATGCCGCCATGTCTCCAACGCCGATGGCCTCACTCGGCGCGATGGCATCGGCTTTATGGGGTTACGGTAGCCGGCTGAGCACCCGCATTACCAACATTCCCGGTGCGTGGCCTTCACCGTCCATTGAGCACATCCCGGACATCGAGTCAGAGAGTGACCCGGACTTCATACCGCTGTCGCCAGTCGACCTGCCGCTGAGCGGCATCCCGCAGGGCTCCCTGCATCCCTACGTCTATGATAACGAGCGATACTCGAGCTCCACGTCGTCGTTCTCGAGTCTCAGTTCTCTCGAAAGTCATTCATCTGTGACAAGTGAATGGAGCTCAAGCGTATCTTCAGAATCTGAATTATCTGAGTTGTTCGACGACGAGGAGAATGAGGAGCGCATGCGAACCGCGTCGCCAGTGCTCGAGCCAACAGCTCTGCCCTCCGACCGCGTGAGTGGACAAAATGCTGGCAGAGGTGGGCATCACGGACGTGCCGCGGGCCAGAATGACCCGCCCCGCCCCGTCAACCCAGAAGTCATCAACTTAGTTCTCGACTTCCAGTCCTTCAACGGCTCGTTTGCTCTAAGTGACGCGTTCATACGATACCTTACTACCTTCACAACTCTTTCTGCGACGATCATCACCGCAGAGGCCCTCGCCGCAAGTGCGCAGTCGGATGAGTGGGCGACAGCGCTGGCGGTGGCGTTCATGAAGAAAAGAATGGACACGCATCGAGACCTGCTGGACGATTTGCTGTCCAAGCCGCTGGCTTTTCTTGACAGTTTCCGGTCTGGTAGGCAGTTACTTGAGCGTGCGGAGAATCTACTGTCAGGAAGGTAAGGCATTCACTTGGGCGTTCAACACCAACATCACGACCTACGCGGTTGGTATGCACTGGCAAGTGAGACTCCCCATGTGTGTGTAAATGTATCCAGATATCATGACAATATGCATAAGACGCCATAATTATTCTAAATACTAGGCCATAGAAGAAAATAGAAAGTAAACAAGAAAAATCGTCCTGATGGATAGTTTGACAAGCGAAACGTTGGACCCGCGAGGTCCGGTGACAAATTTTAGGACATGCGGGATTTAGCACGCCTCGTACGCCTCGTACTCGTTTCTGCCTGAATCTCGACGACGGAAGTGACCTGTTGAACACTGGTTACCCATGAACCCAAATATTCAATCACACGTACTTACCTTGCGCTTGCGCTTAGCACTGCGTCCGGGAAGGGGCTATTTACCCAGCTTAAGACACCACAGCCAACCGACGTTAGACAATTAAATACGAACGCTCGTTTCCGGATTTGTATCTTCTTGCAGAGCCGGCGATGGCAGCAACTGCAGTTCTTCAATATAGGCTGATGTGCGCCCGCCGACTGTTATCCACTTGATCGTTGCGAGTTCACCAGACGGCTGGGGGAAAGTGTATGCTTCGGCTTAGTAACCGACGGAAGACGTACCAGCTTCAACGTCGGTTTCGCTTTCTTCCCTTTGCCCTATTATGCATGCTTAAACATACAATTAAATGACTGAACGGTGAGATACGCACCCATCGATGCTTGAACAAGAAGTCATCCGGGAACAACTCGTGGTTGGCATCGACAGAAACCGCGATTTGGCAGACATTGACGATATTAAAATAAAGTGCTTCTAATTGGGCGTCCGACAGAGTGTGACAACGCTGTTCAGGATGTATCCTAGAATGGTACAGAATTTCGTCGGCCACCCAGTTTCCAACACCTGCACTGAACGACTGGTCTAGGAGGAGCGCTTTGATAGGACATGAGCGCTTCCTGACCAAAGGTACGAAGTCCTCAGGCCGCGGCATAGACAAAAGGGGATCAAATCCAAGTTCGGATATAGGTGGCTCAGTCATAGGTGAGGCGCAAAGACGTATGTGAGCGAGACGGCGTGCGTCTAGGAACGCGAGTTCGCAGACAGAGTCGCTTATCGGATCCGTCAAGTGAAGAATGAACTAAGTGGCACGTGGCACCACAGTAACTGCAACACACAATCAACAACACTCTCACCTTCACATAGCGTGGTGGCCATACATCAGTAGACGTATCCTTCGGCCCTTCACGATAGTACACTGCACTCTCTCCCTTGATCTGTGAGGCATGCAGATAGTTAAGGGCATGACCGTAGTTCCTGGTCCGATCTAAACAAACCTGAATCATGCCGGTCATCCCAAAATGCAGAACCGGCATTCGTCCTTTTCCTTCCAACTCTAGGTAAAAAACTTTGCCTGTTCATGTATCGTGATCAGGCATTTCGGATGTGGCATGTGAAGTCAAGTCGTACCATAGCGGTGCGCTTTCCTGAACGTCCTTCCTTTTACTTCACTGGCCTGTGCATACTCAATCGCGAACGCCAACGGGAAAACACACACACTCACAAAATCCAGGTGCGTAACGCCAGCGAAGACAATCGAATCCTCAAACGTTTGTATATCGGAAATTTGCTTGCCCGCCCCGACGCGATTGACAATATCTACAGCTCTCTGCACTTCTAGACAACATTGCGAAGATAGTACACAGACGATCAATCTCCTGCACTTCGATAGACATACCGGGGAGCTCAGGCATGCTATGATGGTAATAGCGTCAGGATGCAACAACTCTCGAAACCGACTGACTGGCGATCGGTGGACACATACGGAGTCCGACAACTTCGTGATCGCCGTGGACAGTTGGCACCCTTGTGTGTTCCCAATGCTTCTATTCTTCTATTGAACCCGCAATCAGGGTTAAGTATGGTTACTATGGTAGCTCCTCTTGCGTTTGGCCAGCGCATCCCAGATCCGCCGGACTACTTTTTATAGGAAACAAATATCTTTTTATTTCAGCTTGATCTATAAAGAATTATTCGCGGTGTCACTCAGGGGTCTGGGTCACACATCTCAAACCAGCCAATCCTAGATTGCCAGCGGCCGCCAGCACAGTGACACACTTAGTCACTTTTTACGGCCCACCTTCAAGTGCTCTCATCTCCTCCAAGTCGCTGTGGTGCAGAAAGTCGAGTTTCAAATTTCGAGAACACATACAACTCCCTGTCACATCGAGTCGCGACCTCGAATCATGGTCGCCAGTAAACCGTTAGGTTTGCAATGGAGAAGTTCCTATTGGTTTACGACACTCGTTGTGGGGCTCGGTGAGCATATTAGTTCACTATTCTTGTAACTTCGGTATCCTCATCCGTTAGTACTCCATTCTTTCCAGGGATCTCCGTCGATTTAATCGCCTATTCTATCATTGTTCCCGTCGGACCATTTCAATTGGAGAAACTCGGCTACACAAATGTATCAGAGCTCATGGGATGGCTTCTATTTGCTTATGTAGGATCCATCTCTTCATTCTACTTCTATCTATTTACTTCTCTTCTTCAGTCTGCCGGCCTAACCGCAGGTGCGTAGTAGGCCACAGGAACCACATTTCCAAACTTATTAGTTCTATGCGTCCAGCTACCATTCCCGCGGCATTCCTTTCGGAGCACTATAATTCTCGCCAATGGCCGTTGATATTAGGTCTCATCCTCCTAATTGGTTCCTTGATAATGATGATGGAAGCACCATCGTACGCTGTAATGTGTGTTGCTCGAGTCATCCAAGGCCTGTCGTCGTCTCTTGTGTGGGTCGTTGGTATGGCACTCCTGTGCGTCTTTTCATGATGATATACTTTCTTGTTGTCTTAACTCGAGCTCTGACTGCAGCTGCGATTCAACCCCAGATACTTTGATAGGGAGTACGAAATTTACGTTCGTCTCAACGGGATGATTTTGACCAAGATACACTTATACAGGACAGTTGGGATTCGCTCTTGCCGGACTTTCTATAGGGTAAGCAGGGCATACTGACATGATGCAAGACTCGAGTTCATCTCAACTCTATAGATCCCTAGTAGGTCCACCGGTCGCAGGTGCATTGTACGGCAAATATGGGTTCCGAGGGCCATTTATTTTTGCCATTATCGTCTCTGTGGTCGACCTTATTGGTCGTCTCCTTGTCGTGGAACGCAAAGACGCGCTTAAGTGGGAAGTCGACCCTGCTTTCGTCAGCGCCAGCATCGTTACCGTGGAAGACACCGAGATGGCGCAAGTGGCTCCGGCGTCCAGTGGGCATCCGGTGCGGAGTCCTCCCGAGAATATGAATCGCCAGCCGCTGCCTTTCGTATCAGTCCTACGACGGCTGTCTCAATCATCGCGTGCCGTGGCGACTTTTCTTATAACCTTAATATACGGGTACGCTCTTTTCGCTATGCCAGGTGAATGCATGTCAAGCGGCCGTTTCATTCAGTATTGTGTATGCCTCGCAAGAACCAACCCTTCCGCTGCATCTTCAGAGCGTTTGGGGGCTTGACTCGTCTGACGTCGGGCTCGTCTATCTTATAGCATGCGTACCCACATTATTCTGTAGGCGCTCCGTCCACCGCGTAGCAGTTTCCCTTGAATTGACTTTGCTCTCAAGCATCAATTGTGACAGGATGGGCTACAGACAAATTTGGTCCTGCAGGAATCAGTATCTTGTGCCTTCTATTCTCGTTGCCGTGGTGGGTAGTTCTTGTGCTGGAAGACCGCCTTGCTCTTTTCGTTACAGCTTTTGCCCTGCAAAGTAAGCCACATATAGCTTGTTCCTCACTCCAATGGTTTTGACCTTGATACCCTCTTGCAAGGTTTCTTCACTTCGGGTGTTGTATCGCCCGTATGCGCAGAACTGGCAAATGTTGCTTCTGGAATCAAAGGTGTCGGATGTAAGTTTTGTCTCGTTCAACTGAATTGACAACCGATTCTCGTTCGTTCAAGATGCACATGTCTACGGGGCGTTCAATTTCGCTTACGGTGCTGGCTCTACGTCAGTATTTCTTCTATTTCTTTTAACAATTCTTGACAGTCAGATGTTTGACAGCATCGGTCCAGTCATTGGAGGCCATATGTACGATCGCATGGCCCGGGGCTGGATGGCGTTGTGTTTCCTGGCGACAGGGCTCGTCGTTTTTGTCATGAGTATCGTGCTATGCTACATTGGCGAACGCCCACTGCTCTCGCGATTGATCACCAGAATCACCAAACCTTCCATTCCTGTTTTGGCGCCAACCACGAAAGCATAAACAAAATCTGCATTTATAAAGAAGTCACACCACTCAAACGCAAAATGTGGCGATCGTAATGTTACAAAGGGTCATATACAATAATATAGTCGAGATCCCCAGCATAATCTATGCATTATTCACAAAGACATCTGTATCAGTACTTCGGATTGTTGCAATGCAAATAAGGCCCACTCACTACTCTGGTTTGCGCCGAAAAGGATTGTGTTGGAGCCTTCATCCAGATCGAGTTCGACGGGGATGGCAAGTATAACAAGCCCACCGCCCGTGTCCGGCTGCTGAACGACAACTTCATCGCCACCATTGACACTGACTGTGACGTTGCGGTAGGTACTATCACCTGCGAACGCCGTGAGACCACGATTTGGATTTGGATGGGTGCATACCGTTAGCGTAGTACAGTGCAACCCACTGAGCCGCCCCTTTGCCTTCCACAGTCAACGTCACAGTTCCTCCATTGCCTGTGAAGTGGTTAGCGGTCATATGGGAGCACGAAGTTTTTTTTTTTTCACACCCAGATAGCCGACAGCTTCGCCGCCGGAGTATGATGACGATGTTAGAATGACCGCACTTCCACCTAGCGTCCCATCCTCGGCCTGGTAAGTTGTTCCGTTGTAGATCGTGTAAGTACCTATGTTCGACAGAACATCAATGTTTGAGAAGAGTATTGATAAAACCTCATTTTACGCACCACTTGCGACATCCAGATCCCACACATCCGCCCAGACCAGGCTGGGTACCCCGTCACTGAATACCATCGGCAACCAGATGTATGTGCTGCTGCCTAGGAGCGCCTCGCGCCAGCGGTCGCCCATGTAGACGGTGTTCGATCCCAAGACGAAGTCGTACGCGTTCTGGGAGTTATACGTTCTCGTATCTTCAGGGGCGATGTCGGCCTCGTCAGACCAACTTCCAGAAAGAGACTAAAAGTGAGTTTAGTCGTGAATCATTTATAGAGTTGCATCAATATGTCAGTACCGAGGCTGTGAAGTATTTGTTTGCGTTTGGTGTCCAGCCGCTAGAAGTGCGTAACATCCGATTCATCAGGACAAGGTTTCGAAGAACAAGAATCACGCCCACGTTGTGTGAGATGCGAACAGGTAATAGGTCTTACATCGCTCATGAGACAACGAGATCTAAAGAAAAAAGAAACAGACGTACTCCATCCTTCTTAATCATTCCAGGAGCTTCCAGTTCTGCGCCTAGTTCGGATTGTCGTCAGTTGTATTGTGAAAAAGGTGCATTAACTTACCCGCGAGCTCGCTAACTAGATACGAAACGTTCTGGTAATCGTCGTCTAGCCTGGTGATCTTGAAGTCTACATTGTCGTCTGACGCGTACAAGAGATATGCCGTCGCTGATACAAATAAACTTGGGAAATGACGTTCAGACCATGGATGTTTTCACTTACAGTTATCTCCAACAGGCCAATGTTCAAAATTCGGTGACACTAGCTGGAATAAATGAATACCCGACTCACCGTCAACGAAGAGTCCCATGTCACGCGAATCTGCTCCAAGAGGCTTCCAGCTCGCCAGATAGGTGTATGGACCGCATGGAGTATCGGCTACCGCGACGCCGACCTCGGCGGCACCATAGCTGTTGTGCAAAAGGCGGTTAGTCCAATAAATTAAATAAATGCTGATTGACGGTGCGAAGCACGTACTCTGAATTATCGGAGTGGAACCACATAACGTATTCAGAATTCTAGCGGACTACGTCAACGACGTACGTTGATACAAAGGAATTGATGCAAGTGATACTACGCGCCTCCTCATTATAAACGACTGCATTCGACTTCCTCGTAAGCCCGTTATGGAATAGAAACGATAGAGACAGACCTTTCGGACGCTCAACGATGTTAGAACTTGAGATCATCGTATCGTTAATAGGCGTCAAGGCATTATTCTGCCGAGTCCAGGTGCCCATGTCGCTCGACTGATATGGGAAAATTCAAATTTGTTACATCAACTTTACCGTCTTGATGTGCCAGGACTCACGGTGTAGCAGGAAACGGCATGGAACAGAGCACTATTGTCCGTTTTGTCTTCTCCAAACCAGTAATAGGTGGAGTTAACCTGTCAGAAGCGTTTTTGGAAAGAGATTTTTCACACTCGTCTGCATACTTACGTTAAGGAAGCCTGCGCCATGGGCTTGAATAACGTTGCCATCCGTGTCATACCAGGTGGCGCCTGGGACGATAGCAACACCTCGAACCGCGAGCACAGATATCAAAATCGATAAGAAGGACGTGAACATCTTCTGCAGTTCTACCCTTCGTCCATGGAATTTATATCCTGCACAGCGGAAGAATATACCACACGACACAGGCCTGGCCCGGCATCCGGCCAGTCATGCGCAACGCGGTGTCATGGAATGTTGCTGCTATTGTTCCATTGCTACATTTATCGACGCTTCGCATGGTGCCAATCATAAATACAGCCATTGTACCCGTCTACTGACTCGTGCCCAAAGTGTCACAAGGCAGATTTGAAGATAAAAGACCTTGAAAGAGCCTATCGAGAAGCAGCGATTGATTCGAGTTGAAGCTACTTAGCAGGTGGCAAATATAGGCCATTGCCAGCAGCCGGTCCGAGAAACTACATAGAACGTAGAACCATAAGGTCCACCGTTCGTGAGTGTCCGACACCGATTACCATACGCGTAGGCATCACAAGAGAATGTCATAGGGCAGACCACGTGTTCTGACGCTTCGACCTAGAAAATACATTGCACTTATGTATTTATCTCCGATTTGACCTTCTGGTAGGCCTAAAAGCGTCTTCGGACTTGATTTCCAGTCCGGCCACGACCTGCGGGTCCACATGTTGCTTGATCACCCTAGCATACGTATGAAGAAGGAATGATATCGGTGGTAAAGCAGCACAAGTAATTCGAAGTGAAAACCAGAAATCGGGAGAACAGGTTGTCGTTAAAAGCCATGCTGATGGTTGAGGACAACATGGAAGTCGACGCCGATATCAAGGCTGCAGTGTGACGATCGTAGTCAGTATCACGGGACCGTGCTGTGATCGAAATTCTGACTGTGACTCATCCTCGCACTTGTGGCGTCAAGTCACTCGACGTGGAACTGGGAAGCATCTATTTGATTTTTTTTTTGACTATATTCCTGTTATTCTATACAAATGGAAGCATTCCGTCTGCTGTCGTGTGGTGGTGTAAAGTTCGACAAGTCTCGTTTTCAGAAGGACGTTGCTCTTTTCCAGGTCATTGGACATCCTGAGTTATCGAAGCGTGTCTCAACTGTCTCCAGAAACCATCGGACAAACAGGCAAAGAAAAGTACACCCGGAGAAACGGACTCCCTTCCAGCCGAGCTTGACTACTTCAAATACGCGCAAGGCGGTCCAGTGAAGCGGAAGGCAGAAACCACGACAGGACCAACCAAGAAACGAAAACTGTCTCTCGTGGACAGCGACGACGACTCAGACAATGAAAAGGCCTCTTACAGCCAATCAGATCCTCTTCCCCAGCAGAAACACAGAGTTACTGCAAAGGGTTTCGACATCCCGCAACCAATAGAGACCTTCGAGCAGCTTACGACGAGATACCATCTTTCACCGCGCATATCTGCCAATCTATCAGAAAATGGATTTTTACATCCAACCGGGATACAATCTCATGCTATACCAATATTACTGGAAGTATGTGATATGTCTTCGTTTGTGCTGGTCTTCTATTCATTCCGACCTCCAAGTCTAGGGATCTTGCTGCTATATCTCCCACGGGAACAGGGAAAACCCTGTCATACGTGCTTCCAATTTTATGCGCACTAAATCAACCTGTTGCGTCGGTTACTGGATTCGCGGGCGGTGTTCGTGCAGTTGTCCTTGCTCCAACACGTGAACTCGCCCATCAGATTCACAACGAATTTTTGAAACTCGCACAAGGGCGGAAATGGAGAATCATTCTTTTTACAAAAGCTACTGCTGCTACTTTGACTGACAAAGAGGCGCGAGATCGAGTTGGTCAGTTGAGCACCTCCGTCCGTCAGCAGTACCATTGACTGACCACGCACAGATATCATAATCAGCACGCCGCTTCGCCTCGTTGCGTCTCTCCAGTCTGGAGACCTTGACATGAAAAGGTGCGATAAACTTCATTGCATTCGTGATTTCACCTCATACCTTATTAGTGTTCGACATCTGGTTCTTGATGAAGCTGACAGAATGCTTGATCCCGAATTCCTGCAACAAATCGAAGAGATAGTCACTGCCTGCACACATCCTGACATACAGAAAGCAGTGTTTAGTGCCACACTTCCTGCCGGTGCAGAAAAGACCGCCATGGACATGCTTCGAAATCCAATTCGCATCGTTGTCGGTTTGAAGTTAGTGCTGCGTTATGATCATTTCAGCGAGGGTTGATCGTTTTACCAGGGATACACCACTACCTCTCATCGCGCAAACCTTGACTTACGTCGCGGACGACCAGTCAAAGTTACCGAGCTTGCTTGGATACCTCGCGCAACCCTACAATCCACCGGTGTTGATTTTTACGTCGACCCAACCTCGTGCGTCATCTCTTGCCGAGGAACTTGTTTTGAATGGAATAGCCAACGTGGGTTGCCTGCATGCCGGTATGTCAAAGAAGGAGCGTGACGATGCCGTTGGCCGGATGCGACGGGGCGAGACCTGGATCATGGTCAGCACCGAAGTCATGGCGCGCGGTATGGACTTCAAGGGTGTGCGCGAAGTTATCAACTACGACTTTCCGACGAGCGTTCAAAGCTACGTGCACAGGATAGGCATGACGATTATGCCATTGTTCCCTTACTGATGCTGACTATCTGTGCTATAGGTCGTACCGGCCGCGCGGGTCGTGAGGGGAAAGCTGTGACATATTACACGGATGAAGACGGTCCATATCTGAAACCGTGAGTCATCGACTTCGTGTTGTGTAATGCAGCTTTTGATATCCTACAACTAGTATTGCCAATGTGCTCCTTCAATCTGGATCCACCGTGCCTGACTGGATCACGAAGCTGCCCAAGCCGTCAAAGATGAAACGGCGACAGATGGGAAAAGTCAAGCGCTCGGAGCATGTCAACAGCGCACGGAGCGTTGGCCGCAACGACGCGGTGAAGAAGCGGTGCATTTCTTCGTTCGTGTTAAAATCTGCGTTTCTCTGATGCCGTTCGTTCTGAACAGAGAGATGATCGCCGCATCAAAACGACGAAAACTCAAGGCATTGCAGGTCACAGATGAAGATGACACTGCAGCGACAGTTTAGACAAAGCTGTATTCTTCCGATCTACACTTACATATCCTGGCGGCGCGGCGACTGGCCCGGGCATGTACGGACGTCTGAATCGGGTAAGTAAGTATGCATACTGAACATACAGGCTGTAATTCCCAGCCAAAACAGCCTCTATGAAGGTCGTTCGAGGCCGGTTTCCAGCGATTTATCGACAGTTATCGGCGAGAATCGGCCTAAATCTTAATGAGCCCTTCGGTGAAGGCCAAAATCGGTAGGCGCCGTTTGAGATGGTTTGCTATGATTTAGAAGGCTTTCTTCACATGTACTGTCGGATGGGTTGCCAGCGACTTACTGTATCCGTATGTATTCATTTGAATGTATTTGAATCCATGGTTTCAACGACCTCGATGGAAATGAAACAAAATGAATTGACGCGATGTATTCAAAACCATTGCAACCCGTTCATATGTATGTGTACAATCCCAATGCCACCGCCTGCTAGCTCGCCATCCCATTGCGCTGCCAGGTGCCTACTATGCATCGCCGCCGCTACTGCTGCTGCTGCCACTGCCGCCGCCGCCACTGTTGCTGCTACCGCCGCCGCCACTGTTGCTGCTACCGCCGCCGCCACCAAGAGTTGGTGGCCATGTACGTTTGTCGTTATTATTCGTTCCATCGTTTTCATGCGCTCGTCATACCCGTATGAGAATTTTCGTTCTGCGCGGCCTAACACAAGCAAGTTTGTGAACAAGATAATGAAGGCAATGTCAGAGTCAACCTACCTGTGCCTAAGCTGCCTCCGCATTTGTCGCGGCCGCTCTTGTTTCCCAAAGCTGGGAATGTAGAGTTAGACCATTGAAAAATACATAGACGGACAATAACATACCTGTACCTCCTCCGCGGACACCAGAACACTGCTTTCGAGATGTTTTTTGAATTCCTCTGCGAGGGTCGAGCGGCCTTTCACACGGATATGAGGATTTTTCGTGGCAAAATCCGACTTGCAAAGGGCCCGTGCACTGTCAAAAAGACAACCAGCAATACATCAGCGGCACAATAAACATCTGGCAGTGGGCTATATACACACCGTGCAGACAATTTCAACTTTTTGCCTGTCGGCCTTGCATGTTGGCCAGCCGTCGGGGCAGCCGCTCCTGGAGTCGGAACTACTGTACCAGCGGCAGCTGTTGAGGTCACGCCAGAGTCGGAAGATGCAGACAGTGCGGTCGTTGTGGTCATTGTGGTCGGTGTAGTTAGTACGGTCGGCGCAGTCGGTGCAGTCGGCGCCATCGGTGCAATCGGCACGGTCAACAATGCTGTCGGTGCAGTCGGCGTGGTCGACGACGCCATCGGTGCAGTCGGCGTGGTCGACGACGCCATCGGTGCAGTCGGCGTGGTCGACGAAGCCTTCGGTGCAGTCGGTGTGGTTGACGATGCCATCGGTGTGGTCGACGATACCATCGGTGCAGTCGGCGTGGTCGACACCATCGGTACAGTCAGTGCAGTCGGCGTGGTTGACGATGCCATTGGTGCAGTCGGCATGGTCGACAACGCCATCGGGGCAGTTGGTATGGTTGACGACGCCATCGGTGCAGTCAGTGTGGTCAGCGCAGTTGATGCAGTCGACGCCATTGGTGCAGTTGGTGCTGTAGATTGCGGATCACCGTCGTCCATGAATACATCAGAAAATTTCGATGGGGCACTGCGCAATGTTTCAGCCTCCTCGAACGGCAGTGTGACGACGTCCATTTCTGAGCCTGCAGGCAACGCAGACATCTGCTGTGCTACCGAAGGTGTTTGAACCCGATCCAACCTCTCTTGACTGCTGGGCTGAATATCAAGCATGGCATGATCCACGGGCGTACTGCCGTCGACGAGATGTGTGGGATGTGTTTCGTTTCCACCAGCCGACAATAGATGGCCTGCTGCGGTAAGAGAGCCGTTCATTCCCCCGCTCACAGAGGAGCTGGGTGCTGTCATTCCAGTGGATACTATGGCAGCGCTTGTCGTGGTGCCAGCCATCGGCAACGGCACTGGTGGAACAGTGAGGCCGTCAGCAACCTGGAGTTTGTTCGAGGGGGTCTCTATTATATTATGGGATGTGATTCGAGGACAATAAGTCAGATCGACGCACACAACAGAGATATACTACTTACCTTCGAAAGTATCCATTGCCCCGTTTGACGAGACTCCATCGTTTTGCCGTGGCGGAAGTGTGCGTGATGGACTGCTCACTACGATAGTGGGTAATACACGAGCGATTTGAAGCCTATTTTGAGATGATCAATTATACTGCACGGCATCTGCAGGCCATAACTGGCTGCACGCGCACCTGGGCCGCTTTTTTCAATGAAAAGAACGTCATGGTCCTATAAAACAGAGATCAATGCAATTTCGTACCTGTATCGCACGTACACGTCGCGTTTTTGCTGCGGGGGCATCGGAGCCTTCAGGGGACTCGGATAGGTCACACCCAAAATCAACTGGCGCTGGGCGTTTGAGCTCTGAAGGTGCCGGTGCACTGCTTGGCGTAGTGTCCATGTCCGAACTTTCGGAAGAGGGCTGGGATATGTGGTCGATGTGCATATGAGGAGCCAGACTCTCCTCCTTCTGTGTATTCGGCGTCACGGAGCAACTACGAGATCTTTGGTCCACCTTCAAGTTCTCGGTATGCTTCGACTTGTACCAACCGGAGTACTGTGAAGTCACGAGATGGTTAGCTTTCCAGTTGTTTGAGCACAGAGCGAACTCAACAAAGCTGTGTGTCATGTGAGCATAATAAAAGTCTTGGACATCGAGTGAAGCCTTCTGCCAGGAGGTTGGCGCAACACCATAATCCCAAAGAAGATTGAGGATGGAGCGCGACTTTTGCAGTATGCTAGACAGTCGAAACCCATCAACAGGCTCGCCGTCTATCGTTTCAATGTACTTGTGATTCTTATTTACGCCTTGTGCAATCAAGGTAGACCCACGAGACGGAGCAACTGAAGACGCTTGCACATCGGTCTCCGAACCGACCTTCTTTACGTGCTCGGTCCAAGAAGCGCGTTCCCAGAAAGTTATGTTCGGACATTGATTGTGGTGCAGAGTTTGAACAGACGGAGCAGGAGGAAGTCGTGAAACAGGTGAAGGACTGGGGGACAGTCTGCCAATTGAACCAGAACATTGCTGTACGACACCACCGGTACTATTGCTGCCAGCCGCCAATGCCAGAGCGTTAACACACGGAAGGAGTCCTTGGTATGCTTGTCTATAGAATAATAATCAGTCTTAGTTGTACAAATGAGATACGGTATATAAACCTACGTCATTGCTCGCAGCTCACCACGCATCGACTCTAACTCGTGCTGCAGCTGTTGAATTACAAGCTGTAATTGCCATGTATTTGAATCTGAAGCTGAAGCTGCGATAACACCACCAGAACCAGCAGCCTGACGGAACGGGGCATATGGCATAACGACTGGATAGTTTGCGGCTGCCGAGAAGCCACTACTTGCAATGGCGCCGGTGCCTCCGTTCGCTATGTTGGCATGTAAAGCCTCGTCACCAGAAAGCCGCAAAGCTTGCATATTTGGGTTGAGCTCATTCTGGCATCGTGGGTGTTCTGAATTATGACCAATATCAATGGGAAAGGGGATATGTAAACGATGGCGTCCAGCGCTGGAAGACGCAGCACCCGGGTTATACCACATCGTACGACCTCTACTCGAAGACCGGATAGTACCATCCACCTGGTCCATATCCAAGTCCATAGGAGACTGAAAGTAAGGAAAAGTATCGCGGTCGGAGTCCTCAGAAAATGAAACAGGATCTGGACTGGACTCTGATGACTGTCCTGAGCTATTCCCTCATCCAGAAACACGGCAGCCTTCAGAGCTATCACTGGTATAGGAACCAGATGACGCCATAATGAAAGGCGTCTCTCGTTGGCGCAATGTATCAGAACGTTGGCGGGACGAGTCGGAATGCATTGGATGTAGAGACAAACGCCAGGTGCTAATTTCCGCGTGCTATGCCGGCCATCACAGATGCCACGGTCGATCACAATGAGGACCTCTCCTTCCAAATATGGAAGGTTGTGTCCTGGGCATGGATCAGGATGACTGTGCAAAGTGTTGTATGCATATATACACATCCATATCATATTTTATACACTAGTATTATGGAAGTCAACATGGGTAGGATCTAAAATAGAAAGTCCAGGTTTTTCCATAACATAAAATCGATCTTTTTCAGAGCCATCATGAAAAAATAAGGAATATCGAGGATCAGGAGCTGCCATAATGAGAGAATTAATGCTGTGGACATCAAGAACACGTACATTTGTACCACGAGAATGCTGTATGCTGATATAGGTGCCATGTGATTGCTCAAACAGTTTTCGATGAGGTGAAGTATAGACCGATGCCAGAGCAAGCGGTCTTGCAGTATCCTCTCCCGCGAACTTAAGCAAACAATAAAAATGTATTTCTGCAAAGTATTGATGGATTTTGCTGCAATTCGGATGCTTGCATGCTTCGCCGAACTAAAAATAATTTAGATAACACATAAAAATAGGAGAAAATGCATACCCGAACATTTCATGTGCAACGAGTAAAGTCTCGCCATTTCGAACGCACAGTCTGCCCATTCGGTAAAGCCAGTCGTGCCCAGTGTACAACCCGTGGGGTACCTTCAGCAAGGCTTATGCCATGGGCAAGGGCATACAAACGTAATGCACGCTCTTCCTGTGAATCCACTGGTCGACTGCGATCCTCCGTAGCGGATAAGAAAGAATACCCCAAACCAATGTCTCGTGCAGCCTCGGGAAGCGGTGTGTCATCAGGGTTGGTTTCCAGTTCTGGCATCATGGCCTTGAGCGCATTGACCTGACAGCGCTGCAAGCCGCGTTCAGCCAGATTAGAGAATGGATTGGAATGATTACAAATTTTGCTCCCAAGATTTCTGATCGTCCGCTCGATGGTCCATTGAGATACGCCAAGACCAGGTCCAACGCGAAGTGCCTCATGTGGCATATGACAATATCCATGATTGCTAGGACGAGCGAAATGCATACGGTCAACTCGACGCTGTATATATTCCGTCTCGAACTCATCACCCGCGCTGCTAAGATAGCTATAGGCTAGGCGGATTTGCGACAGGGGGATTTTGTTTTGGAGAAGAAATGTGATACCACGGACGAGTTTGCAGAAGTTGCCATAATATGGCTCTGGAAGATGTCCATAGAACAGACACGGGCCAAGGCCATAAAAGTATAAAAGAAATTCCCACGCCTTGTATCCACTCGAAATTTTCTCTGCGGGATTCTGTGGAGTGTGCCCGAAGGAACTTGGAATCCATGATTGAGCAGCTATGACATCTTCCCCATGGGCTTTCCATACACGAGCGTCACGAAATACTGCCCATTTCCATGTGTTCTTGTCGTCCGCCTTGTCACATTCGAATGTTCCTCGAAAGAGTGGAATGTAAAGATCAGGAATATTAAGCGCAGGGAGATGCATACAGTCACCAGGAAAAATAGCTGGAATGCCAAGCATATGCTCGCTTGACAAACCACTGAAAATAGTCAGTTTGCTTATGCCCGTCTCGAGACGATTTCGTTTGTACGCGGTTTGAGTTTTCGAATTGACAACAATGGCGAGGTTCGACTGGTAGCGTTGAGAAGCCTGCGTCGACGTAAAGTTTTGGAGAATATCGTCAATAACGACGTCAGGGTGATTACAGTCAGGCATATTGTAGTTGTTCGGTTTTTGACAGACTGGATAATAATGCGGCACACCTGGCTTATGCCGTCCTGGAAGCGGGCAATAAAATTGGCAGTGGATACGGCCATGATGTCCAACGAGACCACTGAGAGCTGCCATGGCAGGCCCATCAGCCGACGAAAACAAAAGGAAGGGACGATCGACGAAGACACGGTTTTCAGATGAATCCCAGATACGAAGGCCTTCCTTTTGAAGGGCTGCAATGTGATAAAGCGATGGAAAAAGAAAGCTATCAATATGTTTGGGCTTATTCGGCCCCGGTATGAAACACAGAGGTGGAACCGAGGTCTTCTTATATCGTACATCAGGTGGAAGGTCCATAACAACGCCTATCATGATCCACATGTCTGACATCTTTCATAAGGCAATCTGGTGAGTTTTGGTTTGCTGACATTTCGAGTAATAATATGAACTTTACCCACCTTATTGCGGTATAGTTGAGCGCCATCCATCGACAGCAAGATTGCCATGTCATCGTCCTGAATGGAGCCGTCCTCGACGGCTTCGAGGTAGTCTGAACCATCGATGTAATCGGTGTAGACTCCGTCATCTGGTTTGACGCCACCATTCTTGTTCAGTTCGTCGAGCACAACCTTTGTCTGCTCACGACGATAGAGCATCCGCTGTGCACTCTCCGGATGCCTCCACAGCGCCTGCAATTGCGTGCTCAAAAGGACAGTTGAGAATTGTTTCAGCGGACGAGGTTTCTTTCCACGAGCATCAACGTCATAGCGCGGTTTCGCACAAATGGGACAATTCAAGAGATGTTGATATGGACCCGTGAATGCGACACACGAGTCCACGCACATATCACGTTTGACCTCGACGACACCACTGAGACGCTCGACTTCCTTCTTTGCTAAGTGGTACGAGAGAATATCACAGTCTGGGAATCGACGGCAGATTGCATTGCGAGAATTTGTGTAAACGAGCTGCGCGCTGTTGTCAGTGGACAAGAAAAGCTCAAGGGAAAGTTTCGTATCGGGATCGTCGACATGCAGCTCTTCGCAAATAGGATTACGAATTTGATGTATTATATCATCAGGAAAAACACTTTTCGAAAGAGAAGACCTAGGAGCACACCTAGTTACGTGGCCTTCCTACAGGCGTTGAGTAGACCCGTAGTCATTCTATATTTCCCATGGATCATTTTGATGTGACTGAGAAGCATCTTCGGCAAACCTGAGGTCAGGTGAGTTCATGAGTCGCCTCAGGTGCACCGCAGCTGATCCAGGATTGACTTGGGAGGACCCCAGACCTACCAACTTGGTATGCTATTCTCAAGGTATTTGGAAGATACATAAGACTTAACTGAGACAACCTAGGCAGACTTGAGAAAATATGAAATACTGTGTCAAACTACCAT
>KN882056.1:0-10014 GCA_000934395.1 Fistulina hepatica ATCC 64428 | reverse complement strand
GGGCCCGTATTTTTACGCGTTGACGACTGACCCTCCTTCTCTTCCTGATGCCTTCGAACAAGGTCCTCCTTTTCAGCAGCTGTAAGACTCGCATACTCATCTGAGTAACGGTTTGCAAGGTCCACGATCCCGTGAGTGGTCTGCTCTCCCTCGTCAGCCAAGGCCTGGTTTTTGAAGTGAATGAACGCGTTGTAGGCGTTGCCGTCGCGTTTTGTCAAAACATGTTGACCGCCGTAATATATTTGATCCTGGACCCAACGAGGCTTCATGTCGAACTCCTCTGCAATCTCCTTTGTCCGGGCTGAGATGTCGGCTAAGAGGTCGCTGATGGCGGCGTTCAGCCTACTGCGCCGGTCAGCGCTAGCAGCTGCACGGTCCTTTTTGGCGGCATATGATCGACGCGGTTTTGCTGCATCAGCAGGCCGCACTCGTGGGGCACTGAGGACGGGGATTGAGCGAATGGAGGCTGTCGGCGTGGGGCGGTTCTCAGGCATGGTGAGGTAGGAAAAAAAATTGGCCAGCGGCAGCAAGCCCCTTGTCTGACACCTTGCAGCTGTAAATCGGATCCGCTTCTCACGCGATGCTGGTATGGACGTAAACGCGGCTCAGGGAGCTGAAACTGAGCTGGATAAAAAAACATAGGTCTGGCGAATACAGGGCGTACGGGATACACAGCTACAGCATCAGTATATTTTTTGTGAAAGATATGGCTGAGGAATCAAGCCATACTAGAGCCTACCTACTCGTAGCCTAGCTCCAACCTCAACTCAGCGCAATAATCCTGAGCATCCTGCCATCTCTCTTCAGCGTCCCGCCACTTCTCTTCAGCAGACTGGCGTGCTGCAATGGCGGCCCTGAGCTCTTGCGATGTACGTTCCAGCCGTGCACAGAGGCGGTCGTAGCTGGCATATGAAACGCAACCAGGAGGCGCGTTATCATTGAGATTGGGCCTGCCTACACTTACGTCGTCGTCGTCGTCGTAGTAGTAGTCGTCGTTGTCACTGGCGTCCTGATTGGAGTCCGAAATGTAGACGACGGCTACATCGCTTGTGAGGTCGTTCAATCTACGCGTCATTCGCCGCATGCCAGAGCGAAGTCGGCGGACTTGCTGCTGTAGTCGGTCTCGTTGAGCAACCAAGGGGTCGCCGGCATAGGGCCGTGGCGAATATGACGGGGGGATGCGGCCAATGCGCCGTAGGGCGGCAACTTCGTTAACCAAGTGCCGCTTCTCCTCCTGGAGCCGCCTGTTTTCAGCCATGAGATCCGACACCAAGGACGGCGCAGGGGGGTTTGGATCGACGTTACTGAAGCTGGGCGGACCGTTGGTGTGCGCCAGAGGTGGCCAAGTAATCATGTCGGGGAAGTGAGCCCATTGCCAGCGGTTCGAATCCTCGATCGGTATGATGAAGCGGTTGGTCATGCCTATGGGCGACGGTATCATACCGCAGGGCCTCCCGGCACGAATAGTTCGGCCAAACTCCTCCTGGGTACCCGTGTCGTAGTTGCTGTAGGCCATGAGCAACTGGCTTGAAATCGAACCGGAAAAGCACTCGACAAAGCCTTGAACGGCGCCGCGAAGTAATATGTGGGTGCTATGGGCAGTGTAATCGACATAACGAGCGGTTATATACACACGCGGATCGGGCAGACGACGAGGGGGAAGGGTGGATTCACGATCGCCGTGCAAAAACACCGCCATCGATGCACCGTTTGTAAGGCGATCGTACAAGCAGTGCTATTCATGCCAAAGTGTGAGTAGTGATCCAGAAAATGCAAGGAAGATACGCACCAAGTCTTCGGCCAACTCAACAACAGCTCGAATGTACTGCTCGCGCATACGCCTCGCTGCCTCGCCAGTAGGGCCGCCCGAGAAGCTGAGAAGACTACGTGCTTCAGGATGGAAGTGGTCGGCAGGATGAAAGTGGTCGGGATCATCAGCAGAGAGGCGGTGGGCAATGAACGCGATCCCACAGGCGTTGAAGCGATCCTCGAATGTAGCTAGAGTGCGATCGTCTGGTGGACCTTGGCACAGAAGTCCTCGAAACTGCGAGAGGCTGGAGGGTGTAAATGTAGATGAAAGCCTGCCCCAGGAGGGCAGCCTCGATGGATGTGGAAGCCATAGACCCCGAGCAGCAGATTCTTGCCGGTCGCGTGCTGGCATGGTCGTCAATTTGAAAATCATCAGAGAAGCGCGATGCGCGGTTGGCCTCAACATTCACGGTCACATGACCCTGTCAACGAACACTTCACTGTGACAATCAATTATTGATGCACCCTCTTCCTCCGTCAAACACTCTCTGCTTGACTTTGCTCCTCCGCCCTCAAAACTCTCGAACAATTTCAGGTGAGCCCATTGTGCATTCGGCGAGTCGCTGCAGAGGCTGCCGAGCGAGCTCGGTGCACTCGAGCCCGGGAGCTCTTGCTTGCGAGGCGGCCAAAGCAGCGATGCCTGCTGCCATCAACATTGAACGATGAGCGCTGACTGATATTCATTTTTTTCATTTGCTTTCAGACGACGAGGCCCCCATTGCACTCATGCCAATTCAAAAGGTCTTGAGCGCCCCATTTTCTGCGACGAACTGATGCCCTGACATTCTTTTGCAGACCAGCTCCAGGCTCCCCGCCCCGGTATTTATTGAATTGGACCGCAATGTCGACATTGATGACCTATACCGCATGGTCGTCACGACGTCTAGCCTGGATGCCTGCATTTCAGATTCGCCGCTCACTTCGCCACCCACCTCTCCCCTCAGCAGCATTCCGTCCACCCCGGACACCTCGCCTGCGGGCCAACCGACATCCATCGACCTCGACTGGGCACTCGAACTGCCGCCGCCTCTTCTGCAACCCTTCTCGACCCAATTGCCCTCGTCGACGCTACATGAATCCGTCCCCATGATGGCTGACCCTCAAGGCGACGGGACGCCTGCTGAGCTCTTGACGGTCCCCTCGAGAAAGGAGAAGAGGTGGCTTCGACGTAAAGACAACCGCCAGCGAAAGAGGACGCGAGCACGGGAGGAAGAAACACGCGCCGTCGATGAGCAGCCACGCCCGGGTGTGCGAGCAAAGTACGTTCATAACTCAGGCGATGCAGCCATCGATGTTCCGTTCAGCGCCACCGACGTTCGTGTGGCCTCGACTGGCTACCTTGGCCTTCGGACGCCGATAGCTGAAAAGGAGTACTCGCTAGAAGAACTGACGTCAGCTGATTCTGAATACGGCTTTCGACTTCACGAATGGGACGGCAAGACTGTGACTCCCATTGCCGACTCCAACGACCGCGTTGTTGTCGTCCTTGCAGGGCACCCGGATGATCCCACGTGGGACGCGGTTCACACAAGCGCTGCTGAGGAGCTGGAGAAGGCACGCGCGCGCGTTCGATGGCCCAAAGGAGGAAGAAAACAGGGTAAGCGAGGCAACTTCCATGCCTTGCAATCCGGCATCACGTTTGGCGGTGGACAGCCGGTGAGTGTTTCCCCTTTCCATGCCATTATTTTTTAAGCGGCCTGTTTAGAAACCCATGAACGCTGCGCACGTCGACCATACGAAGTCCATTCTTCGCGGCCTCAATGAGCACTGGGCTATCATTCGCATTGCAACATTCGCATCGGCTCTCTTCCTTTCCTGGGCCCCGCGCCTCTACCATGTCTACAAAAGCTGCCTCGAAGGCCTTTTATCCCATGACAACCTACTCGTTCGCAATTTTGCCGGCAGCGTCTTCGCTGCCATTACCTACAACTTTGGACCACGTACTGTAACGTTCCCTCATCGCGACTTCCAGAACTTGCCGTTTGGATGGTGTACAGTAACGGCGTTGGGGCGATTCAACCATCGAAAGGGCGGCCATCTTGTACTGTGGGATCTCAAACTCGTCATCCAGTTTCCTCCAGGGTCGACCATCCTGATTCCGTCAGCCATCATCAAGCACTCCAACGTTCGCATTGCTGCAGGTGAGACTCGATACTCGATCACGCAATACTCTGCCGGCGGTCTGTTTCGTTGGGTCGACCACGGCTATCAAACGGAGTCATTGTTTTGGGAATCGTTGGACGAGGGAGCTGCAAGGGAGGAGCGTGTCAGGCAGGAAGCCCGCTGGATGAACGGTTTGGACCTCTTTTCTACACTAGACGAGCTGTCATCTCTTTAGAATTATTTTAAATACTGAATATGATGTATACACAGTATATAATGTCTAATCCATGTGTTTTTGCAAGCTGTACTATTTGGATCTTAAGGCGGGACCTCAAATATGCGCTCGACGACGTTCAGCAGAACCTGATTCATGGTTCATATTGCTCTAAGGATCAGATTCGACTTTATTTTCGTAATAGCTACACGAATTCTACATATTTTTCGTCCATTTTTTTTGTAAACATGATCTATTATACTTATAGAACCTTGCTATATAATTTTTATGTGCTGCACAAGGCGGTACGGCGGGAGCCAGAAGCTGCGTAGCGAAGTTGCGAATGGCGAAGATGAGATCGCCGCCTCTGATCACTGCATCAAGACTTCGATTTACAGCAACCTGCTCTTGACTCCCGTCGTCATCTTGTTCTCTTGATATCCGTCCTCCTCCCAGAAATCACCCATGCATCGTCGCGATTGGCGTCGTGCACATGAGAAGACTCCGCCGCCTGGCCAGGCACTTTTCGAGGACCCAGAGCTCGATGAGGAGTTGCGTCAAATGTTGGTGGAGGATCGGCGTCAGAGGCACCGCCAGGCTTGCAAAAAGTACTACGAAAAGTGAGTTGCTGTATTTTGTCAGAGTGTCTTGTTTGTATTCATCTCAATTGCTCAGGCATCGTGAAAAGCTTCTCGAGAAAGCTGCCGAGCGCCGTGAAAAGTGAGCCGCCTTGTGCCATCTCCAGTTTACCACCGCCGACCTCGAGATGCTTCCACAGAGAAAAACGACGGCTGGAGAATATGAATAATGGGGACCGCGCAGATGCGCTTGCGCTTATCCGCTATGATCAACGTGAGTATCAGCGTGAGTGGCGCAAGTACAATCGAAGCAAGTTGGCTGCCAAAGCGCGTGCACGCCGCCGCGGGTACGTGATATTGTTCACATTCATTTACTGATTCTTTGCTCACATAGCGGACTATAGA
This sequence comes from Fistulina hepatica ATCC 64428, assembly GCA_000934395.1. NCBI lineage: Eukaryota > Fungi > Basidiomycota > Agaricomycetes > Agaricales > Fistulinaceae > Fistulina > Fistulina hepatica. Next base: position 4,905 of record KN882056.1, on the reverse strand, counting down.
TTCTGAAGCATTCCACAAAATCATCTCACGCTACCACAGCTTTTTCTCGTCAGCCCGGTTCAATGTGATTCAATTATTGTAGCTCGAGTGTCTGTCTGCACAATCGTATATACATTGTATATACCTAATTGAATTTCGCGAAAAGTTTGCTCTGAGTGTCGATGGATAGCTGGCACTGCTATGAGACTAAGACTTAGACAAAAAAAAAATCTTGCGTCACATGCTCATGAGTCACATTTACGAACGAGTACTCGTTATCCGCCAAGTACCACGGGTTGGCGTTTACCACCTGCAAGTCCCTCAGACATCCTAACTCTCGTTTCTCTATCGATGCATTCTTCACAAAGGCAAGGACGGTTTCGGGGAGGCATGTCTGGCCGACGCATGGGGGTCACAAAGAAGTCGCGCATTACATATGGGAGCACCGACGGCCTGCGGAAAGTTGTCTTGAAGCGGACGTACAGAACGCGAGAGGAAATTGAGAAGGAGCGTCGACGTGAAAGGGAGTTGATTGCAGGTATGTTGTATGCCTGTACGCGTGGGGAATTCTTTCTGATAATTGTATACAGCCTTGCCTAATGATGCACGCGACGAACTACTGCACCGCGAACTTGGTGATGCCTCTGGTGCAGATGACGGCCACTGGTATGATGACGACGACAACGATGTATTGCTTTCAGGGTTGGGACAGGCCGCTCCAGGTACCGAGGGCGAGCTCTTCAGCGGTGCTGGTGCGGAAGGAACATTTTTCGACCTAGCAAACTCAGTCTTGAAACGGTCAGTTCATCGCTCTTCTCCAAAAGGGAGTAAACTAAGCAGTCTTGACATACCTAGGAAAAGATATGGCGACTTACGAACTCGACGCAACCGTATTTTGCAGCAGGTTATTTCGTGGCGACTGCAGCTGCCGGAATTGAAGCGCGCGTACCTTCATTGGAAGGCATGCAAAACGAAGCCTGACGGCATGGACTCTGACGCCGATGTGCCAATATCCCATTACGATGTAACTCTATACAGTTTTCAAGGCATTCGTCAAGAGGCCTTTCCAGTCATACCCGGTTGTAGTGGGATCAATGAGATTTTGGTGTCCCATGGCGCTATCGGCGCGACGCCCGACAGCCCACAGGTCGCATTTACCATCGACTTCCTGGAAACATACCGACAGCTGCACCGTGTTTGTCCGCGACTCAGTCTCGAAGCTGTATCGAGAGCTCTGCTCCATTTACACCAGGTGCGTCTTAACTACTGTTCTATACGGAGAGCCGAGGACCGATGCATTATTTTTCTCAGCGCCCGCGCAAGTCATATCTTGCTCGCCAACTAAGTGGGGCATACGATGCGTACCTCGACATCCTTCGATCTGTCGAATGCGATATCCAGGTGGCACTGCATCGAAGTGATATACAAACGCAGGCGGAATATATTTGCGCGCCGTGTATGTACAAGCTAGAAAATGAAATTCCCCTTCGCCCTTCGATGCTGGCATGTATGGATGGAAACAACTCGTTGAAGTTGATCGACGACGCCTTCAAACCTGGACAACGACGACAGGACGGCCGCGAACTGAGAACACACCGATTTCTCGAACCTGAGGAGGTCGACCGCTTCAAGGATGACGTTGCAAATGCACAGGCTGCAAGGAAAGCAAAGGGACGGAAGAGGGTAGGTGATCAATGGACCCAGATATCGGCGATTCCTTACATTCTTCGACTTAGACGGCAGCTCCAGCTGCGACACCTTCCTCAACGGCATCGACGCCAGCCGTCTCGATCCCTGCTGCATCCACGGCGGCATCCACCTCGACTACTTATGCACCTACGCCCTCCATGTCTGCCGCGGCGATTGCCTCAACACCATTGCCACAAGCGGCCTCGACTTCCACTGCAGCCCCTACTGTGGACGGTCCCCGTGAATCTGATGAGTCATCAGGTCACGTTCCAGATCTCGAAACCCCCAACGACGACATACCATGGCTGAACATGAACGAGATGGACGACGGGCTCAAGGAGGATGTTAATAAATGTGTCGACCGGTGGCGGAACGCAGGCCCTGAGGCGCGGAAAAAAATGGTCGAACTTTTTGCCGTTTCTGGCATTTTTATCACGCTCTGTCGCCATGGGCATGTGCTCATCATGTGCGACATGATTCGGAGTGGGGAATTGTAAGTGGGTGGCTGTTTCCCATGTCCCTTTGGCTGAAATTTGGATTCAGAATGAAATATCCCATCGCTCAAGTGAACTATTTAATAGATACCTATGGGAAGGATATTGGCCTCGGCTACGATATTATGTGCGCGTTCATGAAGACCCTCTCATCCAGTAGCATTGCCAACAAGGTCAAGTCCAGCCGCCTCGTTGGCGTTGTTCCATCCTTCCATGGACACGCGCATTCTCGTTCTTGTCAAGTCGATTGGCATCCGAACTACGTCCCAGGCATGGGGAAAGAGGATGCCGAGGGGTCGGAACGTTTTTTCTCACGCAGCAACGAGCTCGCGGCTGGCACTCGCATGTGCTCTCAGTTTCATAGGCGCCAACAGCTGGACGAATACATCCGGTTCAATGACGACGACAAGTATGCATCAATCGGCACGTTTCTTTATAACAACTATCGACAAGCCATACGTACAATTCGCGATGAAGGCCTGCAGCTGCTTCAGATTTCGAAGCAATATAAACTCAAGGCGGCCGATTATGAGAGATTTCTTGAGGAGGAGCGCGCGTACCTCAAGAGTCTGCAAAAGGAGCCCGCTCATGTGACACAGCGCTGCGAATACATGGAATTGTTGCAAAAGTATATGGCGGCTTTGTAAGTAGCTTTTTTTGTATTGCAGAATGCTTTGATCAGCGCTGTTATGTTAGGATTGACTCACGAAGGGCGCGAGAAGACTTCGACAACGTTGGCGACTCCCGCACGCCACTCACGCAGATTGAACTTGGTAAGATTCAGCGACGGTTCACGCAAACGGCAAACCGTGTTGTTCTCCTCGATGAAGAACTTTCACGGATGGAGGAGGTGATGGGACTCCCCACGCGATGGACGATGGACACACCTGAGTATGTCGAGGGCCTGAAGGATCAGCGTGAGCGCCGTTTTCGGCAAGCCGTAGATGAAGTAGAGCGGCTTGTAGTACAGCGGCTTCTCGAGCTGACAAAGCTGAACATGAGTGGTGTTGGTGAGTTGCATCTTCATAAGCCTTTTGATTTACTTACTGGGACTCTGAATAGGCTATAAGCAACGCGAGAAAATTCGAAAGGCGCTCCAGGCACGTTCGCAAGCCATTCGCAAGGCACTAGACAATTACAATGAGGCGGCGCGAAGTCTCGGCCACCCTAGTGGGACACTCACCTGGCTTAACGTCATTGAGATGGTTCAGCTAGGGGAGTTCGAGCTCCTCAGAGAATCACGAACAAATATTCAAAGCGCCGACTGGAGCAAGCCTGCTTATCGAGAGGCTATGTCGCTCTATTTCAGCGTCAAGCGGGCGCGGGAGGAAGTTGTTCGGTGCAACGTTGAAATTACACGGCAACTTACGTTCATGATCAATGAGTTCAACGATATGCGGCGGGCCATTGAAGAGCTAAAGCGTGCTGACAAAATGGACTTGGCAAGTGAGTTACAAGATCGTTTGGACAGTCGAGCGGCAATCGATGCCGATATTGCATCCAAATTTGCCGATATTGGGCGCCTCCCCGGATTCACTGGCTCGTTGCTGCCAGGTGGTCGTTTAGGACGTGGGCCTTTTCGAGAAGATGACACCCTTCCTCCCTGGGCAACTGATTTGTTAGGTTGGATGGTCGAGTATTCCACTGATCCCCAGGCACAGGATTCACCGGCTGCAGCAAGAGGCAGAGAAGGTCAGGCACCTCACGAAAGGGTATCTGATGCAGAGCAAGAGGAAGCCGAACATTCTGCTGGTCCCCAGGCACAGGAATTGTCGGCTGCAGCAAGAGGTGGAGAAGGTCAGGCACCTCACGAAGAGATATCTGATGCCGAGCAAGAGAGGCGGCAACAGATCTTCACCTTGTTGAATGCCCTGCAGCAGGAGCTGGCGTCGTTGCAGGCGTCGCAGCCATCTGGAAACGCTGAGTCGTTTACTACCCCTTCACACCCACCAACTCCGTCGTCTTCTCAGCTACCTTCTAGCACGCAGCCAGCAGTCCCATGCCAAGCCGCGACCTCATCAGCACCCGAATTTCCACCAACAGCCGGCCCTTCACGTGTGATCCTTGGACACCTTCCCCGAGTCGCAAATTCGAGGAAAAAAGGAAAACGCAAGGCCGACGTGCTGGATGGCGATGGTGATTCGAGTGGTTCAGAAGCCAGCGACATGGATGCCGTGGATGTTGTTGTTCGCGAAGACCAGTCCACCAGCTTATTTGAAGTTTTCGGAGAACCCTCTGACTGATGAATTTTCTGTAGTGAATGGTTCTTTTTGATTGTTTATGCTGTCTACATCTCCCTGTACATGTACTAAAGTTTCTGTGATTTTCTGTGATTTTTTTATATTTTTACAAATTTTTGGTGATTTTTCGAGGACTTAGGGCCTTCGCGACGTTGAGCGGTGCCCGACGCCGTTGACATCGTGCACGGCGACGTCGAAGCAGCGGCGGTGTCACCTGTCAAAGGCTGACAGGCGGGCCATCGGAGACCACGGGCGATGACGTGTGTAGGGGATCGGCGTCAGTGGTCTAGACCTGCACGTGATATGACCCTTCCCAATGCGGTCGTCCCACTTTTCTGTATTTCCACGAATTTTTTGTGATTTTTTGGTGATTTTTTGAGGTCTTGGGGCCTTCGCGACGTTGAGCGGGTGCCCGACGCCGTTGACGTCGTGCACGACGACGACGAGGCAGCGGCGGTGTCAAACCTGTCAAAGGCTGACAGGCGGGGACATCGGGGACCGCG
>KN882048.1:71650-480606 GCA_000934395.1 Fistulina hepatica ATCC 64428 | reverse complement strand
CAGAACAGACCCAGCTAATTAAGAAGCAGTAATCCTTTGCGCAAGTTGTCATCCTGCCGTGCTGTTGTCTCTTCTCCAATCTCCGTAACAGACTGATGCTCTTTAATATACTTCAGCTTGAGACGGGCCGTTTCGGTCATACCGGGGTAGGCATAGTAAAATTCTGTGAAGAACGAAGATGACACGATTTCAACATCTAGAGTACGTAGTCATGAATACTTGCGAAAACCAGTTTACTGGAAGCGTTCGACATACCACTGGCCTCCTGATCAAACTCCTGCCGTATGTCAGGGCGTATGGTCGCCTCGATTTTTGCGATTTCGTTGAGTGGTGCCATACGTGGACCAAGATACTTCTTCTCATACGTCTCCCAATCCATAGCTTCTCTATCCTCCTCTTTGCCGTCTTGCCCGTGCAAGTCGCTGTGATCAGCTGAACTACCGTCACCTGCACCAGCAAGATTGCCAGTGGTGGGGGAACCGGAAACGCCGGCTTCACTTTCTGATATTCGTTGCCGTTTTCTTCCCTTGCTCCGCAACGCCAGTGGAATGTCGTAAGCTCTCACTTTGGAATGGAGAACCTGGCCGATTGTATTCCACGCAAAGCGACAGTAGAGCAAGTAGGGGTCAATTCGAGAAGGCAAGTCGATCTGCACAAGATGATACATTGCAGCGGCACTTGTGGGCCGGCGTTCTGCGAAGTAGGCAGAGACGATGCTCGATGAAATAGGGAAGAACGTATAGAAATGGCGATCGGTCTGCGCGTGCAAGCCCTGTTCAAGCGTAATCAGATTGCGGATATCGTTGATATTATCGACGTTGACAGGAATGGAGTAATTGGGTTGCAGCTTTCTGATAACGCTAAAGTGTTCGAACTAGAATGAATTAGCTAGAAAATATTCTCGGGAAAAGGAATTAAAACATACCTATTTTGCATGTTCTTGAGGAACAAGATGGGCCGTCTCCAGCAGCCGATTCCAGCGCGATAAGACACACTTTTTATCGATTGTCCCCGTGATCCAAGACGAGAGAACAGTCCAACCCAACTCCGATGAATCCTCGTTCCCTGGATCAGCACGACGCAGACTCCGCCAAGGTTCAGGAAGATGGTCCATCGACTTTGGCGGTATCCACGCACGAAAATCGTGACAAATTGCGTAGTCAGCGTTTGCCCCGTCCGAGATGTGAAAAAAGTAGTCGCCAGCTTTCAAGTAAACAGAATCGGTGGGAATAACAGCGTTGTTGTCGTCACGGTTGTCAGATGTTGAAAAGAATCCTTCGGACATCGTCAAAACTTGTAATGTACATTTGAGGAAGGAGAAGTTGATGGCGAAAAGAGTATCATCGGAGTCGTTGTTTTGGATGCGATCCCGGCAGCCAAGTATAAGAAAAGGGTCGAGCTAGACAGGATGACGAATAACAATGTTTTCGACGTGATCAATGGTGCAATTCGAGGCCGGGGGGCGTAGATATAGGGCGCGTTCATAGCATGGTCATAAAAACAGCGTCGAGATTTGTGTCCAGACAAGGAGATCTATACGGTGACCACGACTAGTCTAAAAAAGATTCCGTGACCTTAATTATGTAAGCATGACTCATGACATTGATCAATTCCCATGTACGCATATGTAGGTTGAACGCCACAATTTACTTCGAGTCCGGAAAAAAGGGTTTATCAACGTAACTACCTCCAGTCTGCCTAGCCTTCTGAAATCCACTGGAAAATGAACGACAAATGAATGTGTGCGGTGACCATCATCTCAGCAACTTCATGGTCACGCTAACTGGCTCTGGCAGTCGACTCTACACTGTGCTACATAATCTTGCCTACCACGTACCACACGTAAGGTCTTCTTCTTCCAAGACTTTCGCTGCGCTCCGTGGGTCTCAAAATCTGAATATTTTGTTCCAGCGTACAAGACCAGGGCTTAGCCATTCTTTCCTTCCTTCTAAACGAGCTTGTATTAGCGGTACAATCCCATCTGGGACTATGCCCACACATTATGTCCAGCGCCGTGTCACGGTGCCACCTAAGTTCAAGATTGAACTAGAAGATGTAGAAGATCGGATATGCACGCTGTTAGACGAGTGTACACAGCAGTTGAAGTCAGAAAAGTCCATCTCCACTTCGTGTCGAATCGCTGGTGGTTGGGTCAGAGACAAGGCGCGTTGACTGTCTTGTCGTCCACATGTGCTGCATATTAAAATCATATGCATAGTTACTTGGACAGCAGAGCCACGATATCGATGTTGCATTAACCGACATGATGGGCATAGATTTTGCCAATCACCTTGCTGCCTTCGCGCAGAGTAAGGGCGTGGAGACTGGCCATATATCCGAAATCAAGGCAAATCCTGAACAGTCTAAGCACCTTGCGACGGCGACAGTGAAGATATTCGGTATCGACCTTGATCTCGTCAACCTCAGAAGTGAGGCATACGCTGAAGATAGTCGGATCCCTACGATGGTGCTTTTTTAAGTTTCTTCATGCGTGCGAAGGGTGAACTTACATTTTCGCTTCATTCTCGTGCATAGGTCTTCGGTACACCGTTGGAAGACGCGCTGAGACGAGACATCACGATCAATGCATTATTCTACAATGTCCATTCTCGAACAGTCGAAGACTGCACCGAGAAGGTGGGTCACAGGACCCTGCGCACAGCTTCTCTGGATCATAAGCGTCTTGCTGTAGGGACTGGTTGATCTGCGCGACCGACGCATAAGAACACCACTGCCGCCCCTGCAGACTTTCCTGGATGACCCCTTGCGTATATTGCGATGTCTGAGGTTTGCAGTGCGCCTGGGTTTTGACATCGACCCAGAAGTAGGCGATATCATGGAGCAATCCACCGTGAGGGTGAGGTTTAATTTGGTGGATACAGTACCTTCCGTTTTGTTCACAACTTCTCAGGACGCGCTGATCGCCAAAGTATCGCGGGAACGTATTGGCGAAGAGATGTCGAAAATGATGAAAGGTGCGGGCACACCCTCGACTCATTGATTTCATTAACAGACAGTCACTGATTCTGCAAGTGCAGGTCCCAATCCTGTGAGCGCGATTCACTCCATACAAAAGTATAAACTCTACGACGCCGTCTTTGGAATTACCGGACTGGGCGAGGACTCCCCGCTGTGCCCTCCCGCAGACCCTGTCGTTGCGGTTGCGAGCGCCACTGTCTTGCAAATGCTCATTGATCCCAACTCAGTGGTCACAGGGCAGCCGCCGCTTCCCGCTGTGCACCCGTCCCTACTACAGACATTATCAAGCGATCCAACATGCCTGTCTCGACTCTTCATGGCGTGCGCCTTGACACCCTACAACGGTCTCATGTACCAAGACAAGAAAAAGAAGAACCATCTAGTCGCCGAACACGTCATACGTGAGTCGCTGAAAGTGGGCACCCAAAATCACTACCTCGACGGCATACCGTTGCTGCTGAGCGCTACGAAATTGGCTAAAAGTACCGTTTTGAATGATGAAAAACGATTCAAAACCCCGTCTGAACGCGTCGCCATTGGCATGTTCCTGCGAGAACGTGCGATACATAGTCCTCTGAACGGGACGCACTGGTCTTTGTCTTTGCTCTTCTCCTTGGTAACTGAGCTGTCCCAAAAATTCCAGGTAGATTCTGGTTTTGCTGATGGTGCGTTCGCCGACTTGGAGGTCCATGGTTGTGAACTCACCGTTTTGCGTACTATAGTGGACGAAGCAATTTCGATCGTAAACACCTACAATAAATTTGCTGCTCGCATTGAAGAGCTTGGTCTTACAACAGCTGCTGATGCGAGGCCCATCCTTGACGTGTGTACATTCTCAAACAAACCTGACAACACACTAACATCCAATGTAGGGCCGAGAGGTGATATCTGCACTAGGCAGCAGTAAACCTGGGCGGTGGATGGCCGTGATCTTGGATCAGATAATGCAATGGCAACTGGAGCATCCAGCGGGCAAGAAAGACGAATGTGTCGCGTGGCTCCAGCAGCAACAAGCGGAGGGGAAACTTGTTATCGAAGATACGAATTTGAGCTCAGAACCCAAAGCAAAGCGGACAAGAGCTAAATAGTTGTTCTATGCACTACAGATTATAAATAGGTAGCAAGCGCGTTAAGGAGAGGGATTGTCGGCATAACGGACATTCCGCCTGTGAAACACGTTTTTAAGGCATTTCTGCAGTATATATTGCAGCTGTTGACATTACCTTTTCGCGGCCCCAGCCCACAATGCATGACCAACAGAAGAGATGGCCACATTCCGTTGCAGTTGTGTTGGTGCGCTCTTCCAAGCAAAGCGTACAGGTCCTATTTGCACGTAATACATCCGGGATACCGGAAATGTCAAGCATCGTGCCAGGATCTTCTTCAGCATTCAACGGTGGTGTGTCCTCTTCGTAAGAGGCTGCCACCATGTCAGAGACACGACGGTCGTCCAGATACATGTCGTCCGTGGATGGTGTAACTCGAGTACCCTTGCCCTTGTCTTCCCGTTGTCGAAGTGCTGAGGTGAGGCGGTACAAGTGTCTCACTAGAATCAACACACCGAGAAGTGCATACGACGGCGGTCGGACGTTGGGATTATCTGGTGTTGATGAAATCTGGCGGACGTCAGTGCAATGCAAGACGGAGAATGAAGAAACATACATATTGAATCCCTAACAACCTCTTGATCAAGTCATAGTAGCCTCCTCGCCCCCGCATGTAGAAGAACGCGAGATTGAGGTCATACGCAACTTCCAAGATAGACTGGAGTATCCTGAGAGAGCCCCGTCGCGACGTATTTAATCTTGACAAGAGGTACGGCGGTAATGTCGGCAAGAGCACAAGACCAAGACGTGCAAGCCTCTTCGGAGGGTAAACACCTGTGCGTTGCTGCCAAATATCTGTGTACTCTTCTCCGAGAGTTTGATTGGCTGATGACAATACCGTTAAAAGAGGACAAAAGCATTTCGCTTCAGCACAGGATCCAGCATACCGAGACCAGTTGTAAGCCCGAGGTAAATGAGCTTGACAAGGAGATCCACTTCCTTCTCCCACCTGTTCAGCCATCGTGTGCCTGCGTTATATATCAGTCGAAAATAACAGGGATTCGAAAGGCAACTTACCCAGCCAGGTTCTTACAACATTTTCTGCCTGTTCGCGCAGGGAAGATAAATGGTAAATGTCCCGCTGATTCGCTCGAACTAGAAGGCTAGCGATGAGATGCAGCTTGAGGAAAGCTGGAACTACTTTAACCGACTGATTTGAGCTTGTTGCGCTATAGGGAACGATGGCGACGGCATCTCCAGTCTTGGACGAGCTTCAACGTCGTATAACTGAGCACCTGAATAACTGGAGAGAAAAGCGCATTAGTGCGCGTACAGCGATTGACGCGACTAGAAACCGGATCCGGGTCCTGTGATCAGAGAACAACGGCTTCACTGTTGTTTCCTTTTGGACACCAGCTTATTCTATTTGCAGCCCTCGTGCTTGTTTTACTGCACTTTCTCCTGCACTTTCTCCTCACAATGTCTCGAGGACAGGAACCTTCGGCATGGTACAAGAGTGCGTGGATCAATGGCTCCAGTATGTGCCAGTGACAGTGCTAACTCTGGTGCCAATGAATAGTGAAGTACGTTTCCAACCCCCTTCCTTGAGCATCGTGCTCGCGGGTCCTGGATCAAAAGACTGAATTTTCTTGTGTAGAATGGGATTTCTCATGGGTGCAGGTGTCGGTTTGACCACGGGATTCATTTTCGGCACATACAGCATCTTGAGGTGGGTTGTTTCTCCAGTGCACCACCTCCCGTCCAGTCTGACTTCTGTCTACAGAGGGGGGGCTGGGCCGCGTGGTGCGCTCGCTACTCTGTCACAATATATGTTGGCTAGCGGTGGGATGTTCGCTTTTTTCCTTTCCATTGGATCTGTACGCCTCTGTGTTCCAAACCCTACCACTTCTACTGAAAGAGTTGTCCTTCTAGGTCATTCGGAATGACAGCGATGTCAAGTCTGCTGTAACATTCCCGGCAGCGTCTTTTCACCACTCGTCCATGATAATTCGTTCGAGGGCGGACGGATATCGTGCGATGCAAGCTCGCTGGGACCAGGAGAAGACCAAAAATATGTAAAGAACAGGCGCATGATGTCCACCCAGCATACGCATGGTCTGCAGATCGTGTACGGCGATGTGTTGTGCCATTTGATCTATCCATTTTGTGCTCACGACAAATACAATGATCTTTTTACCACTTTCATAGACGATGGCCACCATTGACATGGAAGTTTGCTTCCTTTTTGAGAGTTTTGTCAGAAAGTGCGTTAATCGACTTCTGCGAGGCTTGGTGTCATGGTACTGTCCATCAAGGGTTTTTCCAAGGTACGTATATGTGTTTCATTCCCTACTTTCTTATACGAACGACTTTTTTCCCTCGCTCTCACTAGCTCGTAGTAGGAACGCAGCTCGCTCGTTGTTTAGCGTCTGAAATGCGTCATCTGCAGGGCATTTTACAATGGTCTATTGCGCCTCATAGGATTTGACTCTCGGCTCTATGTAGCCCGTTCATCGTGATGCACTTCTCGACAGCCTCGTGGGTGGCACCCTGCCGATGAGCGACCACAGGATGCGGTGCTTTCGGCATACATTCTGAACGTCTGGCTACCTTCTGCTTGAGTTTTCTGAGGATCCACAGCACAGCAATCGTGCATTGAACGAAAAGCTGTATGCATCGGCGCCGCGGCTTCATGCTTGCAACGTTCCACCGGCTGCTTACCTGCTCGCATCTGCTCGCACGACGTTGGCGCGCTATTAGCTTTATTGAGACGCAAGCGTTTCGTCGTTTCTTGTATAAAAGCAATGTAGTCTGCGTCTGGTCCAATCCGGTAAGCAGCGAGACCTATCTATCTTCCTTTTCGTTCCCTCTTGAGTTGCCATAGTGTCTTTAGCTCATCTTCAAAGTACCTTTGCTGGACATTCCTTCTTTCTCCTCGCCCGTCTTTCCTTCTCCAATGTTTCCTACACCCCGAAAATATATGCAAAAGCTTGTTGGAGAAACATATGGACGCTGTATCGTCAAATCGAAAGAAAATATTGCATATGCTGAAGTATTCTTATGCGTTGACGAGGGCGTCACCCATCGATGGTCCTTAGCCATGAATAGGTTCGCCGGTAAGCATTCTTTGTGTCCAGAACGTCTAAGGGCTTGTTTGAGGTTCGTGCCTCTGCCGAGGCTTTTCAAGCTTTCTCGACTAGCGCTGAATTCTCAATTAGCGATAAATTTGAGCGATTGCAATGGCTTTGGACAGCTCGTACTAATGATTTCAAATAGACTACGACAAAAGGATACTCGGGCAGCTTGATTCGTGTCTACACATGTATCCGCCGTCTGAATGAACACCAGGCAGCGTACACATTACGATTTTACGCCTGTAGCAATGAAAAACTTTACTTCATGTCCATTTTTCTTTGCTGTGGCAGCGTTACCGAAATGGATCGACTTCAGACCAGCCATCTCGAAAGCACTGCGGATTGTGCCCTCTTCGAAACCTCCCGGATGAGCTACCAAGTCCGCTTCGCTTCGCGCATCGCCGTGGTCGAATATTTCATGAGCATTTGGCGATCTGAGAAGATCAGCGACCATGAGAACGCCACCGGTCTTTAAGAACCGTGCTAAAGATACGGTCGTCTCTTCAATGGATGGAAAGTGGTGATACGAAGCGGCGCACTTGGAAAAAAAGGTACTCTTCGACTCCGAAAATGTGTTTGCTATACAAAGTATATGCACCTACCACTATCACATCGAACTGAATATTTTCCAAGCCTTCCGGCGTTGGAGAGTCTATGTGAGCAAGTACGGCATGCATTTCATCAGACGGTATGCCTTGGTCCATGACACGTCGATTATATTCGTCTACCATGTTGGGACTGATGTCGACGCCGACGACATTCCTAGCATAGGAGCAGAGCGCCCTAGATACTAAACCTAGAAAGAATCTGCCACTGACACGGAAGTAGCGTCATGCCCTGCGCGTACCAGTACCACAAGCAAAATCCATTACGACAGTTGTTTCACTATCAAAAGGATAGGCCTTCAGAAAGGCTTTTGATAACCTGGAAACTCGGCTGAGACAATATCGTTTGCATTACAGTTCGTCAAAATCAAGTGAGCACCTTCGCGAGAGCTCAACAGCACGAGAGTCGTCACCGCGGGTAGCAATTCGGTCAAAATAGGCGACGTTAGAAGCCTGAATGACTTCAGCCCAAGTTCCAAAAACTTGATCATGCATATCTCGATCTAAACATAAGAAAACCAGATAATGCTGAGTTCAAACTTCACGGACGTTCGGGAGAGCTTCGATCAGCGGTTTGTGTGTGCACAGTCCGCGCACTGGTGAATCGGGTAATCAACGCTATGACTCATCTCAAGCTTGTTCCGTATTTCCCAAAAAAAAAAAGTCAGGAAATTTGAGACACTGGCCATGAGAACCTGCATGCAAAAAATATGTATTCGAGATGTGATTAAGATATGAACTACATGATGTACGTTAATAAAATGGCTCCTGCTGTGAACATTTATGACATATGCAAAACAAAAGAATGATATCCGGTCTAGTAATAAGTCGAAACAAATTCTATCATCTTTGCGATAAACTCTACGGGCTCTGGCAGCCGAAAGGAGGAGGGACTTCTTCAGATGGAGCCATGATAAGCTGGAAAGAGGACATGATAAGGACCCGATCGTATTTTGAAAATAGGCACAATTGCGACGCACCTTTACGGTTTGTATTGTTGTGTATGCTGCCGCGAAGAGGCCGAATATAATCATAGTAATATCTGCAATCTTCTTCTTGCGGTTGTACGCGCATGCTCTATAGTGAAGCATGGCAGGGTACACATAGCACAGCGGAACACTAGCAAATGTGAGTTGGTACAGCGAAAGTGGATGCTGTGACATGAGCTTACCAGGCGAAACATCCGACCAGGGCGACGAACTTGTCCAAATCTGCCGCTCCCACCCAGCTGATGAATGCCGCAACGAAGACGACAGCAAAACGGAACATGTTTTTCATCCATTTAACACGAGGGTTGCCCTTGCCGCTATGACGTGACGAGAACAGGCCATTCTCCATGATACGAATGGCAGGGAACAATTGAAGTGGTTCAGAGAGCATAATGGCAAGCGAGTACAGAAACTGGACGGTCTGGACCATTTTGCTCTGTAAATTGAGGTTGATAAGAATGACAGTCTGAATTTTATCGCCGAATGTGAGGTATGCAAGAGCGCCAGCACCTCCGAAAAGGACTGAAAGGACGTAAGATTATATGCTGTGGAGAGATACATATTAACGTACACGTCAAGAAAAACATGACGCCGGTGATGGCGGCAGGGAACTTGTGCGGCTCTCGCATGGAATCGGTGATAGGAATGACCAGACCAATACCCTCAAAAGAAAACACAGCCGTTCTGAAATGACATCAGATCTCAGACGAGGGGCGTACCGAGGAGCGTTACCTACCCAACGAAGAGTGAGAAATCTCTGGGGTTGAACAACTTAACGTCCTGGATGCCCTGATGTGCAAGGATGCTGAACTCGCTGCCAAATATGTATACCAAGCCGACGAGAATGAATCCGTCGGCGATCAGCGCCGTCGTACTGAGCTTTGCAAGATCGCGAATAAGAGAGAGTGGTAAGAAGACCAGAGTCTGAACGAGAATAAAGAATGGGATGGGTATTAGTTGCCGACACCCAGTAACGCCCATGACGAACGCCTATTGAAGAAAAATAATTTTTCAAATGATGGAATATCGGCAAGACGTAGAGACTGACCTGCAAGTTTTCGGAGACAAAAATGATGTATGCCCCGACAAACCCAATTTGTGACACTACAATTGAGCCGAGGATAAGGTACCGCATCCACGGACCGTACAGGGTGCCACCAATGTCTAATGCCCAGTTTAAACAACCGTGACGTGAAGCAAGTACTGACGGCTTACCTCCGAAACTACCTGGTACGATGTACTTCGTGTTGACCAGCAACAGGAAAGACCATAATGATACCGCCGCAATGAAAACGAATAGTCCCGCCGAAAACAGGATACCACCGTTGTAGAAGCTTTGCGTTGAGTCAATACCATATGGTATGTAAAATGAATGGACAGCTCTTACGCTTTCCCCAAGAAAAGAACTCCCGTTCCGATGAAAGCCTTCAACAGCTTTTGGAAAACCAGTCAGTGGGGCGCAAGAAATTAAAAGAGAAAAAACTGACCATCAGTACTGCCTGTGTTACGGTTGCCGTCCCATGAGGACCTTCGCTCGCTGACCTACGACTTCGACGCAGCCGAGAGCGAGAACGAGCGGATATACGGTTCTGAGACAGCAACGGCGTCGACTCGCCTAAATCAGTAAAGCCAGTGGAAATCGCGGTCGTGGGCTGTCGTTCTAGTGCACTCGCTTCATCCTTCTCTTCTTCGTCAGAGTCCTCCTCTAGGTCTTCGCCTGCCTGTGATCAAATTATCAATAATCGTGACATGTACAGATCGAACACAAAAATATAACATCGCTCGCCACGAGGGTAGAAAGGTGGAACACGAGCAGTAGCTCGAAAAATGACTTACAAAATGACCGAATATGAACAAAAAGTCTATGAAATTGTTCACGAAAGTGGGCTCAAAGTCCTCTTCGTCTGCCCGTAGGAGGAGATAATTGCGGCGGAACCCCCCCGGCTCATGTATGTGCTCAAACGCAGGATGAGGGGTGCCAGTCGCACTCGGACCCGTAAACGACACAGATCGCACACGCGATTGGACCTGCTTCTGCTGTGCGGAATGCCACTTGTAGATGTCATGCCTTCAAACGGCGGTCATATCAGTTCAGGCCAAGCAGGAAACAACACTACAATTGCCGAGTTCAAGTGTGCAAACTCACGTTATATCCGCGCCAGGGGCGTCGTATGAAATCGGGAAGAGCTCGCTGTCACCGGCAGGGACCGCATTCGACGGCGTGCCAGTAGGAGTGCTATCGCCCGTCCCACTCTGCACCCGGTCCTGACGTGATACCAGATGCCTAGCAATGACCTTCGCCTTTTCCTCGTCAGGTAAATTCTCGAGATCGACGCCCGATGCAGACGCCCTGCTGCCACTTTCTACACTGCGAGGCGTGCCTGGGAAGCTACCAACAGACCTCGATACGTTACCCTGGCCCAGAGGTGCGAGTGATGTAGTGGGCGACGCCGCGCGCGGAGGTCCTCGAATGGGGATGTTCGGTGGTGGAGGCGTCCCCGAATACTGTGCGCGTAACAGACGGAGCTCTGACGCTCCCACAACAGGCGGTGTACCAGTCATTCCAGACCGATGACTGGGAATGGGGGTGACATCGTTATCAAATGGCGCGGGCGGGGGCTTCCTGATGTTCAGTGGGCTCGACATGCTTGAATGAGAACAAAGGAAGGGTTGCGTGGACTCGAGCACCGAGGTCAAGTACAAGCAAGGACAGACCTGTACGTATTCGGAGCACTGGGGTGTACACACGCTCTTCACCAACGCTCGTCATGACTCACGATTTGCCCGTCATTGCACGCGATCGGCCATTGAGTCTTATTCTCAAGATCCAGAAATAGATACGTCAAGGAGATAAATACATGAAAATGCGCAACGGCGGATGTAGGTATCGCAGCGAGAGAAGACATACAGCAAAGCTTTCACTTAGGAATAGATCGGAAAGGCTTCTGCGACGCGGCAGAGTTCACGCGCACACGACCCGGTCGAGTGACTTTGGGCGACCTCGAGGACTGCATGAATCTGTCAAGAGGACCATTGCTCTTCAAAGATGAGGAGATAGTAGGTCGAGTGAGTGTCGAACTTGTTGGCGAACGCAATGACGCATTGGACTGCAACGACGAAGAGCGCACTCGTTGATGAGGGGTATCTACCGCACCCAATGACTTATTGGGCATTTGCGTTTTATATCGACGAGGAGTTCGAGGTGACTCTAGTCGCTTCGGAGTTGCTGGTCGTCTGGGAGTAGATGGCTGCTTCGGAGTAGACGGTCGCCTGGGAGTTGCTAGTCGATTGGGCGTCTGTGTTTGGTGAGGCGTCTCGAACGGCTTGGGTGAGTTGTGTAGCCCGGACACCTGCGAATGAGATCCATAATTTGGTGTGCTGGGAGTCGGAGGTCGTTCCGGCGAGCAGGGTTGAGCATCCTTGGGCGCGTCCGGAGGCTCAGCCATAAGTGTTGGTGGTTTCTGCGATACTGTGGATGCCTCAAGGTCGTGTTCAACGGCAGGTTGCAGAAGCTTGGGTGGCGTGCAAGGATAATTTTCGAGTGCCACCGAGGGATCTGGCGAAGAAACAAGAGCGGAAGTCGATATCTGAGAGACTGCTTTCGTCTGATTGTCTACGGAAGTGTGGTGCAACTGAAATTTGTGATAAGTAACTATCACGACAAGAGGTCAAAGTACCCACGCGAGGTGTTGCAATAGTTTGTAGAGCTATAGGGTCTGGCTTCGCAATAATCGGAGACAAACTTTCCTGTATTGCTGCGAGCGGAACCGTCGCAAGGGCCGTACAGGGCGGGTAGGAGCGCACCGACGCACGAGGAGGCATCTCTCCCGACCGATACTTCTCTTTCAACGCATTGACCGCCTTCTGTCGTTCAGCGGAGAGAGGCTCATCTCTGACAGACGAGACTCCAGATGAGGAAGGCGTCAGCGTATCATCGCCACTTTGATGAGCGAGAGACTTCCAGAAGGCGACAGAAGCCATTCCGCCAGCCAGATCAGCACCAGCCTTAGCCATAGTATAGCTTGCAGAAAGTCGGACAGAGCGAGAGCGCGGACCAGAGATGGGCGGGTACAGTGTAGCGAACTTGGCGGGATGCTCAGTGACTTGGGTCGTGAGTGAGGCCTGCAATGCAGCAACAGCGTCTTCTCCGAGAATTATTTCCTCGTGGGCGCGAGTCAAAAACACCTCATTGCCAGAGTTCTCGATTTGTTTTGAGATTACTTGGGAGAGATGTGTATAGCGCTTTTGCTCGATGGCCATTCGTGGTTTGCAGGACTCCAGTACTTTGGCGTCGTCGGAAGATAGATTTGACCTGCTGAGTAAAGCAGATTGCCGCTGCATGTCTTCCTTCTCTGCTTCCAGCGATTGCGTCTGGTAGGTGAGTGCCTTGTTCTGATATTGGACGGCAGATACCCGTTTTTGCAGTTCTTTCATTGCACGATCGACCAGTAGAATCTGATGAAGCGCCTTATGATACGCCTCTGCGTCTGGAAAAAGGAGAACATTTCGCAATTGGTTAGGAAGAGAGTGTGGCCGTGGTGTCGTCAGCACGACAGAAGGCCGTGTGTGTATCGCAACAGTATCAGACTGAGCTGACCGAGACGAAAAGCGTTTGGACGACTTGTCGGAGGGCTCGGATCGGCTACGGCGATGGCTTAATCTCCAAGACAGTCTCTTCAAGAAAGAAGGCATAGTGCCGAGCAGCAACAGACCGAAAGCAAAGCTCCGTCGTCGCCACCCGACGGTGATTACGGACTCCTCGGCAAGAAGATCACCGATAGCATCAATCCAAATCGGGAAATCACCGTTATGACGCATCGCCCCCTGAGCTAGCGCAAACTGTCTGCATTCATGTACCTAGATATTACATCTGCTGCACATTCTAGACCGCATTCGCTGCGTCATTTTGCATGTGCTGCAAATGCTGCATTCACTGACTATGACACGCACTGTGGCTAAAACACGCCACCTATCGCTAGGAGAACTTCTCCCATAACGTGTATCTCACACTGGTTTTTCCTTCTCCTAGTACACGTAGCGTTATAATTACCTCACTCGCGATTTTTCGCACATATAGTAAGTCTTACTACAACCAAGTCAACGTTTTATGTAATCTGATTTCAACTCTCGAGCCGTCGTTATATATCTACTCAGAGTATCAATCTCTCGTCTTGTCCTCTCTTCCTCCAGTGATCTCCACTGCTTTCGTCTCTACCTGCATCGCGGTCGCCATGGCTGACAGGCACGAGTCTTTCCGCTTCCCTCCTGTGACCACTTTCTCAAGCCTTAGCCTCAGTTGTTCCCCCGCCACGGGAGATATCCCCCCGCCGCAGAGCTCCTCCCTTACACTCCCGTCCCCTCCGTCCGAGATGGAGGCCAGGTTCTACTACGCCGGCCTGCCCTCTTCCCCGGTCCTGGTCGCTCGCACTAGCACCACTCCGTGGGAGATGCCCACTGGCCCAGAGGCGTACCGGAGGGTCAAGGAGCTCCGCCCCGTCGGCAACCACGCACTCAAGTTGCAGGAGGCCTGGGAAGGTAACCTGCCTCCCAAGCTCTTCGCCCTTCTGGACTCGATGAAGGTGAAGTGGACTAGCACCGACATCGTTCGCATCGGGAACGCTGGAGAGTCTTTCGCCCCTGTCATCCTCTGGATCGGCGTGATGCCCGCATCTCTCTCTGGCGATGACGGTGTCGTCGTGGCCTAAGTGCCGCGAGCTTCTTGTAGAATATGATATCACCGACGTCGACGTCGAGATCCGCGAGTCGATCATTACCCACTGAGCCGGTCCCAAGCTCCTCACGACCACCTACTCATCATCTAAAGAATCATTATTGCACGACAAAAAAGATTACCTAAAATACAGATCCCAGCAGTAAACAATATATGTAACGTCAATGACAGATATACTTCTTCTCTACTAAGGTGAACACGACGATCTCAGGAAAATGCGAATGGCTCAAGAGAATGCAAATATTTGAAGCAAATGCGATCATACTAACTGAATGCAAATGTCCAATGAACTCTAGTCTTGGTATTGGTATATTCGCACGTATTGGATTTCCCAATCTGAGCGAAAAGCCGTTAATCCCGCGTGTAAAAACCGGAGAGGAGTGAGACGTACAAGCTTCCGCAAATGAATTTCCGGCATTCCGGACAAACTCTTCACATGTTGCGTACCCAGTAAGCGTATTGCAGCTTTGCTCTTGGCCCGAGGAACTAGTATCGTTCCATACCTCCCCTGGATATTGCGACCTTGATTAACACAAAAAATTTAACATGTATAATCATCCCACTCACCAGCCCAGTCGCCGCTGGAAAATACCAGATAAATGAATGGCTGAAAGCGATCGAGGAAACATCATACGTACCATAGCGTAGTATCGAATATCGCAACCTGATCGTAGAAGAACTCAGACATATTGCAATCGGTCGCGGGCCATCGTGCACCAGGCTCGCCCCACGTTGTAGGACGAGGCACGCTGTTCTCGATGTCGTCCGGAATGTTGTCGCGGGAGAAAAACCATGTAGCTATCCCATCAGAATCCCAAAGCACTACGACCGCATTACAACTGTTGAAAAAGTAAGAACACGAGGCAACGTTACGCACTGGCAAAAGCGCCGCCATTGGCCTCGTTGAATGGCACACCGAATGAGTTGTTTGCTGTTTCGAGAATCCCGCAACCCTGGTTGTCCGTATCCGCCGACGCGCAGTCGGTCCCGTCAAGAACAGTACCCGTGATATTGAGCACTGTCGAGTTATCCGAGGGAATTGTGCACCCGACACTCGTGTGGATGGCTAACGCAAACATGCGGGTGTCAAAAATCAAAACCCAACACTTAGCGAAGTGACTCACTGAACTGGTTGTGCGTGAAATTGTTCACGCCTTCGACAATGTCGATCTCACCACCAGCGGGCCAAGTAATGCCGTAGTCTGTCCAGAATGCCGGCCACGTTCCGCAGCCCGTGGGCATGTGGTACGCATCCATGATCAAGAGCATGCCATTCCAGGACTGCTGCGTCGTAATGCGTATCGACTTGCGATCGTCCGAGACCGTCTGCGTAGTTTCGACGCGAAGGAAAACATGCCCGTTGTCGTCGATCTCGATAAGGTTGTCGGAATACTGTTGGGAGATGTTCAAAACCACGGTCTTCACGCGCCACAAAATGCTTGCTCACCGCATCATCCTCGTCGATGTAGTCGACGACACCGTTCGTGGGGTCGGCGCTGGTCCAGAAGTCCCAACCAGTGAAAAAGTCAGATCCCTCCTGAAATGAAGATTAATGTGGTCAGAAAATGGCTGTAACAGTAAACTGGCCATAAATGGGTGGTTAGGACAGTCAGTCGATGGCACACGTTGTTTCAAAGCTTATGGTCAGATATTTACGGACATCAGCCAGCGGCACATGTCGATTTCTTTCCATAAACATGAAAGAGGAAGCTTGCCTCCAAACTTCGATCACAAAACAAAAGAGGGACACCATCAAGCAGACACCCACGACGAAATGTCCAATCAGCACCAGTAAAGACCGAAATCCACACTTCGACGGCTGCATGAACAATGACACTCACATATGTGGTATTGACTTTCCACGGGGAGGACCCAAGAGTGGAAGTCGCAGACGCGCTAGTCGAGGTCGCGGACACAGTCGCGGACGACTTCGATCCACCACCAGACGAGCCAGAGCTTGAGCCAGCAAGCGAACTCTCGTCGGTGACAATGCAATAGAGGGTATGCTGGGCCTCGTCATCTCGCGGGGCGATAAGGGCGCGACTGAACGCGATCCGCAGATCGCGTGCGAAACTGTGGGTGTGATGAGCAGCTAGAGCATGGACCCTGTTGAACGCGTTGGAGACGATCGATGCGCCAGCCAGAGTGGGTGTGCCGAACGCGAAGGAAAGTGCGAGAAGAAGAGTCCTGTGGTATCGCATGAGGGCGTTTTCGCGCGCCCGGAGGATGCAAGCTAAAGTAGGGCGTCGTGATGTCGATAGGTGCTAGGCTGCTGGGGCCTCTCGTTTTCCAAGTAAAAAAAAGAGAAGTTATTCCAAGTAAATGAATGGTCTGTCGTGGCACAATGACACCTCTCCGAAATCAAACGGCCAGCCGATCTTTATAAAGGATGGAGAAAGAACAACAGAGACGGGAACGCTGCGATTTGAATACTGCGATCAGTGCAATGCCGGCAGCGTTCCCCTTTTGTAAGGTAAACGATCTCGATCAGCCACCGCGTGTTTGCCTCGTTGCGACCTCCAAACATGTGCAAGATTAACGTCGTCAATATCCTGGCCAATGATCATAAATCGCGTGGAAATCATGTCAATCAGGTAACTACAGAAAAACGCGCACCAACAAATTGCAGGCTGATGAGCACACGACAGCGAGCAGCGGGAGAGCCCAAAAAAAGAAACCGCATAAAATAATTAGAGTAGTATGTACGTCTGAAAAGGCAAGTGAATAATATAGGTACCAAAGAAAAAGGAGCAAAGACCACACAAGATTGCGCAGAGCAGGTAGGTGTCAGGGAGAAGAAAAAAGAGAAAAAACAAACAAAAACGTCCACCCGCGGCAGCTGAGCAAGAATCTATAATTGTCGGCGCGTAGCATGTCGTAGGATAAAGTCCCGTTCATGAGAGAAAAAGATCAATTAACTTGCGTGAATGAAGACAAGCAAAAGCCTTTGACCGAGTAGGAGTCAGAACGGGAGAAAAGGAGCGAAGTGTCCGAAGACTTCCAATTATACAAACAATCGATAGACAACAAGAGCCCCCTGCACATCAAGTATGCGCACCATCCTTGACAAAAACCGCACACACTAGACAGAAGATATCTTGATGCTTCACACAAGCCAGAACCATAGAGGAAACACTGAGGCTCATCGGTTGGACCCGGGTGCGAACGCCTCGCGGACACTTCGCCTCAATTCGTCGTGCTCAGAGTCCGCGCGGCTCCCAACAGATGAGCTGGGGCGCACTTGTGAGTTCGGCACACTGCCGCCTACCAAACCATCCTGCTCCCCATCGCCCTCAAAGAAGTCCAGGATACGTCGCGAAAGCAGTTGGATCTCTCCCTGGCCGTCACCAGTCTCAGTTTCCTGATAAGATGCAGAACCGGAGTGGCGGAGCGAATTAACCGAGGATGCTGGTGACGATTGACCGGACGCAGCCAGGTTGCGAATGTTGGGAATCAGCAAACTCGAGTTGCGGATGTTGCTGATGAGCTGTGGATCTGCAATGAAGGCGAATTAGATTCGACCAACCAACTATGCAGAAAAGCCAAATACCTTCAGACTCGAGCAGCTGCACAATTGTCCAAACGGCAATGTGTTGGAATGTAGCGTCTGAACTGCTCAGGAAGCGGTACAAGTACTTGTGCATTCCACCTTCAGGCTTGTCCCAAACCTCATTGAAAGCGGAATAATCGTCTGTCTCCAATCTCTGGTCTGTTTTGGTAATGAGTATCAATGACGGACGAAAGGCCATAGAGCATCCGACCTTTCGACGAAAGATTGCCGAGAGCTGCAGCGCTGTTACCCTGTACTTCGGAGCTGGGCGAATTCGTGAGAGGAATAAGAACCTCACAGATACCCATGTCCAATAATTGGCCCTTCAGCTCCTCTTCGACAGAATCAGTAGATGTTTCAGAGGTGAAGCACCAGACGCACCACTGAGAGCCAAAACCGCCACGCAAGCCGTCATTTCGCTCTGGACATTAATCGGTACATCGAGAACAAGCTCCTTGATGGACTGAACAGCACCAGCCTCGACAATAGCCAACTTGTTCTTCTCCGAGCTGGCAGCGAGGTTGCGCAGCGTCGAGATGGCGTGACATTGCACTTCCTCGTTGTCCTTGAATGACAACAAGCTAATGAGCGGTTCGAGAAAACCAGACTCGATAATCGGCGATTCATTCTGTGGGTGAATCGATACATTCCGCACACAGGCAGCGGAGGACAGGATAAGCGGCAGATAAGACGACTGCAGTAACCGCAAGAGAGATGGCAGACCATCTGCCTTGACTATCTCCAGTTGATATTTCTCTGAGCAAGAACTAATTTCGGAAAACGATTATGAATTTGATAAAGGACTGCGTACCGTCACTCGCAAGGTTACGCAACGCCAAGGCCGCCTGGCATTGCACCTTCAGGCTAGAGCTGTTCATAAGCGAGACCAGACTAGCAACGAGCTTGGGTTCGGTTTGAGCGAGCTTCTTCCGGTTGACGCCTAGCCGAAGATGAGACTGCCGAAAATGCGAAAAATCAAAAAGGCTACATACCGTCAACCGCGATGTTGCTCAGTGCGGTGGTGCAATAGTACTGCACGTCTACGTCGTTAGAAGAAAGAAGACTGACGAGCACCGGAATTGCGCCGGCGTTGACCAATTGTTGTCGGTTCTCATCCGAATGCGTCATATTCAACAATGCACCTGTTGCATTGCGTTGGACGCGCATGTCCTTCGAACGAGCGAGACGTGTCAGTGGGACCAACGCGCCGGACTTGGCAATCTTGGTCTTGTTGTCGTCTAGGGCATTTGGCATGAAGAAACGGCTTCAATGACTCGTAACAGTGTACACACCATGAGTGGCCAGATTTGTCACACAGCCAACCGCATTGCATTGTACCTCCACGTTGGGACTAAGCATCTGGCGAATAAGTGGCTCCAGGCCGCCGAGCCTCACTATGAGAAGCTTGTTCTCCGCTGAAGTAAAGTTGATGGGAAATAACATGTACCAAAATCAAGGACGCACTATTGACGGCCAGGTTGCCCAATGCCGCACTCGCTGCCCGCTGAACTTCTGTGTCGTGGCTGCTAAGGAGGAACAGGATGGGATCGAGTGTGTCCCTGCCGACCGGTCGTACTTCCTTCTCGGTGATTTCTGCGAATGCCAGCGCAGCGCTCCTTTGAAGATCGACATTGTCAGAAAACGAGAGTGTTGTCAACGCCGAAAGTGGAGATCCAGAGAAGAAGTTGGTGTTCGTGCGGTCTTGAGGAACGTGGATAACGTTGCGAAGGGTCAAATTAGTTGCGAGGAAGATAGAGTGGTGGATGAGCGAATAAAAAACTAACTCTCGAGATATTGAAGCAAGTCCGCGACGGCCTCGCGCTCGTTCTCCAGCAACAGCGGTTCGTATGACTGCTGCCGCCGCGATTGGACTGTCGAGAATTACATTACATGGTCGTGATCGCAGAATAAAAATGCAGAGAAACGGAGACATACAGCAGTAATCACAGCAGCTGGTGATGTTACCCATTACAAAATATAAAGCACGAGAGACGAGGGGTAAACGGGAGAGCTGGACGGAGCTGCAGCGCGACGGTGTCGACGAAGTCAGAGAAATGGTTGTCGTCTATTCGGCATGGCCGTCCTTAGTCCACCGTGGGAATATGCCATCACGATCAGATCATCCGGATCACCTCCGCACGCGTTAACTTACATATGTAAGCAAAAATGGAAACATGACCGTGCACTCGTACTCAGGGGCTGGTCATGGCCGCCCACTGTCAGGACATTGTCTTAGGAGGGATGGCAGTCATCCGCTCTTCCAATTTTCCCTCACCCACTGGGGGCCTCATCTACCCCGTCTCCCATAATGTTCCCCAGCCCGCCTAGCGAGTTCGACGACATGTCGTCCACCGACACTTTCAAGCTGAGCCGTCCGAGGCGCGCGCCCATCTCCTGGTTGTTTCGTAACCCGCTCACAGACCCGCAGGACAGTGGACGCATCGACCATTCTGGACAAGTTCATGGTCGGTTATCAAGGCTGGTGCGTCCTCAGAGCGTGCATAATCGCGACTATCGAGCCTAATTTTTTATCTCTCTTCAGGTTCACATGCGCGGGTGACGGCCAACCTGTAGAACCAGGCATGTACACATTTCTTTTCCAAACATCTCTGGCATCTCAGCCCAGCATCTGCCAGAACACCATGGCTGGCAACATTGGGTTACAGAACCCCCAAGCGTGGGGGGCAGGCCCACTATTGATACATGGCCCGACATCGCATCCTACTCCAATTCCGAACTTTACACACTACCTGGCATCGGCAATAGTGCCGGCGAACCAGTACGACTTTTCTCTTCGAGAAACCCGCTCACGGTGCAACGGTAGGCGCACTCGCTCGTCTTGGAATTTGTCGGCAGACATGATTCATCAACATTTGTTGCAGACATTTCCATTGGATGGCAGAATACGGTGTCGATGGCGCGTTCTTACAGCGATTTCTGTCCGAAGTCGACGTTGCACACGGGAAGTCTGGCACGCGACGAATCCGCGACGAAGTCACCAACAATGTGCGCATCGCTGCGGAATCGATGGGACGCGCGTTTGCCATCATGTCAGTGCGCCAATTCATCCTTCATGGACACGTGCTTATCCGTGTCGACAGGTATGATGTATCCAGCGTCGCACCAAATCGTATCCAGTCCATATTAGAACAAGATTACGAACATCTCATGAACGACTTAAAAGTTTTTGACAGCCCCAACTACCTTCACCAAGACGGACGGCCTGTTATTGGGCTTTGGGGCAAGCTTTCCCCATTTATACTTGATGCATTAACTTTACGCCGTAGTTCTTAGGATTTGGCTTTGAAAGTGGTGGACACACGCCTCAACTGACGCGAAGCGTTGTTCAGCACTTCCGAGCCGTTGCCTCAGAACAACTCTATTTGATCGCCGGCACCCCCGCTTACTGGCGTATGGGCATCGTTGATGCCGAACCAGACCCGGATTTTCTCGATGTCTGGCTCAACGAGTTTGACGCTATCTCGCCGTGGACAGGTACGCTTCTCTTCTCACATCTCAAAGAAAAAGGCCAGGCGTCAACAGTGCTGTAGTGGGTCGATATATCGCCGGCGACGATGCAGATTATTTCTCCGACACAATCATCGCTGGCGACTTGGAACTCTTAGAGATGCTCCGTCTGACGACAGGACGAGATATTCACTACATGCCGGTCATGTTTCCCGGGCTATCGGTCGGTGTCGTTGCTCCCATTTTGCTGGGAAAACCGAATTAACGCGCTGAAACAGGGTTATAACCTGTCTGGGGGTAAATGGCCATTTAATGACATTTCACGTGACGGCGGCTATTTTCTCTGGCAGCAGATCTACAATGTCCGGAAACAGGGAATACGGATGATGTACGGCGCTATGTGGGACGAGTCAATATTTTCACTTTTTGCATCAGTAGCTCAGTGCTGAATAATAATAAAAACACAGATACGACGAGGGTACTGCACTTATGCCTGTAGCCGCTAGCCAAAACGACGTGCCGCTGTCTAATCAATTCCCATTTATGGCGCTCGACGAGGACGGGTACGAGCTCCCATCAGATTGGTACTTTTTTCTACTGGTCCAGCTATTGTGGGGATACTTCTCTTACTTTGAATGACGTAGGTTCATGCGGATTTGTGCCTTTGGGGCCGAAAGTGTGCACGACGAGCGTATGATTTCGGCGGAAATTCCCGCTGGCGAGCTCCTGGATTATTGGTTGACGTATGCCCACTATCCTGTGGAAATGGACGTGACTGGCCACAACGTAACAACTGAATATCGTACGTCCCAATGTTAATGTCGTCCGGACTGATGCTAATATGGAGGCGTTCTTTTTTCAGCCATTGATATGCCATTCTGGTTCATAAGCGCACCGATCGACGTGCAGAGCGTGTATGGGATGCTTCTTACGATAATTGGCGCGGTTAGTATTCAGGACAAAGAACCATTGTAGAACTTGGTCTGACAGGCATTTCCTTTACAGACGCTAAGTATGATACTATTCTTCATGTTGCGCCGAAGGTCTCGATCACGACGAGCACCATCAAAATCACAACGCTGTCCCCGCATGACGGCATCGCAAGTGGCTCTACTCACGGCAGTCAAAAAGGAGTGTGCGTCGCCGTCGCGGGAATTTGGTCGCTTGCATACGTGAAGCATGGACTGATTGTTCGGCTCCTAGCGCTGACCCGAATCTAACGCCAATTTCTTTCCCCGTGAACCGTAATGATATCTCCCTACTCCTTATGTCGCGTATTTAGCAGATCTCCAGCCCTATTTGCTTGATAGATCTTACGTTCAGTAGACCTTCTATCCATTCTAGACACTCTATTTCTATCCTGCGCACTTGCTAAGAGCTTACATAGATCTATTCTGTATCATACCACACACCTCGACAAATCAGGCCTCCTACCCTCGCCCTCTCGCCCGCTTTGTGGTGTACGTACTACCTCGTATTCATTTACTTAGATGTACAAGCATAGACCGCGCACACTGTCCTAGACTTCTTGTTTTTATGCCTATGTATGTAGATCCTCTCGCGTGCTTGTTACTACTACGGTTTCCAGTATTACTTACTACAGGCTATCGAGTCACTACTATTGCTATGAAGCTATCAAGGAGTCACGCTCTTTCCAGGATCTTATGATTCCCTATCAGGGGCCCCGATCGATGGGCAGCGAATTTATAGTACTTGCTTTGTTTGTTTTCGATCTCTCTCAATCTTTATTACGATTGCATTCTTGCTTATTCGTCGTCCATGCCAAGTGATCCATTTCATGGTGTTATCCCAATCGGTGGCTATGCACGGCCATCAAAGGTGTCACGTTGGTGTCTTCCTCGAGGCAAGCGCGATTTGGCCTCGTGCTCCTCAGATACAAGGCTCATTCTGTTGTTTCGCTTTCTTGCTATAAGGCCTCTTCCATGGGATTTGGTGTATGAACGTTTACCGCTGAACGGCTCTTGTTCGGTGTAGCAAATTCGAACAACACTGGTTCTTGGTGCGCCGCGTTTCCAACATTGTCAGTCTCTCCAGCCTGTGTGTCATTACCTGCCTCAATATTTTGAATACAAGCATTAGTAGAGTTGTGTTTGGACCTTGATGGATTTACTTTGCCTTGCTAATGCGAGCTTTCCAGCATATCAAGACAAACATCTTTACTATGACTTTCCCGTACCAGTTTCTTGCGTTCTGCGTGATCAGCCTTGCTGTTCTCATGCAATTTAATCATGTTCTCAATGAGCCGTATATGGTCTGTTTGCCTCCCGTAGAAGCGCGCGATTGTCATACATTCATCCTTTATACTGTAGGACGAGCCGTTTCATATTCCTCAGGCACAAGCATACTGCAAAGGCAATTTCTACACATGGGATCCAAAACTCACTACACCGCCAGGACTGTGAGTTTTATCCGTTGTGTTTTTTTATGGTTGCTAATGTACGTGCTACAGATATATATGGAGTCTATTCCTTCATTATGCATCTTCTCTTGACTGCAGTGATTCGTTTCTGCGTCTCACAGTCACAATCTTCTTGCTGTGCCTCCCCAACGCTATAGATCGCCTAATCAACGTGCATCGACATGCGGAGCCGTCCCTGTGGTGGTCACCGTCGTCTGAGTCAATCGTCATCTCCACGTTTCCCATTGCCTGGTTCTTCGGGTTTCTATACTACACGGAAATTCCCAGCCTGTTGTTTGTTTCATACACTGTTGTTGCAGCCATGAGCGGGCGTAATTGGCTCGCTGCTCTGGTACATATTTCTCGCCTGATATACTTGTTCATAACTGATCAGTCGCACCCTTAGATAGGCTTGCTGAGCTGCACATTTCGGCAGACGAACATCGTGTGGACACTGTATGCATATGCAGCGGGTCAATTGCTTCGTTTGAAGGCTCGACAACGGCGCAACAGCAAGGAATCCAAGCTGAGAAAATTCTACGATCCTCCCGCGTTGTCGGCTAGCTTTGGTGACATTATCTCTTAATTTCTTGTCAACGATGCGCCTGACGTCTTCATAACAACAAGGTGATCTTCCCAAGGTTATTGCATCTGCTTTCCGAATATTGCCGGATGTTATCGTTCCCTTCATACCGTACGCCGGGACACTTGCTGTTTTCGCAGCATTTGTGATTTGGAACGGCGGAATTGTTTTGGGTACGGACTTATTCTCTGCTTCTGGGGCACTAAGGTTCAAATGGGTGTCAGGGGACAAGTCCAACCATATCCCCGTGCTGCACATTCCTCAAATGTACTACTTTATATCGTTCTGCACTGCTCTCGGCTGGCCTGTTCTGATAAGCGCACGCGGTGGTGTACTTCGCCTCGCTAAATCTGTACTGACGCGCATGTTTGGTGGAAAACTGTATGTAACAAATTGCTCCACCGCCACTATACGCTTCTCAAGAATGGAAAATGCAGGCGCATTCTCATAACGCTGCTGTTATGCGGACTAATGAGCTTGTCAGTCCGCTTTAACACGTTCGTGTCGTTTCCCTGTCTTCCTTTTATATTTCGATCTGATAAGCGCGCTGTAGGATCCATCATCCATTCTTGCTCTCGGATAATAGGCATTATACTTTCTACGTGTGGCGTCGAATCTATATGTACCGGCCAATAGTGCCTTATGCGTTCGTGCCAGTTTACCTGGCATGCTTCTGGGCGTGGTTTTCACGCGCTGGTGAGTCCTATGCATGCGCACGCTCTTGGATGACAACTGATAAGTCCTTCGATCAGGACGCGACCAAACTCTGCTCCAAACCTTGATTCTCCCGATATTCTGTCTTCCGGTGCTTCTACCAACGCCTCTATTGGAGCCTCGCTATTTCCTGATTCCTTACATCCTTCTGAGAGTGCAAGTGCGAGTGCCTAAATGGGCACTGACTGCTGAGGCACTGTGGTACGCATTTGTTAATGTTGTCACCGTGGGTGTGTTTCTTTACAAACCTCGTGAGGGAGTGGGGCGATTCATGTGGTAGCATTGTATCGAAAAGTAGCCTGTAATTTATGGAGGACCTTGGAGGACTCACTACTAATATTTGGCATTTGGCATATACTGATAGCCACGAATGACTTGACGCGGGTCACGAGTTTTGTCGCACCGATTTGACAGGAGATCACGTGGGTGAGATCATAGTCCATCCAATGGTTGAACCGCCCACGCTTCTGCCACTACTCTTTCACGATTCTCCAGTTCTCACTATTTTCTGCTGATAATTTACACGAAGAAGTGCCCACGAGGACCTACGTTCAATGATTACGACTATCCATGCCCTCTCCACAGAAGAAAATAGGGTCGACCGCAACGAAGCCAACGCGTAGCTCAACTCTTCGCCAGTCTCTCAACTTGGCATCAGTCGGCCGTGCATTTTCTAGTGGACGACACAAAGGCGATTTTAAAGACAAGAGCAACGGCAAAGAAAGGGCCAAGGAGAAAGCCGTGCTTGCAGTGACCAAGGATGATGGCACGAAGGCGAAGCCTGCCGACGATGTTAAGGCTAAAGTCGATAACACACAAGCGGAGGTGACAGAGGACGGAACCAAGTCTGCGAGCGCGACAGTTGCCAACGCAAACAGTAAAGAGACTATAAAGCTTTCGTCGAGGCACTCAAGCTCGATAGGCGTTCGTCCGCCTGCTCCCAGGTCGTCTCTAGGCGACACTCGTACGCCCATGACGACAAAACGTATGGGTACGCCAGACTCCAAAAATGTATCTCGCCGAAGAGTGTCTGCTGGTCACGTCCCACGCGCAATGTCGGTGGATGAGTCTGCGTCAAAGGTCGCCGTCGACACGCCTCGCAAAGCAGCGACCTTGGGTCGTTCCACCACGCTTCGTGCACACCCTACGGGTTCTGCGCTTCCTAAGTATAGACCCCGATCTGTCCCGTTTGATCGCAAGAGAACGCCCTCACCTGTGCGCGTAGGCACTCGCCGTCCATTTCAAGCAGACGACGAGGACGAGATTGCAGGGAAGGCGTGCTCGACGTCAACGTCGTCTACCGGTAATGACGACATTAAGGATAGGAAAGCGGTACGGCCAATCAGTCCGTTACCCCAACGTGCATTGCGCGTCAACCTCACGAGTGCTATCAATATATCTCCTCCAACCAAAGCTACTCCCGTCAAGGGGAGGCCCAGACATACACCCTCACCTCCGAAAGCTTCGCCTGCTAACAGGCCAAGTAAATTGGCCAAGACAAGCTCCACATCGAAGGCGCCAGCCTGTGCTTTACCCCGCCCTACCTCGAGGGCGACACCTGACCGTTCGTCTCCCAGGACGCCCAACAGACGCAAAGCTGCGGGTTTGTCACCGGAAAGCTCACATATATCCGATTCACCGCTAGCTAAACATGCACCTATCGCAGAACCAGAAGACAATGCTGGTTGTTCTAGCGTCGGAAACATGTCCCATATCAGCGAAGCAGACACGGAGAACGAAGACGAGGAGGATGAAGAAGATGAGGAGGATGTTGCGTTTCTCCTCGCTCCTGTCGCCTCGCTTGGCGCGCCCACACCCGCTATGCCTCGCATTATAAATCGGTCTCGTCGAAATAGATCATCGGAAACCCCTTCGCGCCAGCTTGATTCCAAAGATTCCGGTCTTTCTGAGCTGCAGACTCGGCCTTCCGAGCTGGAAGCTAGTCCGTCGCCGTTCCGTCTGGCGAGCGATCATTTTGCACCCCGTGCTTCGATTCTCTCATGGGACGAAGTTGCCGCGGAAGCCTCGCGCACGTTGGGTGAGGATGAGATTTCCAGCATGCTCGCTGATATCCCTGCTCCATTCCGCTCGGGCGCAACTTCTCCTGTGCCTCCAAGCCCCACTCTCAGTGCATTGAACACGCCTGCCGGCTATGTCTCCATCTCGCAGGTGCTGCTACCCGCCGTGACGCCTTCTCCCGCGCCACTAAGTAACACAAATCGCCATTATGACGAACGTCAGCCGTCTGCTGGAGACAGCGCGACAGCAACGTTGCTTCGACTTCAACTCGTGGCTATGGAAAACATAGCAAAGGAGCGGCTGGAACGACTTCAGGCGTTGGAGGAAGAACTTCATAATATGAGGGAGGCGCGTCGACGCGAGACTGAAGAGCTTTCTGGGCAAGTAGCACAGTTGGAGGAGAGCATGTCGAAAAGTGTGCAGACTCAGGAAGAACGCATGGGGCGTATGATGTCGTTGGAGGAGCAACTCCGTCAGGCGCGAGAGTTGCATGCGAAGGATATGAAGACTGCGGTTGAAGAGACGCGTCGAGTTGTGGGAGCGACTGCGACGGTGTCTGTTGAGAAGAAATGTCAGGCCTTGTGGTCTGCACGCGTGGCAGCCGTGGAATGGTCGTCTGTCAAGACACTCGCGGAATCCGAACTTGACGCGGTGAAGAGTAATCAGACTCTCATGTCGGTCTTGCTGGCTCACCTCGATGAGGCGCAACGGCGCGTCGCGGAGAGTAGGACACCCTGATGCGTCGCTGTGCGTCCGTCCATTGATATCATCATAGTTTCGAGCGGCTGACCATTCAATCCATAGCATTCTTAGTATTTTCCATCTATCAAGGCAATCTATAACATGTGCTATCTTGTAGCTTGTATATCCTGTCATCTCAGGTCAATTGCTAGTATTATGCTCTCTTGATTTATCGTTAATGTGTTCGCGTTTGTATGGTTTTTTTCTCTTTCTCGTATACATAATCGCGTACTTTCATTTACACTATCTTGTTTTGGCAGTTCGTATCGCTAGTTGCCCGTCAGTTCGCCGTTCGGCGAAATGGGACCCCGCGCTCACGTGTAGTGGGGCCCCATTGCTCGGTGAGTCGCGCCATAGATTGAATGACTGATGAATTCACTCTGCTCATAGCAGCGTCTCGATAACAATCCATAACAGGGCTCCTACACTCCCTTATCTACACTTCCAGTCCCGTCTAGAAATTGGAGACTACACCAGAGACGAGGCTGTTTGCGAGTATAAATATGCCACCAGCAATACTTTTCCCGACCACATTCGTTTTTATTCTCAGCCCCTGAGTGAATCTTACATTTTCCTCGATCATACCCAAGTAAATTCAAAGCTCAGTCGGCGAAGTCACGTCTGTTATCCCCGGTTTCCTGCGTCCCAATTCGTCTGTATCTTGGTGGCTTCAAGGCGTTCGTGGCACCAACAGTCTCCTCGGTCACAGAACGACAGAGGCTCTACCAACATCCGCTGACGTCGTTATCATAGGGACTGGACTCTCTGGTACCACAGTCGCCTACTTCTTGCTCATGGGTCCAAATCCGCCTGCAAACGTGGTCATCATGGACGCCAGAGAAGCTTGCGATGGTGCGACTGTATGGAACGGTGAGCATCGCCATCCAGATTGCTTCAGGAGCACGCACACGCTCGTCCTGGTCCTATTTCCACCACAGCACATGGCTTACCCTTATCTCAGATTACACGAAATCTAAAGGCGTCTTTGGGTAAAGAGCAAGCCATGAAGGATAAGACCTCAACGAATGCACGACACAATCAAATAAACAGAGACGCCAGACAGATCACAAACATAAATACGCACCGGTGTATCAGAATGAAATGGTACCAACTTTTCCTGGTGATATAATGTGCCCTAGGCCTGCTTGAAGGAGCACAGGACAAGCTGAATTTGGTGACCGAGTTCATTGAGAAGGAAAACCTTACCGATGTCTGTGATTGGTGGTGCGGAGAATCCTTCGGTGTGGAGAATCCTTCGGTGTGTAACAGTTAGGTAGTATTCTCCAGGTACTGCCTCATGATCTCTCTCCAGACGCAGCAATGGACGAGGAAGTCAAGACCAAGCTCACCACATCTTATGTGGATCTCAAGGCTGACGGCGGCCCCGCCGATGGTAAGATCATTACTTGGATCGACGATCGAGAGGAGGCAAAGAAGGTACCCTCTACTGCCTTTTCTTTCTCTATCCTTCCCTGCAAACATATTCTCATGCTGTCGCGCCAATGACAATCGTCGTGTCGTTTGCTGCTGGGTCTCTATGGGCCGTGAAACTCGTCCACGCTTTGCTCAAGATCTGCATTGACAAATATGGTCTCGATCTTTAGACCAGCACCGCCGTTACCGCAGTGAACCCGGGCCCCTCAATCGGCTGGGACGTCATGACTGAACGGGGGTCCATTCAGACGGAGCAAGTCGTGGACGTTACGAACGCCTATACGGTTACGCTTGTCCCCGAGTTCATCGGACGCATCGCGCCTTTTCGTGGTCAGTACCCCGCTAGTCCCGCGACGGATTACACGTCGCTCATTGACACCGGTGCGTATTTATGTTTGTGATATGTCTGGCGTCTCTGTTTATTTGATTAGGTCGTGCGTTCGTTGAGGTCTTATCTGTTGCGTGTGTTTCTTCTCGATACTTATAGCGTGCACGTACGGCGAGGAAGTGCCAACACTTGGATCGGTGCAGATACTTATGTCGTACACTCCGATGGCCACTTACACGGCCACCGGAAACACCTTTGTAAGTCCCACCTTTGGGATTTCTGTAATCTGGGAGTACATGGTAACGGTTGTAACCTCGCTTACAGAAAGACACGTATGGCAGCGGTCGTGTTGTTGGAAAGGCATGTGGGTTCCCATTATCATTTAGTTGTTCATATGAGTATTCGTTTTCTCTTACCTACATTTGTAGATTTGTATACCGTAACGCTTGGCCGTCGCTACTCGTGCCACCGGCTTTAGCGGCGTGGACGGTATTCTCGGTATTGGGTCCGTTGATTTGACTGAAATTGAAGACAGACTGTCGTCTGCTGTGTATGGTCTCTTATACAAGTCGCATGGCAGGCACGGTGTCGAAAACCACCACTGTCCCGACAGTGACTGATAATCTGTATTTTCAGGGAACAATCCCTACAGAGTCAAGTGAATTGTTACTGCATAAGCTTGACTTCGCACGCAGTGTTTGACCAACCTCTGTTCGCTTGAAAGTTCGTTTTACAACCGTCGACCTCGACCGAGGAGGTCGCGAACGGCGAGCTGACGTTTGGTGGCACTGATAACGCAGAGTGCGTATCATATGTCGGAGTTGCATGTCTTGAGGTATCTGACAAAGCTCTGTGCAGTTACTCGAGCGACATCAGTTACACGTCCATCACGAGCACCTCGCCTGCTAACGAGTACTGGGGTATCGACCAGATACTCACGATGGTAGCACGACGCCGTTGACCAGCGCTGGTATCGTCGACACTTGCACGACTTTATTCATGATCGCGAGTGACGCCTTTGCTACGTACAAGGAAAAGACCGGTGCCACTCTCGATAGATATATGCCTCTGAATTCTTTTTGAACAGTACCACCGGTCTGCTCACGGTGACGGGAGCACAATATGAGGCATTGGAAAGCATGTACCTCACTATGGGTGACTTGCGTGCAGTTCTATTCATTTTTATGTGTGCGCTTGTTGACACATGGTGTTTATCTCCTGTTGCCACAGACGACGTTCCAGTTCACGCCCAACGCGCAGATCTGGCCGCGTAGCCTGAACAGTCAGCTTGGCGGCGAAAGCGACAAGATTTACCTCATTACTGCCGATATAGGAACCACCGGCGGCCAGGGACTTGATTTTATCGGTGCGTTTTTTTTTTTTTTGATTCTTCGGCCAGAAGGTGCGAGGTGGATTGGAGGTCTGACAACTCCTGTTTTTTCAGACGGCTTTGTCTCCCTTCAGCGTTTCTGCTCTGTGTTTAGTACGACGAACAGCCGCGTTGGAATGGTCAATACCAAGTACACCTATGCGACCACGAACTGAGCAGCAAGCAATCTCTTGGAATCGAGTCTTGCAAACTCTGCTGCAATTATCAAATATATACCAAGTGTGTCTATGGCCTGCAAATTGTGCAACGAACGAGTTGTGGACTTGTTAGGATAGCAAATTTAAATAATGTTGGTCTTGAAGATAAACGACCCCGTATCGTTCTCATACCGTCATTTCAATCAAATGAACAGTTGTCCTTTAAATAAAGCCTCGTTCGTATGCGCACAGCATAGGCGAATGGCTAGATTTATTTTTATTTTCGTTTTTTTTGATGACTTGAAGTGCAGGTTCACATGTTCACAAGGCACGTGTGTCATGAACCATAACGTCTGACGCAGGGTTTCCCCAAACCTGGGTTTTTATCCCTCCTACCGGACCGTAGTCCTTGCACATCCTCTTTCTTTAGTGGCACCGAGGACCATATGGTGGGTTTTCCCGAAAATGGAACAAGTCGGGAATCGACCCGCTCTTGGCGCCTCCAGTTCAACGTCACATGCCGCTTCTGGAAACTCCGTTAAGGTCCGATCGGGTTCGATTCCCGGCTTGTTCTATTTTCGGGAAAACGTTACAAGGGAACTTCATCAGGACCGTTTTTCTCACCTGTCGAATTGTTTTTATATAACGTTTTCAGCGTTGTATCTACTCATGGTTTTGACTTTTCCAAGGTTTTGCAACGCGAATCAATGTGCTCGTCAGCTGAGAGCCGTGTTTCGGTGAATTCGGTCAGCAAGCTGGCAACGAATGACTCGGATTGGAATGTCAGTGTTTTGGTCTTCGTTCAATGAGGTGAACGAGTCTATTCACCGACGATGTCAGCGCTAGCTTTGTATGTACAGAATAGCAAGCCCACATATCCTGGATACCTTTTCAATGTGTGATTTCTCAACGTCTGCTATCGAAGCAAGGTGCAGCGGCCATCTATTGAGTATACCACTCTGGCGACGGCGACGGCGACGAAGTTTCGAAAATCAGTCTAAGTACTCAGTAAGTACTCAGTACTCAGGCCATGGCTTGCGCGATATACCAATCTGCCGGCACCTGCACACGGATCTACCACTCTACGAGTTCTCGATGCTCACATAAACTGCATATCTTGTCTTCGACGTTTTCTGTTTTTACCCATACTGAAAGTGCTATCTATCCATCTATCTCCTCATGCACATGCGTTTGCGATGGTGCAATCAAGTATCTGCACAGCTTCTGTCGTATCCTGGACGGTTTCTGCAGTTCCCGCGTAAACGGCCAATATCGCGCGATTTCTATATTCGGAATATTCGCACCCAATGCTGTGCTTAACTTATCTGATCCGCCCGTATATATTGCGCCTGCCTCTCGCCTTTTTTTCTACAAGTAGCCGGACCGTTTTTGTGCACCCTTCTTTCTTCCACTCTGCTCCCCTCGTTCTTGTTGTGTGCTGTGCCCCAAGATGCCTTCGTCACCGTGTACAGCAGACTTTGCTGTTCATGAGAGGACAAAACGAGTGGCGTATGAGACGCATGGACTCGCTCTAGTGTTTTTGAGTTTTCAGGCGCTGGGTGCGTGATTTACGAGTATCCTGGCTTTGCTAAGCTTGCATCCTGAACCGCTCCTCAGGCATCATTTACTCGGATATTGGCACGAGTCCTCTCTATGTGTTGAATGGGATATGGCCGGCGAGTGGGCCTGTTCCCTCTAAGGAAGACGTCATCGGAGGCATCTCTGCTATCATTTGGTCCCTAACGCTACTTCCTCTGGTCAAATACGTCGGTTGTCCTTTTGATCACCTCTTCAACCCGCACTCATTCGTTTATCCAGGCTTTCATTGCCCTTCGATTTGGTACCACAGGAGGTAACAATGTTTTGCCGTGGATATATTCGAGCGATGCTCATCTATTTTCAGGCGAGGGTGGGACGTTCGCTCTATATCAGGGCATCTATCCTCGTGAAGACCCAGACATCGATAGTGGTCGAACCTTGACGGGCGACAGCACTCACTGGAAGGCCGCCACCATTCATTCAGACACATTGAAGCGGAAGCTCCGATGGGGCATTCTTATCTGGGCTAGTTTTTCTTTCCATCTAGTCCGACAGGCTGCTAACGATTGCACTACAGTGTCTTGCTGGAACAGCGTAATATTCGATGTTCTGCGGCAGCTCCGTCTGTTGTGTTAACTTGCCTGTTATTCAGGTTAACAATGGCCGATGGAACCCTGACTCCAGCGGTGTCGGTTACCAGTGCCGTGGGAGGTATCGCTGTCGCTAAACCTTCCGTTAGCAATGACATCACACCCATATCCATCGTGCGTTCATTTCATTCCCTGCTCTCGTTCACGTCTGACATCTTGCAGGTCATTTTGGTTGTTCTTTTTCTTGTTCAGAGATTCGGAACATCCAAATTATCATTTATGTTCAGTCCAAGTGCGGATCAAAATTCTTTACCATCCGGTCTCTCTATTGACTTTTTCTGAAGTCGCCCTCATTTGGTTCTTGTTGCTCGCGGGTACGGGACTATACAACATCACGACCTACCCCGGTATCTTCAGAGCTTTCGATCCATCGCGCGCCGTTATGCGTGAGGTCGCTTCGATATATCATTCAGTGCTGAGTTAAATGTTGTGTTTCCACAGTGTTCGTTCGCACCAGAGATTATGATTTGCTGGCTGGTATTCTTCTCTGTCTGACTGGCTGCGAGGCTATGTTTGCGAAGTACGTGCTCTACACAACTGTTGAATGCATTACTAATTAAAAATCAGTCTGGGCCACTTCAACCGTGCTGCGATTCAGGTATGCTTTTCTAAAATAGGAATTAGATGTTTTCTAATGCACTCCATAGCTATCCTTTGTAGGTTTTGTATACCCATCACTTGTGCTGGCATATCTCGGCCAAGGCGCCCGCTTGATCGTCGATGGAGAGGCAGCTTTGAGCAACATTTTTTACCAGACCATTCCTGGTAAGGCCAATGGGCCTTTGTGGTGGCACGTATGCTTGCCATTAAGACAGGTTGTTTCACTGAAGCTAGGCTTCAGGATTGTTTTTGTTTTCGCCATACTTGCGACGGTATGTTGATGTTTCCACTTCTGTATTATTCTTGTTCGCTCATGGCTGCACGCTCAGATCATCGCATCTCAAGCGTTGATCTCGGCGACGTTCAGTCTGTTTCAACAGGTCATAAACCTCAAGAGCTTCCTGCCCCTCAAAATCTGTCATACTTCGGATAATATTGAAGGACAGATATACATACCGGCCGTCAACTGGACGCGTAAGTAGTTCTCATTTTGCAGCCATTCTGGTGTCTCATGCAGCACAAACGTGTTTCGTCAATCCAGTGATGATCATCATTGTTATACTCATTGCTTGCTTTTCGAATTCCACCAATCTGACCAACGCATATGGGTACGTTATCACCAAGGGGGGGTTGCTTCCACGCACTCAATTAATCCCAGGTTTGCTGTCGCCACGGTCATGCTATCGACCACTGGCCTTCTCACAGTACACATGTTATGGGTGAAACACTGGCCTGTCATTGTTGCCGTAGGTTATTTCCTCATTTGGGGATTTTTCGATGGCCTCTTTTGGGGTGCGTCCGTCAAGAAAGTTCCCCACGGTGCATGGGTACCGCTTATGATGGGGATTATACTGGCGTCGTAAGTTTGCTATTTCGCTAGTCACTACATATGCTTGATTTCATGTTGCAGGGCTATGCTCTTCTGGACATGGGCCAAGGTTAGTTGGTCGTTGGTCTGCAAACTATGTTGATGGCCGATTACCGCTTTGCTAGGGACTCGAAGACGAGTTTGACGGCGCCAATCGCCAGAACCTCAAGCACTTCATTTATCAACAGGACTCGATCGCTAGTCTGGGCCCGGACACGATCAAACTCAGAGGTACGCTGGAGGCTGCTGTTTCTGAGGATGAAACAGAGGAAAGGAACGATCCGGAGTATTACTACCTGGAGGAGGAAAAGCCGAGCGTTGACGCTCCGCGAGTGAAGAGGATTCTTACACGCATACCGACGTGTGCTGTCTTCCACAAAGTTACACCTGCTAGAGGTATTCCGCATACCTTTGTGGGTGAGTAGGTTTTTTCGGATGTATGCGTTGTCGTCACAAACAAATTTCCGTTGTATCGTAGGTTTCATTCGCCAGTGGCCGGCTTTGCCTCGCGTAGTGGTATGCTTTTCTCACAGGTTGAATGGTTCGCTAGGTTTCTGACACGATTCTAGGTGTTTCTTTCCGTGTATATATTGCCAATAGCTCGGGTCCCTCCGTCAGAGCGTTACATTGTTGACAAAACGCGCGCTGTTGAAGGTGAAGCTTAAAGATGTTTCCCCGTCGTCGCTGTTCCATTCTCTGACGTTTGTTCGCAGGTTTCTACAGCGCGACGTATCAAGTTGGGTTCCGGGACCATTTTGGTTTCCGACTCGAGGAAATCGTTGACAGGATGTGCACTATTTTGCAGCAGTCTGATCCGACTGATTGCGAGAAGAAGATCGACGAGATTCGGCGTGTCTGCTGCAAAGCGACCCACATGTAGGCGTTGGCGTCTTGCCTTTCTTTTTTGTCACTTGTCTGACGGAGGTCGACGCTTCAGTGTCCCTCATTATACTGTCATCAGCAAGCGGAAGTCCTCGGGGAGATTGGCACCCGTAGTGAACACTATCCGCGCATTCTTCATTGAGTCCATTTACGGCCGTCTCGGTATGTGATTAGCCCCCCGCTTTTTTGAGGATTGGATTTTGAATGTCACGTCAGCGGCCATGTTCCCTGAAACCAAGGGATGGGTTTTGCCTCCCGATGAGTGAGTGTCCATGTCCGAGTTTGTGTGTATTAGCTCGCTCACCTGCTACTATGACGACAGGACTCTTCATGTTGGAATAACTGCGTGCATCTGATCGTACAGCCTTATCCACATGGTATCACCCTATCGACGAGGCTGGTCATGGGTAGCGCAGTTAGCGCATGAGATTTTCAGCTTTTTTATTCCCATAAAGGGATCCGACTTTGGAGACGACTGACGAGATGTTTAAATTTTAAACGTTTGTACATTGACAACATTATATCCTTAGATTTCCAGTTATCGGTGTCGCCGCAGTTGTTCTGTTTGTAACGATCTTTCTTTCGTTTGCATATGTCATAAACGATGTTCACAGCAGGAGCCAGTCTATATTATGAGCTACGTCTCTTTATAATTACGCTAAGGGACAAAGAGACCATTTTTTGGTGACCGCCGGGGCCATCAAAAAGGCTACATCATCGACTTATTCTGAAAATTCCCTGACTGCTGGTGAAGCAAGACACGAGAAAGAACTAAATGTCTCTCGATAATTTATTTTTTATTGTGTAGATTACAATGGTATTACCAAGATGACAGCAGTGTGACATGTAGAGATTGTGGATGCAAGAATTGTTTACAGATGAACCGAGCCGCAACTAATGTATTCGTTGTTGGGCCCATGGCTTCCCATCCGACATAGATGTATCTTGTCAATGGAGTATGTGCCGAGGTCGATGGACAGCGGCGTTCGAGGACAGTCATGCTCGTTGAGCGCAACCAGTTGGCTCATGTCCAGGTTTAAAAGAGAGCATGCCTGCGACTGTAGGATGTCGAGAAATGAAAATGCTTCCTTGCGCGATCGTGACGGCTTGCGATAGGCTGTATTAAGCAGTGTGCAATGAAGCTGAATCACCAGTGATTTTAGCCCAAAGACGGTGCTCTAAATACAGCGAATTACCTTCAACGGTCGTGTTTCTACGACGAAGCCCTCTTGTTTGAAGGCATCGTGTACAAAATCTAGACACGATCAAAAACTCTAAAAGAAATAGAACAGCGTGAATCAAGACGCACCACAGATGCTTTTCAGGGTCTGAGCGTTCACATCGGTTTCGTCAGGGCCCACCCACAGCACATTACCAAATGTACCACGCCTCTCAGGCTTCAACAGACCCAGCCGATTCAACGGGACATCAACCTTTCCGGCGTTAGAAGTCATCTCGAGGAGACGCCGCCGCAATGATGCTAGGAAACTCAAGGCCGATGTCAATGTCTTCTCTATATGAATATAAATGGGAGCTACAGCACTATGAGTTCGGATTGGCAGTACCATCTTCTGAAGTGGTTGGTGTCTCCGAAAGCGTCATGACACCTAGTGTGAGGTGTATCCGTCTCGGGTCGACAAGGATCGTCTTGTCGAGACCACGGATTGACGGCGACAATGCCGACAATGCTTGATTAAATTCCAGGAGTTTGCGCTGCAGATTTTCATGGGAGGCCTACCAAAATAGATTTTACGAGCACAAATTAGACACAAAAACATGAGTGAAAATCAGGTCAAGGCAACAACGACTCTCAAAGTGTTCAAGCTCACCAATGAAAGAGACAAAACTTCACATAAGCAACCGAAGAAAAATGAAAACGTTGTAATGAGAGATGTTTTATTCGAACAACAACAGAGTGATCACTTACAATGTGTCGGTCGAGGCTGAGGCGGTCTGATCTTGTTGGACAATTGCGAATTGGAGTCACCCTCTATAAAATATTTGTTTATTGTATAACGATGATGAACCTCGAGAGATGATGGTAAAGTTGTCAAGATTATGTGTAAGTACCTTGATTTGTAGCGGAACGGGAATCTCGATTGACGACACGGGTACCACGTTCAAAGTGCTTTGCCTTTGGTGCTCTACCTCGGGGAGTGAAGGCTCCAGTGACATGCATGGTATTTGAGGACATGTTCCTGACCACCAGTCCCATCGAAGAAAGTACTAGTCCGGTGTCCTGCCTGCAATAGACTAGAGTGGACATAAAGGGTACTTGGCGGATTCCGCGGGGTACATGTTTATCATAAAGGATGGGTGACCCATGGATTAGCTCACTCCGATCCGTCGTCGCGAAGCGCAAAACTCAACTGTTAGTTCGTATTATTATTGACAGGATTTCTACGATCTAAACGAGATTGACTCGGAAATTTTGAGCCCCCAGTAAACAGAGCAGTAGCAAAGACAATGTATCACAATGGCACTACTAGTGGCATTCATTGTTTGCATTTTTCCCTGAACTATGTCGCAATCAAAAAGTTTTGACCTCCCAGCTTGATTGACTCCGATGGTTCGATCTTCCGGAATAGGCAAATTCGCCACTAACAGCAAAATTGCACGGTAAAGGAATTGGAAACCAGAGGTTTTGCCCTCCACATGTAAAGATCTCCGGGTGTCACAGACATGGTTTACATCAGAAAATGGAAGGTCGGTTTCGAAACTGCACATGAGTGCGCTCAATTTTCCACAACAGTGGCGCAACACGTATCTCGACATTGAATGCACCGTTTTGAAAACGGAAAACGCTATCCTCTAGAGAATAGCTTCCTCGTTGGCCATGCAAAATTTTGGAGTCTTTCGTCGAGATTTGCATCGTCCAAAATTCACACAAGTTTCAAAGGCGCTTGCGTATTTACTGCTTGTTATAGTTTATTTATGAGTCATTGCGAACCTTGCCCGGTAGCAGATAGAGTGCGCACATCGTTCACAATCAAGTCAAAAAGATTCATCCAGCAGTGGGAAAAAAATGAGGTTCTGGCTAAAATTCAACAGTGTATTGAGTTGTTCATCCGAATAATTAGGAAGGTGTTTAAAGTCAAGGACAGTAGCTGGGAGTCAGTCGGACTGCTCAAAAGATGAGTCATACACCCATTCTCCCTACATACGAAGGTATTTTGATCAAAATGGAACGGCTCACTTCCATTTTTGTTTGTTTATACGAGACCAGGTATTTTGAGAAATGGTACCAGAAAAAATGATGTAAGAATGTATTAATGCTTTGGTAACGAATGCCACGGATTATGGTCATATTACTTGTGTAGGCGCGTCCCATCTATGTACATCTAAATA
Source organism: Fistulina hepatica ATCC 64428 (assembly GCA_000934395.1). NCBI lineage: Eukaryota > Fungi > Basidiomycota > Agaricomycetes > Agaricales > Fistulinaceae > Fistulina > Fistulina hepatica. Next base: position 441,452 of record KN882048.1, on the reverse strand, counting down.
GTCTGCAAGGTGGTATCGAAGTGAACATTTACGCTCATGTCGAGCTTGTTCGATGTATTTGGAAGACCAAGTGGTTTAAGAAGCACGCGATCAAACACTTATGGGCAGGAAAAATTGTCAGCAACGAAAAACGTAGACAGAACCGGGCACATACGTTGCAGTGGAAATGATTCAGGAACATACACATCAAATTTTGGGCAGCCTGCAGGACCGCCTAGCCATCTGAATGTCCTGTCCCTGGCCAGCGCGAGCGATCATACTTATACGCGCGATACACCTGGTGGGCGTTACCCTCAAAGACGATGTCCCACGGGCCTTCTTTGGCACTCGCGTCCTTCGTTGTTTGCACAGGCGGAGCGTACTCGATGACACTTCCTGCACTGCCGAAGACGACGAGGACATTGCCGTTCGGAAGTAACTGTAACCCACCCTCAATCTCCACAGGTGCTCGCGTGCGCGTCGGATATTCTTCGTCGAGGGCAATCGTTTGGCGGTCCTCGAGCCGTCCAGGACGAACCTCCCACCATGGTGGAAGGAATTCGCGAACAAGCTCAACGTGCATGGAAGAGTAGTCCAGTCGCAACCAGACGCCACGCGCGGTTCCCCACGATGGTTCCACGCCACAGTTGTTATTATCGTTGTCAAAGAGCGTGAGCTCAGTGTAGTCCGTACCGGGAACCCACTGCGGGTCGTGCTGACCTATGAACGTGGATCCGTTTCCGAACGTGAAATCGGAATCCTTGCCACCAAGACGCCAAATTATTTCCTTCGTAGCGCCCGAGACCTTGACGACGAGGTCGTAGAACCGGAATGACATGAGGTAGTCGCCTTCAGCATCGCGCACGACCGCATTACAATGCGCGTACTCGAATGTCCCACCGGTATACGCAGCATACGACCCTGTGAGATCCAAGTACTGCGATGCGTCCCACTCCCAGAGCAGCGCGCCGCTCATTATGTCGAGCTCTTGGATGAACGGACTGTAGATCCACCCAAACCGTGACCCACCGACAGAGGTCAAATCTGCCCAGAGAGTCTGCATGAGGATCATAATTGCCGTCGAGTTGCCAGTGGTTCCCAGTACAGGCGACCCGTGAGGCGGGATGTAGAATTCGTGGAGATCGGTGTTGGGTCCACCGACGGGATGCACGCGTGCCAGCTCTCTGTATTCAATGTCGAGTACTACGCCGTAAGGGCTACCGGACTGAATCTCCGGTAGCTGTGGTTCATCCTCGTCGATGTCGCTGTCTACCCCTTCAATTAACTCGGCAAGAAACTCGGGAAGATCGAAGTGGCCAGTGGCGCCGTTGTTGTACCAAAAGGTCAGCACAGGCTGGTTATTGAACGTCTGAATCTGCGCGTTCATACAACGTTCGGTCCATTGCTCGCCTGCCCAAAAGACCGTCCCACTGGGATTGTAGATGCGTGGACCATGGACGATCTCCTCATCGCCATACTCGTATTCGGGGCAGAATACGAGATAGCCGTCAAATGCTCGTTCATCGTGTGACTTGATGACCAGCATTCCGGATGGAATGAGAGACTCTTGAAAGACGTTCGGGAGGTCGCGACCGCCAGCACCATTGCTAGCAAGGACGCGGCAGTGGGTTGAGACGGCGAGAAGTATTATAGTACATAGGACAGCCCACATTGAGGGATGGCTGCCTAAAAGCAAGGGAGTGGGCTGTAACCGTCTACCAGTGTAAGAGTTGTGGGAGAACACATTTCGCTGTCGACTCGGTTTAGAGGGCGCCGATGAAGATGATTGCGGTGGCTGCGGGTTTTTTTCTGGACCACGCGCTGGTAAATTCATATATATGCCGAGGCGAATTATGTGTGTGAACTCTCCCACACCGCCTATGTACACAGGCGCGAACTTCACATACGCCAAAAGTATGGCAACCGGGATACTGCGGTCATACGGGAACCATACGGCGGAGGTATGTAAATGATATGGTTGCCATACGACTGCGACCCCATACGGCCGGGATATCTGGGCAAAATGGTATCGTTGTCGTATGGCTTCGAGGGTTTAGTCAGCTTCAACGCTCCGAGGGCTATGCCCTTTCTAGGATTATCCTGTTCATCAGAATGTTTGTCCATTTCTGGACTGCATTAGTCACTACTTAACAACATTTTACCATTTCTGGAAATCAATGAAGCACAATGACATTGCATTAAAAACTACATACTTGTATAAAACTACACATGAAGCTATGGACATGAATATGGGAGGCATACATAGAGGTACTACAAGCTGTAGACATCAGCAGGGAGCCAGGTATGCTTACAATGCTTGAAGCAGCCACAACGCGCGCGCGGCATCACAATGCCCGCGTGCAAACACAACACGCGCGCGGGTTCACGACATGCACACAGGTTCACAATATGTACGCAGATGCATCACCTGCCAGATATGTGCCATCAGACAAGGATAACGCATATGAACAAGTGAACTTACTTCAACCGTTTGTCTGCCGGGCGCATGTTGTCGGTGCCGAATTCCTTCACGGTCGTCGTGTGGTCGTACTCATTGCCGTGTGGTCGTGCGGTCGTCATTGTGCGGTCGTCGTCGTGTGGTCGTCGTCGTGTGGTCGTCGTCGTGTGGTCGTCGTCGTGTGGTCGTCGTTGTGTGGTCGTCGTTGTGTGGTCGTCGTTGTGTGGTCGTCGTCGTGCGGTCATTGTCGTGCAGTCGTCGTCATGCAGCTGCCAGGTGTGCACATGCGACCGTGCCGCGGTGCACATCGTCGTGGAGCCTCGTGGGGCCCTGCATGCCATAGTGTGGGGGCATTGGCTTACCTTGGCTGCTGAACGCTGAGCGCTGTGGCCAGGGTGGTGGTGGTGGTTACAGTCCAAGTGCAAAGGCTCGAACATGTTGACTTTGACTTTGACGGCAAAATCCGAGCTGCTGCGGGTGGGCAGGACATTTATGTACATAACATAAATATTAATTATCTGCAACCAAAACAAATACGAATTTATTCCATTGCCGAGCGGTCAAGAACCGTTCCAAGTGTTCCGAAACTGTCATCACTCCGAAATATACGACTGTCGTATGGCTGGTCGTATCGCCCGAGTATCTCTGGAATCTACGGCAAATCTACGGTTGCGCTCATATACGGAAGAGGTATCCGGGCCCAATTATACGAAAATCATACGCCACCGGAGTACCACTGCTATACGACTGCGACCGCGATACTTTTGCCGTATGTGAGATGCCCGGCTGTGTACAACCCAAACGAGGCGTGCGTAAAGCATCTCTCTGAGTGGCTTAATCCCCTTCTATTTCGATTCTTTGTAAGGTGGAGGTTCCTCCTTTGCAGTTCCACTAGATTGCTGGGTGCCCGTGGCCCTTTGGAACCGGAGCTCATCAAAACGAACTCGCAGTGCTGTATGCAGCTCTGTTTGCGCATGTTTATATATATTTCGACAGATAAACATCGCATCTGAACAACCTAATACTAAGCAGTGAAATATTAGTACGTTGTCGCTCTGGCTTACCATATTGTTTAATAATTAGTTGACTTGGCTCTCCATGCAGCATAGACATTGTTCGTGAGGAAAAATAATAAGGGTGTAAAGGAAACACGACAATATTCACATAACATAATAAGTTACTAAACCCAAAAAGACCACAAGAGGTTACAGCCTATGTACAACGCTCACATCACACAAGATGATAAAAATACGGCAATGGACGTTGACAACTTGCTATTGTGCACCAAACACGTCCTGTGCCTCGATGCACGCATCTAAAAGGCAGGCATAGTTATCCGTCGCAGTAGCACTGCTGAGCCGCTTCGTAACTACATCTCTAATTTCGTCACCGCTGGAAGCGCAAGACGGTCAGCTTCTAATCAACAATCCACATACTTCCGAGAGACGACGTACTTCAAGGGCCCATAGCCAACCAGAGCATCGCACACGATGCTATCAATACTATAGGGCCAGCCAGAAATCACAGCGCACGGGAACGTGAAGGATATGTGAGCCTTGGCCATAATGCTCCGAAACAGGACCTTGGCATCGGCTTTGAAACCTGGCGCACCGTCAAGCACAACAGGCTCGATTTGTACGGGGTAACTGACGGACAATAGGGACAACTGTCCACGCAACTGCGAACAGCCGGTCCAAAAGTCCACGAGCGTCTGGAAAATCTGGAAAGCGGAAGTTGAATAATACATTGTGACAACCAATCTTGAAAACACACACCTCACGGACACTATCAGGTTTCCCGGCCAGAACAGTAGCCTTGGCGACGTCGAGAAAGACGGTAGTCAGGCGCGGAAAGTCGTCCTTAACCTTCGCCTTAAAAGAGTCGAGTATACCGATATCCAGCTTGGCAGGTATCGGCTGGTACTGCCGACACGGAATGGAAACCTTGAATTGCGAAGCATAGACATACTCGAAGACGTCCGGGCTGACTTTTGTCACCGCAAGCTGATGAATTTCCTGAAGGGCTTCCAGCTCACCTGTACCAGAGATCATCAGCAAGAAGATAGCATGCAAAAGAACAAAGGGCTTACTCTTGAGCTGGAAGAGTTCAACTTCACTTCGATCGTGCATCTCCGCGCGACTTTTGGCAAGCAAAATCGCCGTAGCAATCTCTTGCTTTTCCGCCTCAGCTTCTCGAAGTCTGGTCTCTTTGAGCTCTATTTCGCTTTTAACTTGCGAAATTTCGCGTTCAACGTCTTCGATGAAGCGTCTAAACAAGGTAAGAGAAGGCAATGTCAGATGCTGATCCATTACACACCTTTGCTCTTCCACCTCGCCTTTAAGTTCTTCGAGGTATTCCTGATCGCACGCCTCGATTTCGGCAATTTCAGCTTGCTCCGCCTCCAAGGTTTTGACAAGATCCTGATACTCTTGCTCGAGAACCCCATTCTCATCGGCAAGAGCGAGCATTTCTTGGATCGTGTGAGAATCCTGGAGGGATATCAAAAGACATTGAGACGGAGTAATCCACAGTCCCTCACCTCTTCCAGTTGTGCGAGCTCACGCTCCGCCGTCGCACACAGGCCCTCGACCCACTGCAGCTTCCATTCATACCAGTCGGACTTCGCTTGCATCCGTGCATTGGTCTTGGTCACGTCGAGTTGATGCTGGTGCCTAGCGTTAGCTGTATGTAAAGAGAAGGCTAGCAGAAAATATACCTTAATTTCCGCCTGGTCTTCTGGCTGGGCGCGACAGTACTCGACAAATAACTCGGGAGTGACTTTCTCAGCCTCCCCCTCAGCCTCACGAAATACCCGCTTGCTCTCTGCTATCCAGTTCTGGAGGTCTTTAGAGACACGAGTATAGAGCTCAAGTTGTGGGATGTCAATGCCCAAAGCGACCACAATTTCTGCCAGAGGAATCTTGTCTGCCGGCCGCGCTTGTGGGCGTGCCTGGGGGTGTAACGAACGTCGCGGTGCTGTTAGCTCCGTCATGAACTTGACGTCTGTAATCTCAAAAAATTGTGCGATAGATATATGCGGCTGCGGGCAGTTAAGCTCGACAGCGAGACAGCGAGGCATGCTGAGAAACTTACGACGTCCTCTTCCACCAGCTCTTCGCGTTCAACGTCATCTCGCCAGTGCATAGTCCGTTTCACATCGTCGTCAACGTCCATCTCCCCGATGTCACCCTCTAGCGTGTCATCTACCGCTTCCTCGAACATTGCAGACAGATCGATGGGGTGAGACTGTGCACTTCTCAACGACGAGGTCTCGGCATGAGCAGGCATAACAGGCGACGCAACGCGAGGCGACATGACGCGCGGGGATGCCGGTGCAGGTGACCCACGCGTTGGAGACGAACTCGCCACGCGCGGCCTCGCAACCTTATGCTCGTAACCAGAGTCGTCGGCCTTCCCCTTCCCCTTGTCTACAAGAACAGGTAGGACGTCAACGGAGTTAGGGTCAAACCGCGTCCAAGCATCTCGAGGTGCCGAGCCTATACTCATACGCGCCTTTCCAAGGCTTTTCTTAGGTGACGACCGCGCAGATACATCTACATCTGGAGCAGAAATCGACTGTGGAACACTGCCGGCGATACTCTTTCGTCGAGCGAGAAGACCACGCAACGCAGACGATGGTCGTGGCGCCGACGACTCACGCCGATTTGCAGGTGCGAACGCAGGTGTAGTAGGTAACGGCTCGGCAGATGACGTGCGCAGAGGCGCGTTTCCAGCATTCCCTGGAGACAATGGTGCAGTGGCACTATTCGAGCCCGACGGTACAATACCATTCGTCTTACCTGCCAATGCTGGTCGTTTGTTGGGATCTGGACGGTTCTCAGTGTCGCGTGCAGCAGACGATGGTCGGGATCGTTTCTGTGGGATGAACGAAGGTTTTGACGGAGACCCGCCGGGCTTCCTAGGCGTCACTCGCTGTGAAGGAGGCGCAAATGCAGCGGTGAAGGTGGGCTTCGTGGGCGAACTTGGTTTCGGCTTCGGTTTGAACATTGAGCTCGACGGGCGAGGGGCTGGTTTGGATGATGTGGAAACAGGAGTAGTCCCAGCTTTCAGCGGCACAGAAAGGACAGCCTTTGGTGCGGAAAACACAGGTGACGTCTGCGCTTCGGCGGGCTTGGAGGTGGTGTCATTGTCCTGATGGTCAGGTTCTGTGTTGGAAGAAACGGCGGGACCAACAGGCACTGCATCCATCTGTGAAGGATTTTGCATACTCTGCTGAATCGTAGAATCGCCGGAATCGTCTCGAGGTGGATGAGGCACGGGCGCTAACTGTACTGTATCATCAATGCGAACGACCGTTCCATAGATCCCCGACTCGTCCATTTCAGAGCCCGGGTATCCCATACTCTGCCGAACGAGACTCTGTCGGCTTAGTATCTGACTGATGTTGAGAGTCTTGTTGTCGTCCGCATCCATGCTAGAGTCGCCAGCAGACGACATAGAATCATCCACGCCATTATGCGCCATGGCGGTACTCACACGCCGTAAACGCTCCATGGCGAGCTCAAGATCCTCGTCCTCACCCGTTTGTGCCCCATCGTAGTTGAATATAGCAGTCGCGTTTCCGTCAAAGTCGTCTGATTCAGGTTCTACGTCTGATGGCTGGTCACCCGAATGAGTGACCGCACGCAACGCAAGCCAAGCCTCGTCCTTCCTGGCGGGTCTCAAGGATTGTCCTGTGGGCACGGTCATATCAATGTCGTTATCTTCAAAAACTGGGTCGGAAAACGACATGGCGGAGCCGTCAGCGCTGGGAGGCTCTTCGGCAGTTTCAGAACCTGGCTCAGGTGAAGCCCTCATGATCTGCGAAAGAGGGCGCCGTATGCGTCCCACTGAAGAACGACGCCTGGCTAAGTCGCCACGAATGGAGGAGGGCATGTCTATGTCCCCGTCCTCGTCCTCATCAGAGAGATCATCCTGGTTTTGGCCCGCGACGCCAGTCAAGTCCATATCAGAAGCGAGGGTTGTGCGACGTGCAGGGTAATCATTTTCGTTCGAAAATATGGGCGGGTCATCAGACGAGGGAACAGGTGAATCTTGCGATGTGCTGCTTTGCGTGCTTTGGGTAAGATCGGGTGCCTCGAACAAACGGACGTGCGTGGTCTCAGAGAAACTGACGCGTCTCCCGAGGGATTTCCTGACGAAATTATCATGAATTGGCTCCTGATAGTCGGTCGTCGTTTCCATGGATTGTGTGCCTGCGCTAGATGCGGTGGGTGTGTGATCATTCGAGGGGACCTTTAAAATGCTTTTACGCGGTTTCTATTGAAAGAAACGCGTTACTTTACAGTCTCCAGCACTAATGCGCGAGACTTACCAGTAGACGGTGGTCAATGGGTGCGATGCTGTGTGCACGGCGCGTTACCTTGTGGGTGGAGCTCGATGGGCGATTAGGCACGGCGATGGACTTGCGTCGCTTGGACGAATCACCGGCGAAAGAGACCATATTATCGGTATAGATCTGTGGATGTATATATCGGAGGTGATAACCCAAGAAAAAATGAGATCAAGCTAGACGAGAACAACGTTGTCTTCGCGCGTTGTCACTGTCAGTTCAGAATCAAACTTCATGATGCACGGTCACGTGATGGTCAATCAAACCGGGTTCAGATGAGTCATCTCATCCCGAGTTTGAAATTTTGAAGTTCGGAACGTTCTCAAGCATGTTTTTTTTGGTGGTTTCAGCTAGTAAGTATATGTACTTACTATCACGACCTGCTAGGTGTTCCATTTGCGTATATAGTTAAATATATAGATTTTATGAAGGGCCTATCACACAGACGGCTGTGTGCAGGCAAAACAGAAATGGAAATTTTGCCCCTGTTGGCTTCTTATCCGCGGCAGCATACCGGCGTTTGTGCGATGTCGCCACACGTCGCAATCGCACCGAGTCGTGGTCACTGAAAGTTGCAAAGTTAAAAGTTGAAACTTGTTCATGCTTCGAGCTGCATACCATATCGTCGGCTATTGTCGCTTTTGAAGCTTTGTGGGTCTGGAATAGTGATCCTCGGCGCTAGCACCAGTTGGATCCACACTAAAACAGTGACCCCAGCAGACCACGATTGAGGACGTTCGTTTCACGTCCATTCGGTCCACTGGCATCTACGTATTCAAGTTCCCCAGCATGGAGCACACGACTAGGATGCCCTCACACTCTAGTCCATCTCCCTCGAAGCGAAACTCCGTTGCTTTTACATTTTCAAAAATGTTATTGGCCATCGCGAACTGGGGAGATTTCGCAATCGGAATCCTTTTGTTGCTCGTCGTTGTCTTCTTATGGACGTTAAGCAATTTCATTACGCAAGTGAGCTTCCTTCATGTTCATCCAATTTAAACAGCTCATGTCCATCCAGGGCATGTTTGAAGGGGGCTATGAGAAACCCTTTCTGTCAGTTCCCGTCACTCTACGTCGTTGGCTGCTTGATTATATCTGCGGACAGAGTCACATATCTCAACACATCTGCATTTTCGTTATATCTAATGCCGCTTGTCGTGAAACGTGTGGTAAAAAATTACCGACGGCATCGTAATGCAAGGGGGCAGTAAGCAGTTCAATGTTTTGCACTGGACTGTCGTCACCGACGTTAGCAGTCCGGATTACCAGGCGCTGCCAAGTGAATCCGGGGATACAGGCGATGCCCTCAGTCAGGTAAACAATCACAGACCTACACAATAGGTAGTGTCTGAACAAGTGCCCTTTACAAAGCCGGATCAGATCACATTTACCCATCCCGAACCCCATGTCGTGCAGAATGATCTGCCTCCATTGACCACACAAGAAACGGCAAAATTGGCGATACATTTTTGCTTTCTGTGGTAGGTGACTTGCTCCATCATATCTGGCCCTGAGCAAGAAACCTTCGTTATCAGGTTTGCCGCCAACTGGTCCGTTAACGCTTCCCTTGACTACACCAGCGTAGCGAGCGTTACCATACTGTCAAGCATGAGTGGTGAGTCTTTGTGTATCCTTGGACTATTATCAGAATGTTTGGATGTTTTTAAAAGGTTTCTTCACCTTGGGAATCGGACGCATTTTCAATGTAGAGGTTTTGACGAGGCGGAAGGTTTTGGCCGTTATTGTCAGGTATGCACGTCGGCGTTTAACAAACGAGATCATTCTTATACTTTTCTACACAAAGTTTTTGCGGCGTGTGTCTAGTCTCCTACTCCGATTCATCGGAGACGCAAAACGTTAACCACTCAGAGTTGTTATCGCGTCGCAACACCTTGCTCGTCGGCCCCATATTTGGCGATCTGCTAGCACTGTTTTCAGCCGTTTTTTATGCTCTGTATGTCCTTCTGCTCAAAATACGCATCAAATCCGAGTCGCGGGTCGACATGCAGCTCTTTTTTGGCTTCGTCGGGCTGTGCAATATCATTGGGCTTTGGCCGATCGCCATAATACTGCATTACCTAGGAATAGAAACGCTCGAACTACCTGGCACGCGCAGCGACTGGATTGTCTTGTTGGTCAATGTGTGTATTCTGAGAGAAAAGATGTCTGGCTTGCATCTCTCAAATCTGACGTCGTGGTTTAGATGGCCATCACCTGGGCGAGCGACTACATCTACGTCCTTGCAATGCTCAAGACAACGCCTATGGTCGTGACGGTTGGCTTGTCGCTCACTATACCCGTAGCCGTGGTCGGTGATTTCTTGCTCGCCAAGCCCGTGTCGGGGCGTGTCATCATAGGTGCTGCTCTCGTGCTAGCCGCATTTTGTGCATTGGGCGTCGATTCTCCTAAAATCGAGCTTGAGTCGAAGGATGACACGGTGACAAGATCACCCGCGCACTCTCGTGAACGATCGTATCGTCCCGAAGCTCGATCGTTGTCGAGGGCCAGGTCGTTTTCGCGGGTGCGGACACGCGAAGAGGTAGAATTAGGCGGTTCATAACGTGTCTCCCGTCAATCATATAGAAACACCCGATACCGTGTGTGTAATCTTTGTAACGATTGTGTGTACTTGCATTAGATTGAACCGCTTTGTTTATGTTCGTACTTGAATATAATCGTGGGAGAACATTTCTATGACATGCAACTGATGTGCAATTAAAGTAGACATTGATAATTTTGTCCTAGGTGAATGAAGTTTCATATGATCAATGCATACGTAGAATAATGGTGTGTATGTGCTATACATGTATAAATAAATACATATTTAAGCGTGTTTGCAATCGTAACCCCCACGGCTGACCTACACGACGGCACCCGTCGGCCTTTCAAACGGCGTCTACAAGACACAATTGTAAACGCTGAGCCACTGTTGGTCCCCCGCGTCGTCAATAGCCATCATCAAATTTAGTACTTCATCTCCAGTTCGTTGTCTGCGGTCTTGAATGCATTGGAAAACACTTGCACGTTCTTACGTCCACGCCATAAACGGCATAGCCAACGCCCTCATGCATGATCCCTCGCTATTGTGTTGCGCAACGACGCATGACCTCATCATTTTCAGTTTTGTTCGTATAAGATACATATAGTCCCGTACAACCGTTGCATTGTCCTTCCAAGTTCGACCAAAGCTATCTTACGCAAACTTGGCGTCCAAGAGGCGCAGTGCATCTCGTACCGCAGCAACTTCCACTTCACGTATCCCACGGCGTCCACAAGCCCGTAACACTTCCTGCGGTACGAGACGCGGGCGTTCAGAATCGGGTGGCTGCTGCGATCGGAAGGGCGGCATCACTTTTGCGGTTTCCTGACGAGGATCAGACTCAGAGGACGAAATCCCGGGCTTTGGGTCCTCATGGCACGTGCTCGGACGAAGGGGAGACGCGACACGCTCGGGGGTGGTTGCACCCAGGGGCGGCTCAATGACAACCGTCGGACCAGTGCATTTAGAGCGGCGCGCAACGACGTCGGCAAGCATGGCGAGGTCAGCGAATTCGACGTTTGGATGCGCCTTGATCTGGTGCCACGCCTCGTTTGTTGGCATCCACGTATTGTCGGTGTGAGATGACGTGGATGGTTGAGAAATGACGCGAGGTGGCGCCGCAGAAGGGCGCGACGATGATAGTGACGAGGCAGCGATCGCTGACGGGGCCGCTCGTATCACGGAAGAGCCAACGACGTCTGGTAATGCGCCTTGTGCCGTCGGGGACGGCGCAGACGATTCAGCGAGACCGCTACACACGCACAGGTTTGTATCACCAATGCAGCATGCTGAGTTGGGGTCGAGCGCAGGCTCGATGGTGGCTGGTTCGGCTGTAGACGACGCAGGGCCGCGTACCGTGGCCTTCGCAGCGTCGGCATTTCGTGGGCTGTTTCCTCCATTTCTGCAATATGCATCCGTTCCCGGACAATCGTCACACGGCGGAACAGTCCCAGCACACTCTCTAAGAGCTGCACAGAAGGCGCGACCGAAAGTATCGCCTGCACAGGCCATACAATTAGACGGATCACCAGAGCACATCGGCTGCGATGTTGAAGATGACGACTTGGGAGATGCGGATACGGCGGCGGCGGACGACTCGGCAGGAAAAATAGGGAATATGAACCTCGCCTGATTGGCATTCCGCGAACTAAGCTTCGGTAGTGGCACAGCTGGCTGATAAGGCGGCAGATTGTCGAGAATAGACTGCTTTTCTGTAGGCGGAGTTGACAAAAACGTCGAGGGTTGACGCAAGTATGTTGGCCGAGGCACAGAAGCAGAGTCCATGACGATGAGAGGCTCCGGCAGCAGCTCAGAGTGCATTGCGATCTCGCGACAGACACACGGCATATCATCGTTGCAGAAGCCGCAATCAAACTTGAATTCATCTGAATTGTTCAGATGATTAGAGCTCTTATTACCAAGATTGTCAGCCAGTTCATCCGCTGCATCATCGAAAGAGGAAAAGGGAGTCCCTGCAGTGTCCGAAGAGACGAGGGACGGCGGTGATGCCGTGGACGTGTACGAGAACGGCGTTATGATGGGCTGGCCGACATTACAAGAAGTAGAAACGCTGGGCGACATAGCGACGCTTGAAGAGCGCTGACTGGAGGCGTCTGCGGGACGTGTCCTCTGCTTCTTTCGCGCATTTGCCGACGTTGCCTCCCGATGGCGCTTCTTTTCCGGCTTGTCGGGAGGTGAGTGCTGGACCACAATCTGGCTCTGCAGCCGCGCCTCTAGTTCAGCCACACGCCCAAGTAAGGTCGTATTTTCTCTCCGAAGGTTCTCATTTTCCTCCTTAAGGCGCTTGGCAATTTCCTGGAGGGCTACACTGCGCTGGATCTCGCCGTGCTCGTACTGCCGGATGCGCGCCTGCAGATCGGCTAATTGAGACTGCTTGCGCTCGCGGAAAGCGCGCTGCGCAGCTCTATTTGTATCACACAAGAATGCAAGAAAAAATAAGTGTAAGAACAATTAGGACGAATTACAGAGCCCACCTATTTTGCACACGACGCTCCTTCGTATCACTCTGCGACGGCTGATCACCAGTAGGCTGGGCTGGCTGGTCTTTCTTGGGCTTCCGCCCTGGCTTCGGTTTGGACGGGATCACCCATTCTTTGGATGCTGCGGCCCATAACGACGCCGACGTGCTGCCCGTCGTCGCACTTGACGTGCTCGCTATCGCTGCCGCCGACATTCAAGTTAAGGCCGAGGTCAAGACGGAATAGTCCGGGAAGATAATCAACGAACGTCGCCCCATCTTATCAGATAACTGATGGACCTTCGGATGCCGTCGGCCGATGTTCTAGACTCGCTACTGATCCATCAAATCACGTGATCGAGCGAACCCTCTGTACTTATCGAGGAAATCTTCAAGAATCATTCATGAGATACAAACAAGACAACAACAAAGATGCGAACATTGAGAATACAATGCGAAAGTGTATAGGAATCGAAGAGCACTATAATGTCATCACTCCTCGACAATTTCCTCTGTCTGCTCGATGACCTCTTCGATCCATTCTTCGATTTCCTCCTTCTCCTCACTTTCGTGACCCACACGCAACTGCACGCGATCGGCAGCAAGCTCCTGCTTGCACCGTATCCGCCAAGCGTTCCACTCATCAACAAGCCTCTTGCGTGCAGCAACGAGCTCTGCGCTGACATTACTCTTCTGCCGGGCGTCTTCCTCCTCGAAGCCGCCGCTGTACTCCTTCAGGTTCCGCCTTATCTGTCGCTGTTGTTCACGGGTCAAAAGTGTACGAGGACGAGGTCTCCATATGAACTGCTTGAAGCGGTCAAGAATGTGCTTCTCGAGCTCTTGGCCTCGGAAGTCCCAGATGCCATAGCCGTTTTCGAGCTGGAGTGTTACTGCATGAGAAAGTTAAAATACAAAAGGTGGAAGATTACTTACTGTGTGCGACCAAGCGCTGGCGCTCGTTGCAAGATAACGACCGCTTGGATCCCATTCAACGTCTGTCACGCCGTAGTGGTCTCCACTCCCCAAAAGCTGGATGCCGCTACCCCATTCCTCCTTTTGATTTTCCCGGCGATCTTCGGTGTTGAATTCGAGATCCCAAAACTCAAGCTCAGATTTGCTGGAAGAACCGACAGTCGCAAGCACAACGTGGCGTCCACGAGGTGACCACCGAATAGCATTACTCGTCCGTCCTGGGAGAGTACCTTTGGCCGCGAGAATGCAATTCAGTCAAGGATTTGATTCATTCACATTTGGAAAGAATGAACAGGTAGACATATGGAGGTCGGGGTTGTTATCACGGATAAAATGGGAGGATGCGAAGCGCGGTAAAATGTACTCACGGAGTAGTCGGAAGTCGTTTTTTCCATGATCCAGCTGATAGAAGCTCACGTCCGTTTTGATGTTGACACCAGGGCCTTGATTGCCTAGGTTCGGGTCGCTGCTCGAAATGATGGCGAACCGCTCGCCCTTGGGCTCCCACGAAAAGTCGGTGACAGTGTCTGATGGAACAGAGCGCGCGAGTGTGCACAAGTAGGATGACATGTGGCGCAAAAGCATGCGACATTGGTGGGATGTGATCATGCAAGTGTTGACGACGAGAACAGGTAAACGTCAGCCATCCGAAGCCACACTTGTTAACGCGCAGCAATCATACCTTTTAGTTCGACAACCTCCACAGGGTAGTCCTTTTCGCGAACGCGGAAGATCTCAAGGTTGCAGAAGATCGATTTCTTCGTCTTAGTGTGCCGGTCAACCTTGACACACAAGAAATCACCCTGATTCTGCCAGTACAGCGCGCACTAGAAGAGGCGGTCGAAAAATCAGACTGCTTGTCAAAAGCGCCACACGACACGTAAACAGCGGGGTGGGAGAGAATCAGGTATCAAGGTCACCGTACGCACCTCAGTCACATGGAATAGATTCTTCTGGCGTAAGATTTGGCGACTGGGGAAGCTGAGGAGCGTTACACGCGCAGGCTGATTAGTCATTTCTGGCGTCCAGTACGCAAGCATGTTTTCCTTAGGCTCCTTGAATTTCTTCGCCTTGCCATTGGCAGCATCTTCACGATCCTTGTCTCCGAAAGGGCACCACTCGAAGTCAACGACGCCCTCAATCTTGAGACTCTTCTTTCCATGGAGCCCCATACTCGGCAGTTCGTAAACGCTGATCATCTGTTTCGGTGTTACGCGTGCAACGAAACGGTCATCGGGCGCCCACTTGAGCACGGGCCACGCCATGGGCTTGTTGCGCGGCTCCTTGTTGCCGGAATCCGTCAGGTCTGCCGTAGAGAACGTGCGTAACAGGTGCCCTGTCGCCATGTCCCAGACAGCCAAGTTGTTGCCTTCGTCGTCTACTGAGAGGTATTGGGGACCCTGTGGTGCACCCTCCGGAAGAGTGATCGGTTCATTGGACCAAGTGACCAAGTACTTCTCGTTGGGAGAGAAGTCGATGAGCTTCACAAGAGGGTGCATGAACCGCCCTTGCGCAGACCATGATGCACCACCCCATAGGCGAACACCAAGACGATGAAGGGAAACCACATACGTGCCCAGAGGAGACCAGGCGACGTATAAGTAAAATTCTTTATTGAATTCCTGGCAATCAAAGTCAGAATGAACACCAAAGAGCCGTGAGAGACGAACGTACCGGTTTGTATGCAATTTCGCACTGCTCTTTCTTGCCGTGCCAGTAGATGGTGACTTCGTCCCCCTGGTTCGTAACGTACTGGTCTCGACCTTGTGGATCTGCAAGCCAGGAGCGAAGATGTTCCTGTGGGGAATCAAAATATAGTTTATTTCGTCTATTGTATCGGATACTTACGCGAGGCGTGTACTCTTCAGCCTTCGGCTCCACGTAGATTTCGTCCAAGTTCCTGAAGGTTTCGATATCGGTAAAACGATTGACCTTGAAGGTATGTCTGGTATCGAAGGGATGATTATGAAGAATGTCGATCGCTGCCGTCGCCGCGTCGGCGTTGCGGAATTCGATGAAAAGGTAACCTTTGCACTTCCCAGTAGCATCATCCCACGGCATGAAGATATCCTCAGCCTTGAAATGAACACCCCTTTTTCCGGCTTCTTTCTGGATCTTTACGAGCAACTTGGCTTTTTTCGTTTCGTCGACGGTGGGGATACCGTCGATGACGATGGTATTATCAAAGCTGTCGTCGTACTTCACAGCGTATCTTCATGAACAAATAATTGGTCAAACGAGATTTCAGGTGAGACGGAAATTGGCAGGAACGGCCCACGACAACAGCAAGCAGAACATGGATCACATTAGTTTATAGCGTATGAATTGCAAGCAAATGCGCTGACTTGGCTTCGATATCAGAGTAGTCGATATCATCGTCCTCGTTGTTCAAGGGGACGGCCATCTTTTCCACAAGAAAGCTACGAGCCTTTGGGCTGCGATTTTGAGCGAGAGAATGCTAGGTAGCGATAACCGTCGAGGATCTCTTCTGATCCTGCAGCTTTGTTTCGATCGTCCACGTCCATATTTGGGCATCTCCACCACGTGGCTCACCGTTAGCGGACTCCGTCTTTCGGTTTCACTCTGTCGACTCCATGCAACTGGCTTGAATCCATCATTCGCCCAGTGCCACACAACATTGATTCAAAGAGAACTCGAATATTTACATATGTGCAATTCTGAAGAACATCCCTCAATCTCTATTTTCATTTACGACAACTGCTTCAACAACGTAGTCCGACTCGCAAATTTGAAAGGCTCCTTTGTTCATGCCCTACTAGCTATGACGAGCACTCAGCTTGCAGCGAGCGCCGGAGATGTGCTCACGAACGGCGGCTGTATCGAGGCCAGGAATGCTCTCTTCTGAAAATTCGGGACATTTATCGAGTACGTCACAGATAACCCGTGCATGTTGAGATGCCTCGTGCTTGCTGCGATCGAGCTGAACAAGAGCATGGTAGTATGCAACCCATAGCTTTAACTTGTCATGCACATTGTGGGAAATGCCACCCTGAGGTTGGGTATCTAGTGCAGATAGACTCTGACCAGGATAAGAAGGCCCGGTGACGCAGATCGAAGTGTCAATCGAGGTCTCTCGTTCGATGGCCGATGGATTCGTCAATTTGAACTTTTGAAATGTTCGTGCCTTCTTTGAGATTGGTTCAGCTGAGTGAATTGAGGAAGCTGGCCTCTTGTTGCTCATGAGTGCAGAAGCAGATTGCACAACGTGTTTGCTGGATGTGTTTGCTGTACCATCGATGTCTTCTTCGCTTTCAGGCTCCGTTGAGGCGGTAGAATGGCATTGATAGCGTTTATTCGCAATAGCTTTCTTCTTCGTCTTTACCAGCTTTGTTGCGTTGCAGGTATCACCTAAGCCGCGGTGATCGCAGTCGAAGCAGGGTATGGTCCCTGTACCTTTATTTGCAACGCAGATGTAGCCTCGGTCTCGACAGTAATCACACTATTTCGAAGAGATGAAAACTTGACAATAGGAAAGTGATGAGCAGTCTACATACAGGTGTTTTCCATGCTCCAAAGCGACCAGCCAATGTCTTGCGCACGAGCTGGGTCAAATTGACGGTTGGTCTGATGAAAGGTCGGTCAATATTCATCCATACAGCGTCTCTTTTCATATTACCTGGCACCTGGTTTGCATGACGGCAAAACTGTCATTTGATCTGCAGTATTGCCGGCATTCCTATCTCTCTGTTTATTGATGCAGCCCGGAGTGACTGCAGGGGTGTGAATTCTGTTAGAAGCTGACTTCTTAAGGTTTGGGGTTGAAGGCGTGCTCTGGTCGTCCCAGCCGCCCATCTCGCGGAACAATGCCCCAAGCTGAGAATGAATCAGAGTCGCTGAATTTGCATTCAGTTCTATAGCCTCGCGACAACGCTCTCGCCGCAGCTTCATCACACGCAGGTTTGCCTTCCACTCGTTTGGTACCCACTCCAAAATTTCCACATCGACGTGAGAGATACGGTCCAAGGTAAGACATGTCCAATCCCACAAGGGCTGGAAGTCCGGGAGCTCCGACGTCCCCTCAGGCAAGTGACGAACGTGGCAGTGAGCGTCCTGTGGGTGCGTCGCACATCGTCATCCCTACGAAGTGTGTGGAATCTCGTCACGACTTACAAATACCCTGCTGCACGCTTTGCACCAATCTATCAATTCATCCGGCTTGCTACTAAGGCTAGGTCGGGGTTTCTGCTGGAGGGCACGGTACTTGGAATAGAGAATATCGATTGAGATGGCTCTAGGACGAATCGCGTCCTTGGCAAGTCTTCTTTGCGCAGGAGTAAAATTTATGAGAGGAGGTCTGTCAAGAATGTTCGACATTGCAAGGCTTATCAGAATAGCAACAATGAAATTGAGTAGTCGACAGACTCGACACGCTGCACTTTCTGAATATGGAAGCACGAGTTCCACGTTTTCTGGCTTGCAGCTGTCAGGGCTCAACAACAGTCATGGACCAGTGCCAACGAGCACTTGCCTCTTATACTAGGCCCACCAGAAATTCAATTGTCAGTTTGCAAAGCACTGCAATAAGGGTTGTCAGAGTTCTAGTGCGAAGTCGGGCAGCAGGACAGTTAAGCTTAATGCTGCGATAAGCACATAGTTTGAGCATGTAGGCTGAGTATCAAGCAAGCTGGGTACATACATGAACATAGTACGAGTTAACTGGCCAAGTCGTGAAATAGACCGAAATCTTGACGCGCTCAACGATCCAAGGAAAGCATACGCATGTCGATGCACGCTTTTCCATACAATCCAAATGTGGTGCCAAAGGCCTTGATTTTGGTCTATGGTCATGAGCATACTTTTCTACGAGTGACAAGTTCGGATTGACTTGACGTTGTGCATGTAAGCTTGACATCTTCGTCTCCGAGTCCCTACACAACAAAAAAAAAAACTCGCAATAAGTATGTAGTCAAGATAAACTGGAAGGATGTTGGAATATCTACGCAGGTCGTGCAGCTCGGGTGCCAGCCATTGAACGCTCGCCAGAAGACATCATTTCTCAAATTTAGAGTCCATTGCCTCTTTTATTGTTGTCCCCAGGCTGATCGCCGCCGGGGCCGTATCGACGGGGCGGGATTGAGCTGTTCTACATGAAATTATGATCGTTGGTCGCCGGTTGATTCCATCGATCGCCCGTAACTGCGGGCGCGGTTCAAAACCGCGCAGCAAGCAACCTGCTCTCTCTTTTTCAGGCTTTCCTTCCTTAAATAAATCCCTCAAACTGATAGTCGCGTCTACATTTTGGAACCCCCAACGTTCGTTCTTCCTCCCTGTCATTTCCCGAATACGCACTGTTTACTACAATGTCCCCTATCTCGTCCTTCGCGCTCGTCGCGTCATTTTTCCTTGCCTTTGCTGCCGCCAACTTCACTATCGAGTATCCAGGCTCTGATTACTGGTGGAGTGAGCATGTCCCATTGTTTTTTTGTTTCGTTCCAAAATTACGCCATGTATAGTCACTGACAGTGTCAACGTTGTTGGATGGAGCTGCACGGAGGACGCGCCTGCGGACGAGTTTGCCTTGCTGTAGGTTTCTTTCTTTCCTTTGCTTCACTTGCCGTTATATGCTCACCCACACTATGATACGTCTGTTCAGTATTGGCAACATCAATACCTCAATCATCGCTTCTCCCCAAGTCATCGTCAAATCTTTCAGCAACTGGGATTGCTCACAACTCATTTATGCCAATGAGACCAACTTCACTGTCGCTGACGGGTACTACCTTGAGCTTACCGAAGTGGGCAACACGACGAAGGTAAGTTGGTTGTCACATTTTATATTTGACCGTACTGACCAAATATAAAATGGCTCTTTTTGCCTCAATAGGTGTACGCCAAGTCTGATGACTTCAAAATCGAGTCCTCTGGATCGACGTACCCGTCCACCAGCGCGTCGGCATCGACCGCAACTGCGACTGAAGTCAAGACGACGAAAACCAAGTCGTCGTCGACCACTGGCACAAGTACTAGTACCGCGACATCGTCAAGCTCCTCTTCGTCTAGCAGTAGCGCCGGCCACCTTCAAGTTACTGCCACCCTTTTTGGAGGCCTCTTTGCGGCTGTTGTGGCTCTCACCGCCCTCTAAAGTCGAATGGGGTGCAGACATAATCTGTTCCCCGCCCGAATGAGTGTTCTGGCACTTCGCTCGCTTTTTGAAGGATGCATACGAGCGTCACTTCTTATATTTATTTCCTGGCCGGGTTTTCTCTAATGACAACAAGGCTCATGGTTTCTTCACATTCACATCGTTGTGTTTCACGCATGTGTGCGCGTACATAGAATATGGTACACGCTAACATAGCTTGTTTATACCCTGGTAATATAGTAGGATTTCATTATCCTCGATGATTCCGTACGCTCATGTCACTCTCTTTTAATGAAAGCATAAGGTGTGGGTCTCTCGGGAAGTTGTAATATGAAATAATACTTCAAGCTTGTAGTGTGACGTACCACTAGTACGTTTGATCGAATCAAAAGGTGTTGACCGGATCTATTGCCGAGTATAGTAAGCACCGACAAGATGGACACACGTACAATGACAACATGGAAGATTCAATGGGATCACAACGAGGATGCGAAGGTGCCTACCTACTCTTGCTAGAACACGCAGAGTTTACGGATGCAAGCCATGTGTCGCATTTTAATTCGAATGAAGTCTCCCGCTGATAATGCCCTCAACGACTCAGTCTAGAGTTGTCGCTACGACCACTGTCTACCTATTGGAAAGGAACAGACCAAATGTTAGTAATAATGCTGTTGAGTTAGTGTTCCCTTCTAGAGTCGATGCAGCGTCTTCGTCGGCATCGGACGGATATGGACGAGAGGCAGAAACATCGGGGGTTCTGCTGCACCGTCAGCAGCCGCGCGTCCCGCACTGGCATTCGCCAAACGAAGCTATTTGCGATATCGCACCTAGGCACTAACGGTTTCCTTGGTAAGTGCAGCTGTACAGTGACCCGGGACCACCATTGGACACTCTTTGCCGGAGACCTGTGCATTGGTTTCAATCGATCTCATCGTCGCAGATGGATGTCGGGAGAATAGCCGCACGGGGGTCCCACATTTTAGTTGTACCTGCCGCAGAGACGGAGTGTGCTTATCACTATGGGTCCCGCCTAGATAGGCGCGCGTCATACCTCAGCACAGGGTTTGGCGGGGCATCTCGGATATAACTAAGCCGTGAGATGAGTAAACAAGAGCCATGATAGTGTTAAATGGCTTACTTAGTTGTCGACTAATGCAAAGCACACGTGAAGCAGATACGCTTACAATGTCGACATTGCTAGTGTTGGACGAAACGCGTGCATGTCATCCTGAAGCGCAGGTTGCGGCAGTGTTACGAATGCCGACAAGTCAGTATGTACAGCATTAAAATGATGATAGGAACCTGACTCTGGACGGCGCACTCTTCCGACCGGGTGCCTGCATCGCATTCTCAATATTATTAGATTTTCATGCCTGGTTTGCACGAGAGTTCTCCATCTCTCCGAGGGCGATGACATCGGAATACAGTTAAACGCCCAATATACAGTAGACGGGTGGCAACTTGAGGCAAACGCGTGTAGGCTCTGAGAACAACACAATAAGGCATGAACAACAAGAAGGCTGACTCACGTAATGACGAACAACATCGAGAAGATCTTCTACACCACAACCTAGGAACGGGCGCTCTTCTTTGAAATTGTCTCAATATACAGTGCAGCCACCACCGGCGATTTCTTTCATTGAATTGGCTAGCATCACCCTCATCCGTGGTAGCACGGCTCCGGTGTGACCGACTCCAAATCTTCCGCGCGCCTGTATAGGTTCTAACTCCTGAGAACTCTGGTTCTGATGTCCTGAATGGCTGAAGAATCAAGATAATAGTTAAGGGCACACGGTGCCTTGCCCCTGATACCATTGATTTTAGCGCGAGGTCGAGGATGTGCAGCCCATCAACACCATCCTGGAGGTATGCGTTTACCGATAAGGTATCGAAGCGCCACTACCGAAATCGAAACGGAGAATGGAGACTTTTGGTGTCGGGATATTACGCGGGCTTGCGGACGAACTACGCACTGCTTTTCCTCGAAGACGAGCTGTCCGGTTTGTACTGACCGCGGCTTGCACCGGGCTCATGGTCCTTGAGGTGGTAATGAAACAGTGAACAATGTCACACAGAGCGTGACAGAGCTGTAGAATCGAAAAAAAAGTCCCGGACTGATCACACGCGTCCTACAAAAATACAGAAAATAAACAATGCATTAATTGTTACCGCGTCCGAGTTTCTCTAGGGCTGCCACGCCATGCTCATACCACTCCTCTCGTGATATCCAGAACTCGTCGCGTCCTTTCATGATATCAGCCAACACCGCACCACCCAGAAACACCATGTGTTTCCGGCGCGGTGGGTCTTCAATTTTGATCTTGAATTTCTAGCGGAAAAGGTAAGACGGAACGTGGATATATGGAAATAAAACCAACATTGAGCCGCGAAGGGTCGCCATTCAAAACGCGCGTGAGATACAATTGCTTCATTTCCTTTTCCAATCTGCTGGGGAGGCCGGGATACATGCTCGAACCACCGGACAGAACAATATGACGGTACAGCTCTTGCCGTAAGTCAACAGCTGCAGATTGAATCATTTGGAAAAGCATTTCTTACAAGTGCATTTCACATCAGATACACGTTTTGTGAGAACGAAATTTCCTAAAACGCACCTGCCACGCCTGGTTGCTCGACGTCAACTAGATGAGGCTGAAACATACATTCTGGCGCTTCAAAGCGCTCAGGTCCCAGTTTGATTACGCGCCCATCAGGAAGCTAAATAGTCCGCTTTCGATAAACATGGCCAAATGAGGGCACGTGAAATATACCTGATAGCTCTCTACAAGAACGGTTGTATCCTCGGACAGCCTTGTATCGAGGTCGAGATCGTAACTAACGTAGCACAGCTTCTCCTTGATCTCCCGCACGGTCTCGAAATCGGCCGTTCTGTTGAAAGCGTACCCCCGCATGAGAAGTAACTTGATGAGATAACGGGTCACGTCGCGGCCAGCAATGTCCAGTCGGCGTGTGAGATGCGGTAGGGCGAAACCATCGTACACAGGTACAATATGCGTCACCCCATCGCCGGAGTCCACCACGACACCGGTCGTCAGGCCTGTGGCGCGGTGTCAGCGTACAGATACAGTCGCAGCAGTGACCCATGCCGAGAGAGGAGACACATCAGACCTTGTGCATAGAGCGTCAACACAGCCTGGATAGCAACATAGACACCATCGAAGCCGTAGTCTTCGAACATAATCTGGCACATACGCTCTCTGTTCGCGCGGGGGTTCATCGGTGGCTCTGTGAGCAGTACCTTGCGGCCACGCGGATCTACTTTCAGTTTCTCATTGAAAGTGTAGTCCCAAAGGAGCTTCATGTCCTCCCAATTGCGCACGATACCATGCTCCATGGGCTGGGTGACTTGCAAATAGTTGCGATTTGCGGCAGCCTCCTCGCCAATCATGATATCCTTGATAACGGCGGTTCCGACGTGCTCTTCAGCGCGCAGAATAGGGCGACCGATGATGGAGGGGAAAACTTTATTGGAATTAAATCCTGAGGTGGCGCATCGATTAGAACCGCGGCCATGAACATACCATGTTCTGGGAAGTTAGAGCCCGCGTATCCGACCTTGACGAACTAACTTGAATGTCAGCACAGCTCATTGAAAGAGAAGATTGTATAGACCCCAGTGCCGTTGTCGACGACGAGCGGAAGCGTCGTGTCCATCGTTCAGCCTATCGATATGAAGTAGATGTCAATTTCGAGTAGGGTGAAGTCGACGCGACTACGCCACGCCTATGTCACTACTGTTTCCGCATTGTCTGCTTCCGAGCACCGTGCTGCGCCTGTTTGCCTAGGATGGATTACCAAATTTGGAAATCCAAATCGACTCTTGTGCAGCCCATATTAATTGATTCTTGTGTAGCACAATGCCGAGACAGAAAAGGATGACAAACTTAAAGTTGATGCTATGTAATTAAGTGAATTATGTAGACAGTTTAGTTATCCTACCCAGCAAACTGCTCGAATCTGTTGCAAGTGCATACACTAATGTCTTTTGGTCATTTCTCCAAGCCATTCTGGCCATTTTTCGTTTTCGCAGCGCCCGGAGGAATGTGACGGTAAGCCCTGGTTGCCTCCCGCCATAGACCAATCATTCCTGTGACTTCCGCGCGCAACTCACAGCTTTGCTCTGGCGTCAACCTCCTGCGAGGCCGGAAGTCCTGGCTCAGCGCCCGAAACCTGCGCACCAATACAGAAACACCGGCACGCTCAAGCTTCTGTGGAAATGGTTCAATGTAATGCCATAAGGACCGAAGCAATCCTCTGGCAAAGTCTCGAGAGCCCTTCATCGTGAAGGCGCCCACGACCGCGTCAATGGCGGGCACGTCGGGCCGAACACCCGTCTCCACCATTTCCTCAAATGTTTGCAGAGCACGTTCAGCCTCGCCAGCGCGAGCATGGCCTGAGATGAGGATGGTGTACAACACTACATTTGGACGGACGCCGAACTCCACCGCCGAGCGCTCCATCGTCCGCCATGCAGTAGCCATGTCGCCTGCTAGTGCGTGTCCTTCCATTAGCGCAGCAATATGATACTCCGTCGGATGCATACCGAGACGCAGGAGCTCTTGGAAAAGCGCGTTCACGCGCCGCACACTACCTTGGCCAACAGCCTCATGCCGCATGCGTGAGGCGAGCAGAGCCATGTCCATGCGTACACCACGGGCGGAAATTGATGCTAGGGCCCATCGCAAGGCGCGCCGGTGTGGTTGCCCACCTGGAAAATCCCTCTGTCCTACAAGCCCCGCTGTGGGTTGGACAGGATCAAGACCAGGGATTGCAGGATCGGTCACTGCGATACGACGCGCCGTGTCGAGGTGGGTCCTATTCTCGTTGGACGGCGGCGGAAGACAGGACGAACCACATTGGAGGAATTTCTCTCGGCGTAGAACCGCTTGCAGAACAACATGCACGTGACGGAGCGTTGGACGCACGTCAGTTACACACATATTGCTGAGCACGCGCAGGAGCATGTTGGGGCTAGCGCTAGATCGCTCGAGGTGTCTGAGGACGATCTCAAGTGTCGCGTCATTGGGTCTGCAATTATGTGCGAGCATGATTTGAATGACTGGAGCAACAGCAATTAGACCGGAAGTCTTGACCATTCCTCGGAGGAACGCGTTGAAGGTCTGTAGGCCGAGTACTATCTTGGTATCGCCCAGGGATATGTCAACCGGCAGACCTAAGTGGCGAGGGCCTAGTGGTGCTAATCGATTGAGCTCTGCAAACCAGCTCTGCGAACTAGAATTGCATATGCCTTGTATCAAATGCAGAGCAGCGGCGTTATGCCCCGTGGAAAATAGCACATGGACTAACGACGTCACAGTACATGCTTCTGGGCGAACAGAGGACGCGATCATGCCACGAAGGATGCTTAGAGCGCCGGCAAGATTTTTGCGTACCGCCATGAGGTTTAGGAAAATGGTAAAAGTATCGGCGTTCGGATACAAGACAATATGGCTGCCAGGTATAACATAGTCTTCCGACGCCCCTCCTACGTCTAGAGCCTCTGCAATGGAAACCACGTGATCTCTCCGGAATAGACTCAAAAGACGACGTGCTCGAGTATAGTCGTGCGCATCGAGGCGATACTGGATGAGGGCATTCAACACGGCAGTACCTGTATGCTTGGACATATGAGGTAAGTGCTCGATGGCGGCGGCTTCGATCCCAGGCTCTGATCCTAGCGAGCGATAAAAAGAGGTAATGAGGCCATGGGTCTCTGGAGTGGCCGGATACCCATGCTGCTCCATCAGACGCAGATAGAAGGCGGCGTGACGGAGATCGTGATTGCGGATGTGACCCGTAATGAGCAAGTGGAATGTACGGCGATCTGGAAGGATCCGGTGGGTGGTGAACTCGTCGAGGTAGGTTTGCAGAGGAGCAAAGCGTTGCGTTTCTATGAGCGCCCGCGCGCGCCAGTTGAGCAGGCGGAGCGAAGTTGAGCCTGTGTGGCGGATTCCGAGGTCGACAATAGCCGTAATGAGATTCCATTTGTGAGCTACAGACAACTGGTGGCAAACATTCTCGTATGCAGTCTGCTTGAATACGCAGCCGAAATCGTGGGCTGACGAGAGAACGTGATACACGTCCTCCGGAAAGCTTGTCGTGGCTATTTCTTGCGCAAGCAGGGCCGCTTTCGACCGGTTCGCAAAGTACTTGTTGAGGTAAGAGGATGTGCGGATCTGGTCTCTGAACGAATGTAGAGTGGGTGATTGTGTAATGAGCTCGTGGATGGCTTGCAACAACCGCGCAGGGAGAGCTGGGACCACCGGCGAAAGCTTGTCTTCGCTGCTGGTTCTCACTGGACTGCGACCACGGGCCGGGCTGCTCTTCCTCTTGCTCATGCTCAAGCTTTGGCTCGTGTCCCTCGCACTGGCGTTTTCGACATCGCTTGGCGCAATGACCGAAGAGGAGGCAAGAGTGTCGTTGCAATTCGTGTCGGTGACGGAGACGCCGGTGGACGGACTGAGCCCGGACGACATGCGCTGAACGGTGGGACGAGTCTGAACAGCGGCGTGGATACGATGGACCAGGAGCGTTGCATTCCATGGCAGGGACAGCTCTGAGACGCGGCGTGAATGAGCGCGGAACAGCAGGCTCTTGAGCATGGACTCCAGTCGTCCTAGACTGGAAGCTCAATCGGGGTCGTTTCTAGTCGTTCTCATGACAAGTCTGTGCAGGAAAAGTTTGATGCTGGGGGGCATACCTGGCTCGTGGGCACCGTTGGAGCTGCCGTGGGCATCAGGCACGGCCTGGCTTCGCGCTCACTGAAGTAACGAGGAAGACAGGACAATATGCTCGTCGACGATGAACCCGACTTGAGGACAGTTCGGACATCCGGAATCGCTCAAATAATGCCTCACGTGGCCCTGCCATCACCGATACGCCAAGTCTGGCTCATGCTTCCCGTCCTGTTGTTCCCGACGACAACGTCAAGTATGAAGACGACGCCGGGGAATTCAATATCTATAAATTTATTTAGCAGCGTCGCGGAAATTGCCCCATGTAAAATACGTTCGTGCGTTTGGCATGTGGGTCTTGTGGTACAAAATGCGATCTTAACGAATCTGTTACAGATACATGTCTGAACTGCCTGTATCTCAAACTCGCTCGATACACGAATGTGGACAGCATAGTCGTATGTATATTGGGATCGCCGTGCCTGATGCTACACCGAGCGCCACATCGAATGGATCTTACATTTACCTCTTGACGCAGTCTTTCCGACTCTTCCTTGGTGTATCGCCACTACGCCGTTGTGTTCAGAGTCATTGCAATTGTCGATTTTATTGCTTCAGAGCTTTGCGCCCGGGGAAGCGTGGGGATATTGCTGGCAGAGCGCAGGGTACCAACGGGCGCTGTTAGGAGCACGAACAACTTGTACGTTTGATTGCAGATAGCGTCGCACAGCTTCAGGTTTCGTTGATCTTGCGACGGTCGGCGATGGCGTCTTCAACGGAGTGGGCGCCGGTGGTCCCGCCTGCACCCCGCCCAACCGCATTGTCTTTCGCACACACAGATTGCCGGTGGTTGGTACGGGGAAGGGCGGGTTAGAATGTACGGTCACGTGACGATTGACGCGCCGTGACACACTGTCATGCCAGCGCTATTGGTCCATCCAAGAGTTACAGTGCAACTCGCTGTAACGCTCCGTACTTAGCGGCCGCACCATCCTGCCCGCTTACAAACTAGCTCGCTTGTGCCAGCCCGTCTTCGCGAAGCCCACATCGCTAGGCCAGTTCGTCGGCTAGCACAAACGCGTTCTGACGGCCTCCGTTAGCGACATGCTCGGGAATATACCACAGATCTCCCTCTATCTGTACGATGTGTCAATCCCCTCATTTGTTTCAGCATGACCGACAGTTGTGGCTATGGTTGAAGGTGATCACTCCGGACCTGAAGACTCACACTTTTCTCTCATGAGCACTCTCCCTGTCCGCTTCCGAGATTATGGTTTCAACTCCGCCTCCCACACAGCTCAAATCTCTATATAAGTAAGGTCTGTAAATCATACATATCTCGTTCTATTCAACCCTACTCATCCCCTCTACTCATCGATCTCTACGCCACCATGTCTCCAGCTCTCAAGTCTCAACTCTCCGTCCTCGCCGAGAGCGCTGCTCTCTACCCTGATGCCCTTGCCTTCCGGGTCCCCGAGATCGACCCCGCCACTGGTCAGGTACTTCGTTGGGACTCCGTTACCTACGCGCAGTTCTTGCATGATGTCGAGCACTTTGCTCGCTATTGGTCGCGTGCCTTCGTCAAGGACAACATCCCTCAACGTTCCGTCATTGGCATGTGGTACGTTGTTTCATCCTTCCTGCTCCCTGTGCCTCTTCCTTCCCTCTTCCATGTCGTATCTTGCCCCCCGTCCAGACGCGCATCCACATATATGCTTATGACGTTATCATCTCATCTGACTCTGGGATCTTCCTCAGGATCGGCGGTCTCACGTACTTGGACGTGCTCCAGATCTACGGTATTTCCAGAGCCGGGTACACGCCGCAACTCTTTAGTCTCAAGCTACCGAACCCGGATGTTGTGTTCGAGCTTCTTCACCGCGCGAACGCAAAGGCTCTCGTTTACGACACCGCATACGCGTCTGCTATTCGTGAAGCGCATGTGCCCACTTACCGTGGCGTCGACGCTCGCACACGTGACCTTAGCACGGTCGCGCTACCACCTCTACCCAATGTCGACGGTCGGGATACGGCCATGATCTTTCACACGAGTGGCTCCACGTCTGGCAGCCCGAAACTTGTGCCTTGCAGCTATATCTGGCTGGACTCTGCTATTCGCAAGTCCTACCAGGTTACCAAGCGCATCAGACCATCTGGCGACGTGACTGTCTGGCTGTATGTGGCTTTTTCTTTCGTTGCATCATTTGCTAGCCTGAGATCGATGCTGATATCTGTTTCTTGCATGTGTAGGGGTAGCATGTGTCATATCGGTCAAACATCTAGTAAGTCTCCGATATTCTTGATCACCGGACACCGCATGCTGATATTCATTGCGCCCCGCAAGTGCTTCTCGGCTTTTTGCAACACGGCGCATGTACAGTACAGCCACCCGTCATCTCATTCTCCCCTGCCGAGCTTACCGACATGATACAACGCTGCGGCCTGAATCGTCTGTGTCAATTCGCTGCATTCCTGGCAGCCAACTTCCGACGCGCCATGGCGGACGCGAAGTTCCGCGATATGTTGCTCAATCTCGATGAAATCCTGTACAGTGGCATGCCACTCTCGCGCGAAGAGGAGCAGTGGGCGCTACAGTCGGGCATGAAACTGATCGTGAGTTCCAACTTATATCTTCTACGTCGTCATCCATGTGGCTCACACTTTTCCGCTTTGCAATTAGAATCTGTTTGGAAGTACGGAGCTCGGCGCGATTCTGGTTTCGACTGGCGGACGGAACCCACTACTCAGACAGCTTGAGGGAGTTTCCTATGAGTTCAGGCCGATACAACAGGCGGCAGCCTCTGGCCACGAGTCGACGGCTCGTTTGTACGAGCTCGTCATCCTTGCCGATTCCGGTGATTGCCCCGATGCGTCTCTTAGACATGCCGACGGCCATTTCCACACTGGAGATCTATTCGAAATCCCTGTTCCTGGCCTCTATCTCGCCCGTGGCCGAGATGATGACTGGATAAAAACTCAGACTAGCCTGAGGTGTGACACTAAGTGCGTGCTCATTTCACCGTCTCATGAGATCCCGAGATATGTGACTGACGATACATCTCATTCTTGTAGAGCGATCGAAGATAATGTGCGTGCAACTTGCAGCAAGATCGTCGCCGAGTGTGTCGTCGTCGGCGCGGGCCGGCCATCCCCGGCCCTCTTTGTTGAACCCATAGAGTGAGTATATTTCATAAAAAATTTACGGCAAAGTACTCAATCTGATCTGCACTGCTTCTACTTTCAGCGACTCTGCAGACTCGGGGAAATTGAAGAAGGAAATCATCCGCAAGATTCGGCATTTCCATTCTCGACGATACGTTCATGAACGCATCGTGTCGGCGAACATGATTATTATTGTACCGCGAAATTCTCTCCCACGCACTGCCGTCAAGGGCAATATTCGCCGTAAGGCCGTCGAAGATGCTTTCCGCACCGAGTTGGATCAAGCTTATGCCCTCGAGAGTGGTCTGTAGTCTCCGGTATGCCACCGCCTCTCTCTGTTTCTTATACATCATTATATTACACTCGGGTAAAACGTGCTGTGCATGCGTCATTTCCCATCTTATTTTACTGTTGCAATAGTTCGTTTCATAGACTCATTTTCTCGATTCGTTCATCTAGTTTTTCTCCTCCACGCTATCATTTTAGACTGTAGATTCCAATTTCAAATTTTGCCTCTTGTACGGTCCACATATATATTTGTATATTTATATACACTAGCATCTACTCGTGCGTTGCACGGGCAAAATACACATAGTTATCGTTTGAAAATGGTGTTTGAGAGCCATCTTGTGGCTTAGCTCGCCCCTTGTAACATTGATTTACGCAGAGCTAACGCCAGCAGTTACTGGAGACAAAGACATCAAGAGCATTCTCGAGCGAGACGCGTTCCTGGAAGTATAGATCCACATCCCTCACGGACGCCCAGCAATTGCCACGCGTCTTTATCTACGCGTCTCGTCTACAGTAATCAATAGGAACGCGAGTCCGGACCGCGTCGTTATATACTTGTATACATTGATGTGTTCATTATTTCCTGCCATTTGCCACTGCACTTTTAACAAGACGTGTTGTTTTCGCGTAAGTTTCCTTTCTCACGTGTACATGGGCATGAAAGTACTCTAAGTAATTCAGCGACTGCGGCCGTTGCATATAAAGTAGCAGTAGATAGCCCACCATCCCTTGTGACCGATACACCAAAAACAAGTATACTTATAATGCCATGAGCACTTCAAGATCTTATCAATCATGTTTAAGACGATAGACCACCCATGCAAGTCCTGGCATTTTTACCGAGCGTAATCCACCCGTACCTATCTCAAGTTCGAAACATGACCTACATTCTTGAGCGCTGCGCTGAACCTAACAAGCAAAGCTCTTCTCACGCGCTATGTACTCGCATCATGACGATGCGACGAGTACTGACGTGTGATCCACTGGTAAACCCCGAGACTTGAATTTACTGAGAGTAATAGCGTAGGGGAGATGATAAGTCATAGCAATGAAGCTACAGCAATAGCACGCTCCTTGCCGTGCGAACGCGGCCGCGGTCTGGCACAGGCAGCTGTACAACTTTACCCACCTGCCGTGCGACACATGAAACTTCATCACAGCTTGCACGGACAAGGGCCACATGCTCCTTGAAGCTAACGACAGACCTGTGGGACATCCGCCTCCTCTCTGGAGCGATGCTCGTGTCCATCAGTGTCCATCTCAATACAACGGATGCGGCTGTCCTCGTCTGGGCCTCCCCGAAAGCCTTTTTCGCACACCGCCGGCCGGCGGTGTCGAAAGCAGCGGTGGTGTGCACCTCATAGCGCGGAAATGACGGTCCAGATTGTCGATGTTCTCAAAGTAAGCCCAGTTATTAAGACGAGGTTGAGCTTGATGGTCACAGTAAATTCAATACCGAAATGGGCCTGACAGCCACACGAACCATCGACTCACCGAGCGGGGATCGCGCTATAACAAAACGCTAAACACCAAACTTCGAGGGTGATGCGCGGTCCCGTAGTGGCAGATTAACATTGTCCTGTTCGTTACGGAGAACCAGGTGATAGATGAGTCGGGCATGAGCTGGATTGGTTGATTGGTGTGAGCAGGTCGACGACGGTTTGTACAAAAAGATCCACATACCCACCGCGGCCATGATTAAACAGATTGTCAAGTATGGATGATCGACGCCAGGCACCCGTTGTATGTTATAGCGTGGGACACAATCGCCGGTGACGTCTAGCTCAGTGTAGTCAATATATACAAGGACGCGACGTTACTCAAGACAGTAAACCTATAACGCGATCCCAGGAGCGGATACGGGCTTTAACGCCATGAACGGCAGAGGAACCTTAGCCCGCAACAAGTGTCGTTGACGCTGGCACAGCACCCTATCCATGAAGTCTGTCCAAGCAAATGTAGGAAAATGCCCGTCCAATAAGACCCCATGTCGGAAGTGTCAATTATGAGAACGGTTTACGGCTAGAGTAATCTGTTGCCCAAATGTGCCCGTCGCACCACGACGTCGACGCGGAAACTGTCATACCGCATGTTTCTTCGTGACGCCGACGCTAGGTGAGGGGTCTTTGAGGAAGGAACTCGCGACTGTCAGAACTTGTCCAATCGAAATGATCGACATGATGACTTTGCGAACCGGAGTGCTGTTACCGGTCGAGTTGTCCAGGTGAAGCTTGTACAACGAGACGATGAACACGATTGGCCATTCACAAGTACATTATGGCCACGTACAAAAGCAGGGACACCTACCCCGAACGCACTAATAGCACACAAATCCACAGGGATTCTCGACCCTTCATAACGCAACGATGCGCAATGTCGTCCCTACAGGTCTTGGTAGAATCGTTACGATAGCAAACGCTCCGGGGACTCAACCGGCAACTATATGATCAGAAAATATACACAGAGAGAACCGAGAGACCCTTTGTCTCCCAGGCGTCCTGACCAGACCAACCAGTCTTGTGCATGTCTCTCTATCCGATGGCGGTTTCTCTTCCTCGGTTTCTTCAGCGAGTTCACTCTCCTGAGCACGATCTTTATCCGCAGTCAAGGAAAGTGTAATGTGGTGCGTCAAGCTGAGTTTTTCCGCGGACGCCTGGGCGAAAGGAGAGGGGAAGGGATGCAGATGTTGTTTGAAAAATGGACTATTGGGGAGAGGGTGCAAACCCCAGTTCGTGAGAAAGATGACAGGTCGGTGAGAGGACTGAAAGCGGCGAAGCATGACCAGTACGCTTTGAAGAGGGTTGGCGTAAGCGCGGTCTCCTACAGAGCGCATCTGCTCTACGGTGAAGCGATCAGGCCAGTAGAAGGCGCTAATGGAATCGACGGCTAATATCCCAATTTCTTCTCCAGACAGTTTCGTTTCGTGGTACGCAGAGAGGTGTGCCAGACATGCAATCAATTGCGTAGACGACTGAGGAGAAAAAACGTGTAGTCTCCGGAGTGCGTTGCTCACAGTATCATCAGAAGCGCTCTTCAAATGAGAACGGAGCAGGCGGAACAGACGGTGAGCATTGAATGTGCCATCTGTATCGATCAAAACCGCACTCTTGTCCCATCCGCCTGATGAACGTTGAGATATGCAAGTGATCAGGAGCCAGTACAAGAGATGAGATTTTCCTGACGCTGCAGGCCCTTGTATCTCAATGACGTCGCCCCAGTTGAGAGAAGATTCTGGTGACATGTGAGTGTGGATGCTCTCTGAGAATAGATGAGCATCCAACGCAGGAATATTCGTAGATCCTGGAGGAAAAACTGATAGCATGTAAGTCCAGATTAACCTTTGCGGAAGATGGCCTGGAACAGTACCTTCATCGCGAAGAGAAGCGAGCAGCTATCTCGGCCTGTGAGACGGAGCCTGAACATGCATAAAGGCGTACAATCGCACCGTTGCAAGGCTGTCGCTTTGGATTTCTTTGAATAAGTTCTGAGCAGAAGGCAAGTCCAGCGCCATAAAGAAAGTCTATCGCCAGAGTGGAGGGCGAAGTCAAAGTCAAGTCCACGTCGCGACATAACGCGACGCGCGACCGTGACGCGCTGTCATCGGCACGTGCTGCTGAGCTTCAGCTTGCCACGCGAATACTCGACTTCGCCATCAAAGGTCCCGGCCCTCGACTTCGAGCGATTCTTTGGGTTTTCGCCACCATTGTGCGTCTCGACGTCGGTAACGATCGTTCATTTATTCTCAATAGGTCCACTCATTGTGCCTGGCCCTTATTTTTCTCTATTTCGTAGACACACTTCTTCGACGCGGCGATCTGTATAGAAGAACGGCTGTCCATCTCGCCACAACCACCAACGACCCTGGAAACTTAACCCATGTCGACGAGCACAGCTTCTCGACCCATCCCTCCAGCACGTCGGTCGACGATCTCGTCGCCTTCGTCGTCCAGAAACGGAGCGCCACGCACGAGCTCGCCGCGTGTCCCATCTTCCCTTGGTAACAACCACCATCGGAAGCCCTCGACGAAGCCTGTTCCGACGGGCGCCTCTCCTCCCAAGCATGAAACCCGGGAAACACTTGTAGCATCTCTGAAGCATGAGGTCGAGCAGAAAGAGAAGGTACGTGCCACGCCCCTCACGCTGGAGTTCGCGCTCGATAATGACATGTCACGCAGCTCATGGTGCAAGTACAAGACAAGGAGCAGACTATATCTGCTCTGGCAGCAGAAAACGATCACTTTACTTCAGCCCTTCATGCTGCAGAGACACGGTTGAACGAGCTCTATACAGAGCAAAGTCGCACTGAAACAGAAATGGCTCAACGCATCGAGTTATCTGACAAACTTAGAGCGCAGATTCGTGAGCTAGAAAAAGAAAAGCGCGATCTGCAGCGTCGGTACAACGAACAGGTCGGTCCAACTGACGCATCGTAGTATTGACTCGTGTGACTAACGAGGCTGACCTGTAGACGATCACCTTCGAGGCTGAGCGGCAAGCCTTCTATGACAACGAACAGCATCTGAAGTCCCGAATCCAATCCTTGACTCAGGTGCGAAAACAAGCGGTCCCAGAGTCTTTGGAAACTTCGGTGTCTCAGGACATTTTGGATGCCACGGACGTTGCTGCTGTAGAAGAGTCTCAGCAGAGAGTCCCTGCTTCGGAGG
This sequence comes from Fistulina hepatica ATCC 64428, assembly GCA_000934395.1. NCBI lineage: Eukaryota > Fungi > Basidiomycota > Agaricomycetes > Agaricales > Fistulinaceae > Fistulina > Fistulina hepatica. The sequence goes on along the minus strand of KN882048.1, from coordinate 406,757 downwards.
CTGTAAATCCGCCGCAGGTCGTCAAGCAGGACTATGACGATCCCGAGAACGAGCCCGCCGAGATGACTGCTCTGAAACTCGAATTATCGACGCTCTCCACGTCATATACATCCACTCAGAATACGCTTGTCCTTCTGCAAAACCAGCTCGTCGACTTGAAGCGCGTTAACAATGGCCTCCAAGAAGAGAACGAGAGCTACATGATTCTTCTGAGGGAGAAGACGCTTAACGGGCAATATGACGTCATGAAGCAGATGGGTGGCGAGTCCAGCGACTCAGATAGCGATGATAGCGTAAGCAGTGAGAGGAAGAGCGGTAGTTTACACAGTGCGGGACGAAGCACTCTAGACCCAGTGGATGAAGAAGGTGAACCAGAGGAGCCCGAATCGTTGGACCAGCAGTTGGAGCGTAGTCTCATGGAGTCGCAGAACATGTCCCCTCCACGTCAGTCGCGTCCTGGTGGTCGAAGCGGGCGCAAGCGCGGCAAGTCTACTTCGCATTCACCTCCGCCGGAGGGCGAGTCACTTGCCGACCTTCCCCTTACGGGCCCCGGCTTGGATCTTGCTGCCGAGCTTGGACGTGCGGAGAATAAGGATATTATGGCTGGAAACGCGGTTGAGGAACACGACCGTTCGGTGGTCAACGGACGTGGTAGAGGTGCAAAGAAGGGTGACGGTAGGAGAGGCTATGGGGACGACGATAATGGCTCGCCAACGAACGAGTACGATGCGCTGCAAAAGGAGATCAAGTCGCTCAAGGAGGCTAACAAAGCCCTCTCTCTCTACGCTTCCAAGATCGTGGACCGTATTATATTGGAGGAGGGCTTTGAGCATATCCTTGCCGTCGACTACGAGAAGAAAGAAACGTCGAAGAATGCGAAGAAGTCGCCTGCTCAAAAGCCCAAACCTATCAATACTTCCCGCGCGTCCTCGAATCCAACTCCGGAAATCAAGTCGATGTCGCCGTTCACCGCCGTGCCCAAGCTTGGTGTACCTGCTAACCCAACGCCGAAATCTCAGCGTCGATCGCTGTCTTTCGACTGGAGGGGTTTCAGCATATTCGGTGGCGAAAAGAAACCGGAGTCGCCCAACGAGAAGCTGCGTCCGCTCACGTTGAGGCCAGGTGTCACGTCCATAATTGCACCTCTGGCATCACCGGCGATGGAGTCTCCAGCGAGTGGTGCGCGCAAGCTCGACACTGAAGAGGATGAGGAAGACCGCCGCGAGCGTGAGCGCATGCATGCGACACTGAAACTCATGGGCATTGAGCCGCAGCCGCCTCCGTCGGCTCCGTCAATTCAAAAGTCTTTTTCGACCCCTCCCATGTCAACGGCAGCCCCTCCCCGCCGCTTTCCCTTATTCGGACAACGAGCAAACGGCAACTCAGAGACATCGTCTAATCGTTCATCGTCATCACTTCACGGCACTGCGAACGTGCGCCTTGGGCTTGGTATTGATAGTACTTCGGATCTCACACAAGATGCGCTAGCGCACGCCGAGGCCGAGCAGAGCATTGCGCAACTCGATGCGCATGAGCGTGTTTTGAGCGCCGAGATTTCCAAGGGCGCTGGTGGCGGTTTTACCGAAATCCTGCCGCGCAGCCAGCGCCGCGCGCATCGAAGCCAGGGAGGTAGCGGAAGTGGCGGTAGTACAGTGTGGAGCGCCGGATTTGACGATGAATAAAGGGTTTCAGGGAAGTGTTAATCGTGTAATATCGCATTTAAGTACATATACCCCCTTGCAACGACAATAATGTCTGGAACAGGATCTTTCATCTTTCTTTTCTGTAGTATATGTTCTAGCTTCAACCGTTAATGCTTACACATGGCTTTTGGTATACACACCCTTATAGGCTTTTAGAATGCGATGATATGCTCAGATGATTAATCAATTAACTGCAAGAAAAGGTTACTTTTTTTCGGATGACGGTGGCTGGTATTTGAGAAGGGTGTTCTGAGCATGTGTGCGAATCGTTTGGAAAGGGTTTGTGGAGTACTGTTCATTCGCTAGAATGAGAGGATGCCGCAACTTTTCCAGTTTCCTGACGAGGACAAGTCAGGACATCCATAAAGGACTTGTATTACGTCGTGACTTACAAGGCCTTCTTCCTCTGTGCTTTGGATAATGGTTGTGCTTTCCCCTGCCCAATAAGTCCGGGTTTTATGTTGGGTGGTCCTGGGTGTAGATCTGCGGTGTTTGCAGTCGACGAAGGCATATTACTATCAGCAATGGTTTGATCTGGTGTTTCCTCATCCATTTTAGATTCCATAGCAGTTACGATTGCTTCGATGTCACCAAGCCCAGAGGCTAGCTGCTCTTTTGCTTTACGCTTCATTCGGCGGCCATGCGACTTGGAATACGGTGTATTTGGTGATTCAAGTCCTAAGAGAAGGCGTCAAAATGAGACATGAACCAAAGTGAGAAAACCTACGACTGAGGAAAGCCTCCCTCTTCAATTGTTGTTTTTCCTTTTTCTTCAGTACGACTGGTGATGCTTCATCGTTTATTTGCTCAAGCAGTTCTGGAGCCTACACAATCAGACCAACAAATATGACACAAAGACGAAGTACTAACAGGAACATCAGAAGCACCTCCTATATCGATATGGTCAGGCTGTCGCGGTATATCTGCGAACCGCTTGCGAGACAGTTTGGCAGAGGAATCATGTATCCTTGATCGTCTTCTTGTGGCTTTGGGCTGATGAGTAGCGGTTCAAAAAGAAAGATATATGTGAATTTAATGCGGAATAACAGACCATAGTGAATACAATGCAAGCTAGTAAAGCGTCGGTATAACGAGGTGTGCGATTTTGAGATCGAGTACTTGCCCGATTTGCACAAGTCTCTAACGGTGAAGTAACGGATCTCCGTCGGTGTCCGTCTCCCCGTGTTATGACACCGTCACGGCACCGTCACGGTACGATCTGCATCTTCTGCATCACGCACGTCAGCCTACATGCATGGCCGTGGCCGCGGTCGTGGTCTCGCTGATTTCTTCAACAAGCCTTCGTGTTGAGTGCTGCTATGTAGTAATACAGGTGTTCTCACGCTTTTTTCATAGATAGTGTCAATACATTTTCAAGTTACAGGATACTCATTATGGATCTGAAAGTCCTTTCAAAAAATCAACTGGCAGGATTTAGGCTTTTGGAATGTTACCATAAGTTCTTTCCTGGCTGCCTGGCAATAGACACGCTTTGACGTTCCCGGTCGAATCGCTCAATACCGTTATGACCACCCCCTACTCGACATTTGGTTAGTTCCAACTTCTCGTGTGCAACTGCGTCGAATACGGCGCGTCCGACGCCACAACTCGGACGTCAGATTCAAAACAGTGCTGAGGCGGTAGGGCCAGTTATGGTATTGAGTTGAATTCTTTTATACGGCTTTTAGAGCCGAGCTCTAATACGGTACGCATTTGTACTATGTACTTACTTCTATGTGATATCGTATCTACGAGTTCGTCGGCCATGTCTATATTAACATGTGGTTCACTTACGAGTAACAACGAACGGTAGGTAAGGCGGTGAGAAAAACATGTGAGAAACATCGGAGATGAAAACGCGCCGATGGCGCTACATATGTATGGGCTGTGCACGTCGGACGACCTGCACGTAGCGATCGAAAACGCGCGTGCTTCGCGGGAAGCTTGCGCATGTCGCCCGACATCATGCTAAGAAGGCCTATGGATCCGAAGAAGACACTCCCTCCCAATACCTTCATCAGCACCTACTTCTACAACTTCAGATCCATGTATTGCTAAACTCAATGAGCTGTCCTTCCAACGATCGATTTGAGCCTTGAGAAATGAAAGTTGAAGACACTGGACCTCCAGTCGTATATGTTCGTTAATATGTCAATCCATTCAAATTTCAACAGGAGCTATCTTCTCTTTCATTTAAGCTGAGGGCGAGGAAGGAGTCACATAGAATAGTACCGCGCACAAACTAGTGAATTCTACTGCTGGAGAGTTAATCGTCCAGCCTCAGGCCATCGAGTGCCGGGATAGGGCGTTCGGCTTGTGGTGTGATGCGTGCACCGTGCCGCTTAACTTTCAGGTCCTTGAAATCCAGAATAGCAGTCTGCATAATTAAGCCCACTCAGAAGCATGTTTTCACAGAAGGGAATTCCACATACATGAGCCGTAACACGGTTGTCCCAGATTGCAACCGTGTTCGGACGCCACTTGGGGCGAGCCTGGTTGTCCATACTGCGCTCAATATGAGTGAACAGGAAGTTTAGAATGGCATCTGAAGATACGCGTCAACTCAGTAGCAATAAAATAAGGTAATAGATAGAGAAACTCACCTGACTCCTCGCGCTTAAGACCCACAATATGCGTTGTGAATTGACGGTTCACAAAAATTGCCTCATCCCCCGTAACGGGATGACGTCGAATGACTGGATGGACGTTCTCAACAGGCTCACGGCGGACAGTCGCACCGCGCTTGCCCGACCGGGAAAAGTTCGCCTGAGCGACGCCTGAATGCACCGCTTTTAGAGTGCGGAGAAAGGCGACGAATGCCGGTGACAATTTCTTCAGCAGCGAGACTTGCGAGGTGAACAGCGTGTCACCACCCGTCTCAGGCTGTGCGAGTAGGAAGAACGTCGTCAGGCCGGGGGGCTGGAGCTCGTATGAGACGTCTGAATGCCAAACGGTGGGAACCACCCAATCGTCCAGCTCGTAGTTGTAGGTGGTTTTTTCATCGCGGTACACGAGGTGGATTTCAGGGAATCCCTCTGGATGACCGGAGGTTGGATGAATGTGAAGCCTAAGTCCTCATTGATCACCAAGGCTTTTAAGCATGGATTTGCCTTACCTGCCGAAGTGGCGACCCCAATTTCTGAAAAATTCCGGATCGCTGTCCAGAAAGGCCTGCTGGTCGCGGAAGACGAGAAGACCGCGGCGAGCCACCTACAAGATTGAAGCCCGATCATCAATGAGACACGGAAAACTTTATAGTGTTACGCAGCGTTCACTTGCCTCCAGAGCGAGCTGATCTCGGCTGTCATTGTCGAGGTCGACGAGGTTGACGCCAGTAATTTCAGAGCCGAGCTTGGGCGTTATTTCAACAACGGTGGCGTTGTCGAGGAAAGAGCGCGGGTTTGGGTGACTCAGCGCGCGGAAGCCAGGATCAACGTGCTCGAATGGCGTGAGAGGCGGATAGCGCTCCGAAGGGAACACGGGCAAGAGGTGCACATATCGATAAGGCTCTTCGTTGTGCTCAGAGGTGGTGGAAGTACCATCCGTCGTCGTAGGCCGGAGTTTGAGTGTAGCAGTGCTAGGCACCTCCAGTGCATGAGTCTCAGCTAGGGTAGTCGACATGGCGCATATGACAGGCGGTTCACGGATGCTAGTCGGATATTTGGATAGATGTCAGCGTTGCTGCTTTGCATACGACTTCATCTTCATTTATGTAAAGGACTAAAGCGCGCTGGCGTCATCCATAGCTGATAACGCGCCATCGCGGTGAGACGGACATAACCTACTTTCGGACACAACGATATGTTGCCATTCCGTTCCCAAATGACGATGAGCACATGCCGTCGTGACTTGTGCTCCGAAGCCATGTCAGATGATTTCGCCGTCGTCTATTACAAAGACGCTATGATATTCGTGAGTAGTGAAACTATGCAAAAATACTAGATGGTCTATGGGAAGAATAGTGCTAGAGGCACAACAAATAGATGATGTTTGGATAAATGATAAAAAATGTTGAGAATGACCGCACAGTTTTAACCAGTGGCCCAGAGCTTCTTCTGCTCTTTGTCAAACTCCCCGCCCAGTCGCGGAAGTCTGACACGGTCAATGTCTGGGCCCGCACGCGGCTCCGACGTTATCCGGTCACATCGTTGCAGGAAAGAAGTCCATTCCGCGTCGGATGAGGTATTGTTGCAAAAGGCCTGGAAAGACGGTGAGCAATAATCACGTTGAAATGACTAGCAGGTCTGGAATGTTGTGACCCGCACTACTGATACGACGCCGACGGGGACCATAGGAAGTCATACCTTGCAAAGGGTGGACTTCTCACTACCTTCCAAATCCAGCGCAATTTCACTAACGACCTTGACACCGTTGGATATGTCTGTTCGCTGCCGCACATTTAAACTAGAGTAAAGCACGTAAGGCATCCCCTGGTATTCGACCATGACTGGTGTATGGGGCTGCGTCAAATTGGAGGTCTCGAGCAAGCTGAAAGGAAATATGAGGTACGGGAGGCGCAGAGGAAATGATATATTTACAAGGACTTCAGATTCGCGAGATACTTCTGGATTAATTGAGGTTGTTCTTCGTGAGAGACTCGTTTGGTGTCGGTCACTGTGAACCGCAAATCCATAGGCCTCACAAGCAACGTCAGAGCCACAGAACTGTACATGCAAGTAACTAGATTACCTGTTGGGCATCATAAGGTCAAGGACGCGCTCTGTGCCGGCAATGCAAACGACCGGGAATGAATGCTGGGGAACCTGAGAAGCAGTTGGCTCATCGAGGATTTGGCCCTCGTCAGCTAATGGCTCAAATGAGTCAGTCGTTTCGTTCCCGTGAGGCACTTCTGATTTCTCAGCGAGTATGTTTTCGCTGAACACCTCCGACCCTCCCGTGTTTATTGGTGGAACGAGACTCCGCGGTTCAATATCGGTCACGGCGTCATCATCAAATGGCGTTGAGGTGGAAGTTTTCGAGAGAGTCAACTCAATCTCCACCTCCAAGAATTCTCGCTGAGGCAAGCGCTCGACACTATAAGCTTCTTGGTGTTCTTCGCTGACAGAAGGAAGAGCATAGTACACGAGCCGATGCAGCAATTGCTGCTGCCCAGGCAGCGGTTGGATAAACGTCGCAGGCGCACTGAAACAACACATTAACGCCGTCGAATCTTGAAGTAGAGAGGAGAAAGAAGAAGCGTACCTTCCGTTGAACAAATGATGCTGTTTCAAATCCCTAGCCCACACCAATATCCTCTTCAACGGCCAAGAGCCTTTGAGAGGTGGCAACAAACTGCTTTTTCCTCCAGTGAAAGGTGTCACGAAGATGACATGCCCAGTCCTGGATCGGTGCAGTCGTCAGATCAAGACTGGGATGGCTTTTCAACAACATACGAGGCGACAATAGAACGAGTTGTACCAAACGGTGCAGGCCTTGAGGACGGCGACAATACTTCCAAAAGATCATGATGCTGGCTAGGGTCAAAATGTCGATGATAGCCGCATAAAACGATGAACATGTACATACTCGTTTGATGATATATTCTCCCCGCGCATACCAGCAAGACCGCCAGTTGACAAGATGTCCTCCGAGGTGTTGAGACTGAGCCATGCACCCACTCTTCGCACGCGAAACGCTCCTCCCGCAGTGACTGTCCACGGGAGAGCACGCGACGGTAGGAATGGATATAACGCATGGTCCTCGGAGTATAATGAAGGAGCAGTCAAGTGTTTGAGCTGTGCAGGCGGGGCCGGGCGGTATGCCAGCAATGGAGTATCTACTTTGTTCTCGGTCTGAGAAAAGTGTGAGCAACAGGAGGAACGCATGAAGAAGCAACAATGTGCTACATACTTCGCATGAAGCACGGGTCGCAAGACGTTTGGCTCTACACACGGAATTGTCGCCTCGGACATACGTGAAGCGTATCTACACGTCCATAAGACATTTACCGTCTGAGTATAGCTGACCCCATGCCCATACCTCACCAGGACCAATACTCTCTGCTAACGCTGTGGTCATGCGGGATATCCTACGCAGAAGATCGGAGCGTGTTTCTCGCTGTGTGGGCAACTGGAATACTTCTTGCACGACATCCTATACTGAAGGTTAGTGCATAGAGCGTAAGATGGTATATATCGAACAACCCACTTTCTTGAAGGAATGCAATTCCTCCTCTAATGCGTCTAAGGACACTTTGACGCCCTCAACCGTCATACTAACGGGATTGGCCTCGAAACGCACGTGCACATTGTACTTCATGGAAAGATCGAGCAGGTTAGATCCATCTAATGAGAGATAAGTTGAGACACCGATATGAACCGCCGCGCATACCCTGGCCAAGCAATAAGAATGCTTCAGGTGCAGTCATGATAAACTCTGGGATTGTGAATTTAGTCAAGCTATTCACGACTGACAAGCCACCACATACTTCTCGACAAAATCTCGCTTCGGTCCCGCTGCCGTCGTTGGATCTCAGACAGCGAGGGCCATCCCCACTGCTTCTCCATGAGATACATACAAAGGTCAGGCTTTTTGGTGTTAGATCGAGCCGGTAGTTTTTGTTGTTTAGAATAGCGATAAAGCTGCTTTCTACTGAACGAGCGAAGTAGTTTGTCCAGGAAGTTGTTGTATTCCTCGACGTATTTGTCTGACCCCGGAGGACTAGATCGCTGAGGGACGATACTTTCTATATCGTGGAACGAAGTTTCCCTGGCAGAAGCTATAGCTTGTAGATGTTTCACTACAGAGTTGGCGCTGAGTAGCGTCTTCAGCTCAGCCTTGTATGTCGCATCGTCGGGATCCACGACAAGCTCTGATTTGACAGCCGCCTTTTTTTTCCTTCTGATGCTCGTACCAGAAGCCATTTTTCCTCCTTTGGGAGTTTCAAGCTCGGCAGCGACGGAAGTGCTAGCTTCCGCGGAGGCATCGTGGTGGTTCTGGCGAACATGTTGGACAGCGGCGGCGGTGGAGGTGATATAGGCTTGTCGTTTCCGAGCATTGAGATTTGCGCACCGTAAGCGACCGAGTGAACGGCGTAGGACAGACCCTGACATTCGCAGCCGCTATCATGCACGTTCAGGAAAAAAAAACAAGTCGCCCGAGCAAGTGTCAAGGTAGCAAAGTAACCGGTGCTTCGTAGGTGCTTCGTATTCTTGCTCTCCGGGAGGAGCCGACGGCGATCAAGCGGGCACCAATGGGACGATCGACCGCCGCGTCAAATGGACGATTTGACGAAATTAAGTTGCCGACGGGCTCAGTGAAAAGGGATTGTGACAAATTCTTACAGGTTCCCGTAAAAATCATCACTTTAAATCATATCCAATTCGTAGTTTAAAGAGGAAATTAAATACATTAGATAACTTCATGGATTTCATGGCTGTTGAGTAAAACATAAGGTTCTGCAAACCATATTCGAAAGTTCGAGCATCTAGCGACGAATGGAGGAGTAAAAAAAAAACACAATCCGCAGAGTCATGGGAACAAAAATAATAATGTAAGATACATTGCTAATGCAAGAGTTGCGAGTGAATGTGGAAATGCATGTCAGACACAGAGCAAGCGCTAGCCGCTTGAGAGGTGCCTGATATTGGACAAAAAGAACGACGCACATCCCTAGAAAAATACAACAAGAGAAATGTGGACGGGAAAAGGTATCTCGGAGACCAGAGGTTTAAAGGTAGTTGCGCTTTTACGACGAGCCGCAGTTAAACAAACTATTTCGGGTCTGTTATGACCACGATGTGGGACCGAAGCCATCCGCAGGGGCTGTCTTCAAAGGCGTCCCGTTGGTGTCCGCAGTATTTACCCACACACTAGGGATCGCTGTCAGCATGCACATCAATAGCCGTAGACAAAGGAATGACGTACTCATTCCCCCACCAGTCCAAGGTGATAGTACCGCCCTTTGGCAGCTGTACAAAGAAGAATATGCATACAAGGGAAATTGCAACACCGGCGTCAAGTCCAGCGGAGAGGATGTAATTGTACCGCATCCACCAGCGGAAATGGAACTTGCGAATGTAATAGTTGAAAACGAAGCCCGCGATGGCCCACGAAGCGTAATTGATGCCCGTCGCCGGAGGCATGGCACCAACACCAGCGAAAAAGACAGGGATGTTGATATAGCGCCAGATCGACAGAGGGAACCGGCGGGCCAGAAAATAGAATGGGATAGGAAGTACCGCACCAACGAGGAAGAACAACAACATCGGCGAGTAAGGCGCGCCGACGCTGAAGATGCGCGAAGGGCCAACACCACCCCATATTAGCGAAGCCGTAGCGACGGTGTCCGTCGACGGGCAGGTGAAACCATCCGCCTGCGTGGACGAGCAGAAATCCGGAACAATCGCGTACATCATATCTTGCACAGCGGTGACGATGAAGCAGCATACGACGACGGCGACAACCTGGACAGAAAACATCACACGTGGCGGAACCTTCATGTAGTGGCCGAGCTTGAGGTCTCCGGCGAAGGCAACAGCCTGGCTGGTACCCGTGTATGCAATGCACTTGAAAATCATGTTGGCGATGGGCCTGCCAGGGAGGATGTAGCCGGCGATAAGCTCATGCATGACCTGGAGCGCTACCGGCTGATTCGTGATTGCCTGGATCATTGCTTGGGGGATAGCGAGACAGGCGGCGAGCACGAAACCGAAGAACGCAGCCCAGATAGGAAGCTCCGTCGGGAAAATCTCGATCGAGACGAAGAGACATACGAGGGAGGCAATGCCGACGCAGAGATACCACCAGAACGGTACCTCAGGGTACACCTGCATGAGACGAGAATGCACGTCGCGTTCATCCTTGAGTGAGGAATGGAAGCGACGCGCAATATCATGACGGTACCAAACTATTGACAATGAACGAACGAACCAAGCCGGGCTAGAAAGAAACTCACGGAAAGTGTGCACAATGATCGAAGAGAAAGCGCCAAACGCGCAGCCATATGCCATGATGAGCGTGGCCGAGATGTACACAGGCGAATAGCTGCGGTAACCCTCCACGTCGAACGAACTACCATTGACGATCTGCAAGGGGTCATACGTAGAACCGTTGCGATCGTACGCCGAAGTAGACATGATTGGCAGATACGCTGTGTACCAGGTGTTGGTGACTACGATGCTAATTTAGCGTCATCGACAAGCATGCGAAGACGGGGCACTTACAATACCAAAGCGGCACGATCAGCCAATAGCAAATGAGCAGTGCAGCCGCCGTGTTGACTTCAGACCACCACTGAGTCCCACAATCAATATCAATCAAAGGAACAGTGCGAGTGCATCAACTTACAGGAGAGACCAGTGGACTGTTCACATACGAGATCATCGACCAGTCGAAGGTAAGAATACCCATGCCGAGACCGCTGTTGATACCGAACAGGGTGTTGACCGTGACATTGGTAGGCGCAATCCAGCAGACCCAGTTGAAGATAGAAAGGGCCGTGAACAGATAGCCAGGAAGCCAGTAATAGGCAAAGCTGCACGCGCAAACAATGAAGAAGAACCGTTCGCGGGGCATGTGGCCACGGTCGCGCTTGCCGTACGTCTTGTGCAGGGTATTGAACAAGGCGGCGTTGACGAGGGCACCCGGCCAGATCATGCTGGACGGCCACACAACGAACTGGCGGAGGAGGCCGCCGAGGGAGAAGCCGAGGACCTGGGTGCCGAGGGCGAGGAGAACCTCATAAGCAAACGTCAGCTCTTGATCGTAGAACATGCGTTGGGTGGAGGTGATCTCCGTCGCGTAAGCACCGTTGACGACCACGTTAGCCATGACCGTGATGCAGACGTGCTCTTTCACGGTAAACGGACCGGGATTGAGTGACCATTTGTAGCCGAAGAAGTTGAACTGATACTTGGGCACAATGCGCTCCCACAGCTTGCCACAAGGGAGCGACGCCAGCTGGACAACAACGCCAGTAATGTAAAGCGAGGGATCTGCGGCAATGCGTAAGACGACTTATTCAGAACTACTCAACGAAGTAGCATACAACGCAGAGTGAATGCCTGATTCAAGCCACAAACAAGAACAGTAAAGAACAAGCCCAGGGTCCACCTAATCACCGTGATCAATAGGACGACCGTGAAAGACCAATGAATGACCTACATGCGGAACGTATTGCACGGGATCGTCGGATCGTCGACACTGGCGACGGCAGCGCGCACCTCAGGATAAGGAGAATCACTTCAAAAACATCAGAACCGATGCTAAAGGGACAACATCATGGACAAAACACACTCATCAAACTCGATGCCAGTCGAGTTGCGCGACTCCGGGCGGGAGCTGGAGTGGTCGGTCTGCGACTCGGTGTCGATGTCGGACTGGTAGCCCGTGGAGCCCTTCTTCCTATCGAGCTCGAAAGATGTAGACTTAGGCCTCTTGGTGAGGTCGAAGTTCGGGTCGTTCAGGTGTGTGTCGATGAAGTCGTCGTCAACGTCCTGCGGGATGTCGGCGGGGATCTGGCGCGGCTGCAATAGATCGGGCAGCGAGACTGCCTCAGAAGAACTGGTGTAGGCCTTGTACTCCTCCATGGCGAGAAGGCGTACGCGAGGATGGCAGTGGTGAAAGCGAGGTGGCGGCACACCAAAGACCAAGGTGCGGGAAGAGGATGGAAGATAACCTGGCACAAGCGAGGCCCTATAAGTAATTGGGAATCACCGGAGGACATACTCTGAACCATGTCGCTGGTAAACGACTCAATCTGAATGCAAGACAATAAGACAAAAAGACGAGGCACGAGCGTCCCGACCACGCGCACGAAGAATTCGGGCACGGCTTGCGACGGTGCGCCCCGTCTGGTGCATCTTTATTGTGGTGACTCATCGCTACAAAGAACTCATCACTGCCATCAACCTTATCGCCTGCCTTGTCTCAAGCTTGGTCCTTTCAGATAATCGAGATGAGTCCAACCGCTTCAATCTTTCGAAAGGCTGGGCGGTCCGTCTGTGAGACATTGGAAATGGAAAGCCGATAAACTTCTCTAAAAGCACACACTTACAGGCAGGTAGAACTCGGACAATCGAGAGCACGCACCGAGTTGACATCCCTTCTTGCGCCAGGCCCGTCGCTACGCACCAAGATACGAACAGACCCAACAATCCGTGCGCTCAAATCCTCTATTGTCTTTGGAAAACGAGCATATGAAGAGAAGCGGATCGGCTCGAAAGTTTAGTAACGGTCGGTCAACCTGCCGTGATCCACAGACAATGATCTTCGACCACCAATTGTCCACTTACCCGTTTAGGCCTAAGCCCTTATTGTTGCTGCATTGCCACTCCGGAGGTCTTGATGGAATCAAGTTACAAGCCCGCTGCTGTTGTTATAGCTGTCGACTCACACGAAGGAAGAAGCAGCAACGATACTGCAACGATGCGACATACGGCTAGATATGGAAGGATAAAATAGGCAGCTATCTGACTTCAGCTTCACGATACCATAACGGCATTGACGTCGCTGGTCCATTCGACTCTCATGCTCACCGATACCAACATCAAACAGTAAGCAACCAAATGATCTGCTGCGACGACTCGGACACATCGCGGATACCGATCCCAGCGATAGCAGGCAGCGGTTGTCTTAGGCTGGTATCGAGGGGCAAAGTGTTCATATGTACTTATGATGACGCAGGTCAAGGCGGCAAGTTCCGTCTCAACTCCCAGGCGTCAAGCATGCTCTTGGAGGATGTAAACCTGAAATGAAGATACATGAGTATACACTCACCGCGAAAAAGGTCACCAGAACGAAACATTTACCTGTATATCACACCCACACGCCCCGAAAACAGTTATGATAACACGTGTGTATCGACTTAGATGGTGTCGAGGGACCCACAATAAAAGGCACGGCAGGCGGTCGTATATCATGACTGTTCCGCGTTCCCACCCCCGAACTGTTCCGCACTACAAACAAATTGATTAGCGCGGGCAGCTCCCACACAATAAGAAGAGATCTCACAGACTCCTCAATGCCGGATTTGACATCAATTCGGCCATGGAAGGCATATTCCCGTTCTGCATTTGACTCATCTAGATACTCGTGAGTGAAGAGACATGCAAACGCCGAAAAGAAGCTGACCATGTTTGCGACAGCAGGGTTTTGCATGAGCGACTGCAAGCTACCGTTTTGCATCATCTGCTGGGCGATAGACATCATTTGCGGGTTGTTCAGCACGCCAGACATGTCCGGCAAACCGCCAGCGCCCCCACCCATCCCGCCCAGCGCCTGAGCAATACCCGCAAGGTTTCCTAGCCCACCCTCAGGAGTAGGTTGGGTGGGCCGCGTGGAAGTGCTAGTGCTCGCTGGGACGATGCGCGCCTCGGCATTCTGTAAACCAGACTTCAGGCTAGCGTTCTCGGGATCGTGCTCAAGACCGCGTCTAAAGGCACTCGCGGCCTGTTCATAGTCGCCGATGCAATAGTGCGCATGCCTACATAGGCCACCATCGAATAAAATAAGCTGGCAGCGGGTACTATTGAAATAACAACACAAACCCTAGACGGTGGTAGGCCTTGACAAATGTAGGGTCGACGGAAATTGCAAGTTCTGCATCCCCTACGGCGGCAAGGTTGTCCCCCTTACAAGAATAAGCTGCTGCACGATTTGAATAGAAGACGGGATTCGTAGAGTCGAGTTCGATGGCTTTTGTGTACGCCTCAATTGCAGCATCATACTGCTTCTGCGACATAAGAGCATTCCCAGAGGCCTTCAGCTTCTCAGCCGCGGTTTTGTCCTCAGCAGACGGTGCCATAGGCCCCGACGTAGTAGCACTGGTAGTTGCTTCGGCAGACGAAGAGCCTGCGGAGACCTTGTCTCGCGTCTCTAGGAAGACATCGAAGATAGCCTGGAGGGTTGCTGGTTTCACAGACAGATCTTTCACCTGCTCCTCGTTTGACGAATCCACGCCAAAAGCTTCGCCTATGCATTGGACTAGGGACTTCAGATGACCAGTGACTACTGACAACGGACGGCGCGCAACGTACTGGCGATCTCTAGACCTTCCTGGTCATCAGTCTTGACTGTCGCGTAGTCAGTTCCTGCTCGACGTGAAAATTAAATACACCAACCGGTCCCGTCGTTGATAGACTGCTGAAGAAAGTCGATTACTGAAAGCACAAGCCGTTGTTTCGAGGACATGGTGATAACCAAGTCGATATCTGGTCTGCGCGTCTTCTCTACACGTCACATGAACAGCAGTGTTGAATTTCGTCTGTCGAAGTTGAAGTTGAAGTTGAACTGAATCGATCAGTTCGTGTTAATCTATGTTGACCCCTTCTTGAAGCTTGCCTCTGACCACTATGTTCTTCTGCGCAATTTCTGGGGAAGTTCCTCAGGAACCCGTCGTTTCTGCAAAGTCGGGAAAGGTCTACGAGCGCCGGCTCATTGTAAAATATATCACCGAAAATGGGACCGACCCCGTCACCGGCGACAAATTGGAAGAGTCCGACCTTATAACCATTAAAGCCAGTATGTAGTTGTTTTTCATCTGCATGGAGAGAACGTGACAATTCATTGGGTTTGTGTAGGTCCTGACAACGCCCCACCTCGTCCCCCCACATATTCTTCAATTCCTGCTTTGTTACACGCGCTACAAAACGAATGGGACGCCCTCGTGCTTGAGACGTTTGCGCTAAAGCAACAGTACAACAATACGCGCCAAGAGCTCAGTCATGCATTGTACGCTCAGGATGCAGCCACTCGTGTAGTGGCGCGTCTGATTCGTGAACGGGATGCCGCCAGAGAGTACGTCCTCAAGTGCTTGTCTATACAAACAGTACTAATGAGTTCACAGAGCCCTCGCGAGCGTTCAGGCCACCATGGGAGTCGCCCCCGCAGTGGCGGCTGCGGAACAAGAAGACGTGGAAATGGCTGAGCAAGCAGAAGAAGGACTGCCAAAGGAGGTACAGGACAAGATCGAAGAGACGCGCGAAGCTCTATCAGCCGTGCGCAAAAAACGCAAGACACCTGCAGGCTACGTCTCTGCGTCGGAAATGAAAACATTCACCTCCAAGCATGTTATTCCCTCCCTCCACGCATCGTCCCCGGCGGGCATCAACTCGATTGCACTGTCCTTCGCCAATCCAACGCAATTTTGGACGGGAGGCAATGATAAGATCGTGCAGCTTTATGACCGCAGCACAGACAAGGTTCTCGCTTCATTGAAGGGCCACACAAAGCGTGTGAACCACGTTGCAGTTCGTGAGGCGGACGGCCAGCCGAGCCTCGTGCTCTCTGCGGGCGCGGACAAAATGGCAAAAATCTGGGCGCACGACACTGCGTCGGGCGAGTACCAGGCGAAGGCGACAATCCGCGTTCATCAGGGTGAACTGACAGGCCTCGCGGTGCACCCGACTTCCACGGTCGTTGCACTCTCATCTCTGGACAAAACGTATTCTTTGCACGACCTCAACACATTCGTACAGCTCTGGCGGTCCGTACCCGGGGATGACCCGTTCACGTCCCTTTCTATTCATCCCGATGGTGCACTGTTTGCTGTGGGGACCCCCTCTTCATCTATTCAGATCTACGATATCCGGTCTGGTCAGGTTGCAGCGATGCTCACGCCGCCGGACGCGTCGCCATTCACTGTCAACACGCTCTCATTCTCCGAGAACGGCTACCACATGATGGCGCCAAATGCGTTGAACTCCCTTGCTATATGGGATTTACGCAAACAAAAGTCGACGCACACGATCTCACTTGGCGATGACTTCAAGGTCAATCAGGTCTTGTATGACCTGAGCTCTAACTTCCTTGGAGTCGCGGGCAGCACTGGAACACGCATTTTTGCGCACAAGACGTGGGATGAGCTCGTGAGATTCGAGGAGGGCGGTGACACGTCAAGTATCGTGTTCGGTCCGAGCGGCAAGGAGGTTTGGGGTGTTACTGGTCGCGAGGTCAGAGTATGGGGTCTTTCTGGCTAAGTGTGGCCACCTTAGCCTGCCGTGGCAGTCATTGGAATGTTTATCTTGTTGCCTTGTTAACGAAAGCTGAATATTCATTTATTGTATGAAAGTTGCGTACGAGTTTTTGGGATGTTGTTGCGGCGTTGCACAACATCTCACAAAGGTCTAATCTATATGACCGCAAGGACAAACTTTTATTGTTCAGAACAAGATCTCGGGAGCACTTCAGCACACGGTTCTCACACGGCGATCATTGCAGGGAGTCGGAGAAGGACTGCGAGGGTCAGCCGGCACCCATGTACCATCCATTCGCCTCCCCGCACTCTCGTTTCCTTACTGTAACTTAGCCAATTATCCTAGCTCACTTCACGTGTATTTGAATCTCGTGTCATGTACTATGAAAGGCCCATTCTGATATTTATTTCCAAACAGATGCAAACACATAACCAAGAAATTTTGACGCGAAAGCCGTGAAATCTTGTCGCGCAACGTATGTACGTTAACAATGTCCGACTATCCGCTCGGATAAGCATCGCATCGCTGTCCAAAAGGACATGAGTCGCTTGGTCAGAAACGGAAAACTGGTCCAGCTAATCAGATCAAATTGCCAAATTCGCTATCCTCGGAGCTCTAATGTCCCTAGGCAAGCTGAAGCAGAAGCCTGAACCCATCAAGTAGGGAGTATCTTGATAATTTTAGCTATAACATATGTAAATATGGAGGGAGTAGATCAAGGCGACTGGATCGAAGTCAACGTGTCCATTTCCTCCATGACAATTAATCTTTTTGCCTAAATTTTTTATTTGTGTTGCATGCTCACTTTCCCTTTGCATACGTGCAGGCTCCTTCTGCGCTGTCGTGAACTTCCCCTGTTCTGCAGTAGCCATCATCGACGCCTCAAAGCGCTCCAACGGCGCACGCTCCCATTTGGTGTGAGGTCGAGATGTTCAGAAGACCGGTGTGGACCCTTTCAATACAAAAAGTTGGGGTTTAGTCAGGTATCGCGCACCTACCCTGCTTTATACCTTTCCTTGCACGCCTGCTACAACGCCGGCGTCTACGGACGAATGCTCCCATATGCACACGGTGACGCTGCTATCCGCCGTCTCGTAAACCTGAGGGTCCGAATCCCACATCCTGGTTGTCCGCTGATGTGTCACATGCTCAAAGTTCTCTTAAGAAGGGATGCCTAAGGAAGAAAAGCAATCAGAACCTCTCTGCACAAGTGGCAAAGGTGACAAGCAAGCCACAGGAAAAGAAGGAAAAAGCCGTGCATACCTAAGGAGCACGCAGGATGAGACGCAAAATGCGTGAAAGTTCCACCAGCGCAGGCGTGTAGGAATAGAAGGCGATGGTTGCAGCTGGAATGTCGTGTGTCTGCGTAAAAGACTTGGACGGTGGACGCTCCGACCATGAACTAGAGCAGCGGCATACTGCTCCTCCGTTGCCTTAGGGAAAAAGCTAGGATCCACCCCGTATGATAGCCTATGGTAGCATACGTATGGTAGAGGAAGTCTAGAGGGATGCTCCGGCATGTCTCTGGATAAGTTCCCATTCATACTGTTGAAACTACGCGGAGAATGTCAGGGCTCGCTCGGACAGCTTCACCAGCCAGCCTGGATGATTCAGAGCAAAATAGCTCCTGCGGGGGTATTATATCAAATGAAGTATTGAACATATTGGAAGGCTTACGGATCAGCCTCTGGGGCCACTTCGTTCCCCTCGACAGTGGACTCGGAAAGCCACGCCACCGGAATCCCCTAATGCGGCCCTAAAACAAGAACGTGAACACTTCTGTAGATGTCGGGTCGGCGGACGCAACGTTCTAGCGTAGTAGCTTCTTGACTTTCTGCATGGGAATCTTCTGAGAATGCTGCTTCAAGACTGGCATCCAGATCCGAGCCGTCAGGCGAATAGTCTAACTTCGGTGTGCCCTTGCTACAACCGCACCACATAAAGATCCAACGGACGAAACTATATATATGAATAGTATGTCTTACGTCGACCTTCCAAATAATTCTTCCCCTCTGTAGTGGCAATCCTGTCATGTGTTAGCATTCAGACATTTTGTGGTTGTCAGTCGCACCTTTCCGGTCCCGTTTCTGATGGCCCAGGCTGACTGCTGGTAGGAAGTGGGCCGCCAGGATCTGACACGCTGAGTATACCATCCAAATGCACACAGCCATCTTTTGAAGAACGCGAGCAAAAGCTCTGCAATCAAATCATCAGTCTTCGGCGGATCTTCACCAGCGGTATGCCTCACCCTGTTTCCGCTTGTCCTTTGGATGTCTCCACATACTGCTCTTCCTCGACTTTGATGTCTTCTTCGTCTAGGAAAGCTAGGTACCACTTCAAAAACCAAATATACGAGCATACCGAGAGCAGAGTTCAAGTTCATGTCGCGTTCTCGCCCTGCAGAGTTTTGTGCGGAGGTGCTCTTCGCCCTCCAAGCGTCACGTTTTAGGGATCTGCTCGACGTTATGGCCGAGAAAGAAGCCTGCGAGATGACCAGACGGTCGTGCAAAACATAAGAACAGGGGACAAGCAGGACCGTCAACTCGCTGAGCTGAACTCGGACTCGGAAGAGCTAAGGACCGTGAGTCGCAATTATGTGATACATACATACATATGGGCGCATCAGGCGCGTCAACGCCGTCTCCGAGTCGGAGTTTCACACTTGTGGGTGGCTTCAAGTTGAATAGGGGTGTGAGGGTCAGGGTCTCCGCGTTGCGGAACTCACGGCCTTTTCTCCTGACGGACTCTTCACGGCCTTTCGTAGTTACTCATCTTGTGTCAGATCCCTTTTGCCTCTTGTCATGTGCTCGACTCCATGTATGTCTTAGGTATTCGACGACGTATAACCTGTAGGTCCGTGCGTTTGTCTCGTCGTCGAATCAACTCTATTCTTGCCCTCATCTCGTTGTGTGCCTTCAACCACGCGGTCCCCGCGTCGTCCCATCACAAGGGGATTGAATAAGAGATTTCCTTCAATGTTCAGTTAAGTAGGGGAAAATAACACACATCAGCATAGGGGAAACAGCATATGTTTTTTCTCAGTTTTTCACATATCCAACAATACTAAGTCAGCACTAAGCTACTACTCGTCAAGCACCACTGCAGAAAAATAACATCACGAAGACACTAAGAAAAAAATGTTTAATACAATTCACACTACGCCTGCCGCTGCGGCCTGAGCACTGAGCTTTGGTCCATCTGTGCTGGCCTTGAACAGTCCGACCAGACCCTGTCGCATCTTGGCGTACTTTCCAATTACAAGTTGACGTTGATAGGCGTGCAACCGATGTCGATAAGACCATTCTGTCATAATAAAAGTCACAAAAAAATGCCCATGCATGATATAAAATAAGTCTCACGAAGTTGTCGTCCTCGCAGCAGACGACTGAACAAAGGGATAAATGAGTTAACACATTTCTGCAACACGAAAAATTCTTACCTTCGCCAGAGCAACCATTGTTACCGCCGCTGAGAATCTATATTCCAGAACATGGGACACGACGAGAAGACGGAAAAGAAAAATCCTCACACTAATGGGCGTGCAGGTCAGACCAACAACGACATCGACAAGGTTTACGACGATGCCCAGGAGACCGAGCAAAACATTCACAGCGGGATCCGATGTCTGCGTCGTGATGAGCAACCGTTCTCTAAAATTAAAGTGATGTTCCGTACAGTGGTGATGGTGTCGCAGCATTGCGTGTTAGAGACAGCGCAGTCCGACGGCGGGATGCTCGTAGCAGTCGAACCGGGCTACACTGGACATTAGCACCTTATCCCGTCAGGGTGTGGTCCCTTCATACCGAAGTAAGCGTGCAGGTCGTCGTGGCGCCCGCTGCAGCCGCAACAGCAAGGAGGGCGACGACGAAGAGTAAGAGAGAAGAGATGCGAGCAAACATCTTGAGAAAAATGTGGCTGTTTGTACAAAGCAAAAAAAGAACGAGAGAGGCAGAAGGCGACTTTTCAGGCGACCTGAGCAAAAACTGTAAAATCACTTCGCCTTTTATACGATTGACAGTGCCAAGCTCCGTGGGTCCTCTGCGCTCAGAAGACCACAGCCTAATCAGGCATTAATCACTGCACGGAGAAATTCCATGACATTTGCATATTCCCATAAAACAGGACATGAGTGTATGACATGTGACGGGGAGGATGGCAAACGACAGACGGAGGCGTGCCTTGATGGTGTAATTGATAAAGACCATCTTGGAAGTCGGAAACATTGAACAAACGTTAGTGGTGGAGAAGTCACGATGGAGCACATAAACGCGTACGTGCGGCCGTCAGAGAGAAATGATTGAAAGGACTGCATCGACAGAGAAGCATTTTTCTGTCAGTGCAATGCGATGGGGCGGGGCCGCGTACACGGAGTCAGCGCTGACCGCCAAACAACAGAAACATCATCATTGAAGCAACTGATCATTGCGCCTGTCAGTGTCAGTCCCTCTATCATGCGTACAAACCTATAGCAAAGGTCGTTCCGTCGGATCTGGTACCATCGGGCAGTTGAGGAGGTGCTGCTCGAGATTCGGGGTTAGAGTGCCCGCTAAATGGTGAACAAGAAGCTCCTCGCGACCTCGGGAATTTATGCTGGACAAAGCTGATGTTTGAAGTGTCACTGTCAGTGAAAACTATACCAGATGAAAACCCGTGATCTGGCCATACGTCATGAGCCAATGAATCTGCCGTAGCGACATCGGTTCTCCACCGGTTCTCCCACGCAAGGGAGAACGGTCATTTTTGGATAGTTCGCTTTGTAGCATGGACTACGACACTAGAGCAGAAGCCCGCCAATGCGCGTGCATAAGCCACAGCACCAATAACCAATCGAGTCCGCCAAGCCTTGAGCTCAAGTTCCTGATGTACTGCCCGCTCAAGCGCTCATACGTCATCAATAACTGGCAGGTCAACGTTTCCTGGTGGCCGAGGGCAAATGTCTATTGGGCGAATAAGAATGAGCATACAACGCCGTAAACGTCACGTACTAACCCGCGTGTTCGTGTATCCCGACGTTGGCCGGACAGGTAGACACTGAAGAAGAGTGACTCGGATGGGTGAGGGTTTGCACAATGCGGCCGTCGTCCACTTCATGGGTACGCCAACGCTTTTGCGCTGGTGCCTGCCGCAATAACTTGACATGAACCCAATCCTCCAGTACCGGGGTCGTTGCTGTCGCCTGTGCCGCCGAACGGCTTAGGCTGAAAACCATCGGTCAGAGAAAATGAGATGTCAGAACTAGTCTCCGCCTAGTGAACGTCGAGGCAGAGCCTTGTGTATGGCTTAATTCTTGGTTCAGAAAGGTTATATTACATTTTGTTGAACCAATCGTCTACCTAGCTGTGATAGGTTCATCCCTCAGACCAATGCATCACTTCAATAAAAACGCATGCCCTACGGTTTTGTCACTGCGGCGAAGTGTTTACTGCTCCTCGACACCTTCCTCGTCATACTCAGCCTCCTCCTGGGCACTGCACATTTGCAAGTCAGTATGGAACGGCAAAGATATAAAGAAGAATACGTACGATGCAGCCTGGTATTGCTGGTGCTCAGCAACTAAATCCTGCATATTGTATTCCGCTTCTGTGAACTTGAACGGATTGTTTGAGCTGGATTGAACTTGCCATACATCAACACGACTCACCTCCACCCTGTGCATACCCTCCTGGGTGAACCAGTGCAAGAACTTGAAGAAGAGCTTGCGCTTGAACATAGCCGTGAACTGGTCGCCGATACGCTTGAAGAGCGCCTGGGTAGCTGTCGAGTTGCCGAGGAAGGTAACAGACATACGGAGGCCCGAGGAGCAATGTCGCGCTGAACCGACAGCATTGTTGGGAATCCACTCGACGAAGTAGGCCGAGTTCTTAATTCTGGACATTCTGCATTTATTCCTCGACTTCCTTCATCGATACACGACCACGGAATATGGCAAAAACCTGAGAGAAACAGACAATTAACGACTGAGAGACACGGAAGAAAGATGTAACGTGCGGTGAGGTAACGACCGTGACGCGGGTCCGAGGCAGCCATCATATTCTTCACGTCGAACATCTGCGTCAGCTCAGGCATCGTGACTGCACGGTACTGTTGGCTGCCACGGTCATAAAGAAGTGCAGACGCGGAAAGGGAACTGTCGAGAACATCAATAATAATCAGCGTCTAGAGCACAGACAAACACACCCATGTTGACGGCGAGCTTGTGTAGGTCAGAGTTAAGCTGGCCTGTGAAGCACAGGCAGGTTGTGATGCCGGACATGGCGAAGGAGACCAAGTGGTTCAGATCAGCATTAGTGGGCGTGGACAATTTGGATCTCGCGGTCGGTGCAGGTCGGCGCCGCAGTGAGACGCCAAGTGCGTGCCATCAGTGCAGTTCGTGCGGTACGATGACCCGAGTGCAGTCCGTGCAGTTGCACAGTGGTAGCGGATGGGTCATCGGTGAGGCCGCTGGCAGACAACCCTCCGCTGAAGCCTGATTAGATTCTTGTGAATACATCTACATTTGAAGTCCAAAAAAGTCCTGCAATAAAAAAGGGGTAGTCTACTTATGTTTAAGACGGCGATCAGAGCCACCGATCAGCCTGCTCGTCAAGCGACCTGGCGAGAACGCCTTCCTTATCTGTTTTCAGTTGTCCCACCCACCACACCACTTTCTATTTTGTTACCATAATCTACGCCCTTTGCTGTAACACGGGGTTCTCACAAAGAAGGGGATCACTGCTCACCGCGCTGTCCAGAAGCGCGAGCCGAAAGTCCGCGAGCGAACATGACCCCCGGCCCACCCAAATACATACTGACAAAATCAATACATTAGTTCAGGTCTTGCCGCCGCCGAGTCTCTGGACATAGAATTAGATCGAAAAGGAAATTTCAACGGGTACGGACATATAATAACGACGTGAATCTTCGACTGTAGAAAGTTACCTGACGGTGAGTTATAAATTACTTGGAGTTCATCCATAAATCTCTCAAGATTGGTCTGCCGTTGACCACCCCTTCATCTGCCCCGAGCCGTTTCGTCTTCATCCTCTTGGTCTGTATACTGTTTGCTGTCGACGTATCTCGCGTCATTTCATCTGCAGACCGTTTCGGCAAGCAAGTGATGTCCTCGCACAGGTCAGCATGCACGGTGAGAGCATTTGGATCAAGAGGCAAAATCCATCCTTGTTGGTCCATGAGCTTGAAGAATTCTGACAACAGCTGCGATGTCTGCAAAGTTCGACGCGATCCGAATATCACGAGCTTTCGTCGGGCACGCGTGAAAGATACATTGATGCGCCGCCAGTCCCTCAGGAGCTCTCCGATCTAGACATGATAAATTCTGTGAATCCCGCAATAGTCAATCCTAGGAACAAGACGTACCTGTCCATCTTCATTAGACCGAACCATCGAAATGATAATGCAGTCTTTGTCACGGCCCTGGCTACGATCTGCCGTCAAGATTTCTATATCCTTGTGATTATGCAGACGGTGTGCCAGCAACTTAATCTGTTGGCGATAGAGCGTAATGAGCCCTATCTGGTCTTCACGGACGCCGCATGCGAGTAAAGCCTCAACGAGTTGACAAACGAGTCGTGCCTCCGTCTCGTTTTGCACGAGATCACCAACTCGTAAGTCGCGTGCCGGCAATGCGTCGGTATCGACGAAGATGGCTTTGCAACTAAACAAATGGTTCAGTACCTTATCAAGAAATTCTGTTCGTGAACACTCACTCCTCCGCCAAAAGTTTCTCCAACCAGCACATGTCTGTACATAATTGGTTCACTAGTGCTCGATTTGGCAGTATAAGCGCCTGTTCAGCTACTTCGTCGGAGCCGCATCGTAGACGGTTCCCGTAGACCAGAACATTCGACAAAAGCATAATGTCCTTGTTCATGCGGTACTGATACGCAAGGTCGACGACGGCGTCTGGATGTGCTTGGGAAAGGCGTCGGAATAGCGATACTTCCATACCACCCTTGCGCGCAGCTGGATTGCGAACCTACGGAATGCTTGTTACAGAATACAGGTGAGGATTAGAGTTACAACGTACCAAAGGCGGTAACTGGAAGTGATCCCCAACCAGGACAAACCTATCACCATATCGAAGAGGGCCGATACATGAAGGAAGAGTGATTTGGGAGGCTTCATCGACTATACAATAGTCGAATTCGCGACGAGAAAACACGAAACTACGGACAGATGATGAGATGTTTTACCGCTATTCTGAACATAACACTCACTCGTCTATTGAGAGGCAGGTGGTAGCCACGACCGGCGGGCTCATAATCTGATACTCTAGTTGCTCGATAGTGGTAGGGACTCGCTGTGCCGTTAAAGTAAATTGCCGAACGTCAGGGTGGACCTACAAATTCGCGCTATCAGCAACCAGAGTCCTACTCATTAAACAGGGATACCTGCCTTGTCAACATTCCCTAAGCGCAGAATACTGAAATCACAATCGTCCTTCAGCTTCAGCAAGATGTTGTCCACAGCCGAGTGCGTGTACGAGGCGAGCAACACTGTTTTATTGAAGGAGACCAAACATTTGATCAATGCTGCAATGACCGTTGTTTTGCCTGTACCGGGCATGCCAAGAACGAGCGCGTAGTCTTGCGCAGCCAGCGCCTTGCGAACCGCGAGCCGTTGACTGTCATTCAAACGATACAAATGACGGGCAACCTCAGGCACCAATTCACCGAGAGGATCGAAGACCGGCTTGCGCAAGTCAACGACCAATTCGCGCCTCTTCTTATCTCCACCACTGTAGAACAGTTGTGCAAGGTTATCGCGAATGCGCCCCATACCGCTAAACAGCTCGTCTCTGTCTATGCGAAATTCTATATCATCAGCCCTGGGAGGTACGTTGGTAGGGTCCAGGATCGCGAGGCGTGTCAGAAGCATGTCCAAGTCAAGGTCGTGGTCCACACCAAGGACGACTTCAT
The DNA here is from genome assembly GCA_000934395.1 of Fistulina hepatica ATCC 64428. Taxonomy (NCBI): domain Eukaryota; kingdom Fungi; phylum Basidiomycota; class Agaricomycetes; order Agaricales; family Fistulinaceae; genus Fistulina; species Fistulina hepatica. The sequence goes on along the minus strand of KN882048.1, from coordinate 381,221 downwards.
GCGGAGTCAGCGTTGTGATGAATCCGCGTGCAATGGCTAGTAAACGGGGCGCAATTGACACGGTGACCGCGTCGCCTTCGCTCATATGCCCGGTGAGCAGCGACGGCCCATGCGTATTCGCTTTGCGTGTAAAGCGACATGAATATTTGTGTATCCTGGTGCTCCGACCGATCTGGTCTGTCTTCTCTAGGGTATACGACCTGTCGAGGCACATCCGAGCGAAACAGCGTCCCTTCTCCTCCCTTCGCGAGGCGCCCATGGTCCACAGCTCTTTCTTAAAGCGAACAAGATCCTGCTCTTCCATGGCGATGAGCGCATCCCATTCCTTGAAGAACTGACAGTGTGGGGGAGAAAGGTGCGACGTCTTCAGATCGTACGCATCTGCGATTGCAGACGTCTTGTCCTCGACATTCTCCACCGCCTAACGTCCGGATCAAGTCTATGTTTCGAGGAAAGATGACTATTGCATACCTTGCGATACAGCATGCATGTATCAAGATTATAACAGCGTTTGCATATGCGCTCGTCGTCGATGGTCGGTGGAAGGAATGATCGGGGGACAACGGCATCTTCCAGGTCTCCCACATTCACAATATCTGGAGTATCACGAGGACGGTCGCTAGCAGAGCTCTGACGTCGTGCCATATACGACGCCAGTTCATTGCGAATTCCGATCAAGGACCTGATTTCAGATGGACTGGCCGGCACGGCGATGACTTCGTCGCTCTGCGTATAATATAACAGCCCAGATGGGACTTCAATGCCGTACCTTTCTGCCGCAAGCAATGTGTATAACATGGTCTGTGCTCGATGTTCCATCACAGACGTCGCCCGACCTGTCTTTATTTCAAAAGGTCGAGGCCCGCGCTTGAGCACAGGCTTCTTGAAGATCGTGTCCGTAGTGGACAAGACGGCATCGACGCTGACGTCAAGCTTCCCTTTGAGCCCGAAGGTCGGCGACCATATGTCCTCTTCAATATCGAGCACCTTATCGATCGCAAGGCGAGAGATCTGACCGGGCGTGGCGCGCGTGTTAGATAAAATGGCGTCTTCCTTCGCAGTAAATTAGAATAATAATGACAGGTCTGTGAATGATGATCTTACCTTTGGTAGGTTAGACATATACTTCCCAGCAAAACGCGTAAACCCGGCAGCTCGTTGACTTAGTTCATGTCGCGCCTGCTCAAGGGTAGTGTCTATTTTAACCAGGTCAGGAAGGCCCTTGTGTAAGACCTCGTCGATCTTGGTCTTCATTTGATCCTCCTTCCAATTCTCCTCCTTAAAGCATGACTGCATGACCTCGTGAAGCATATTACCCCATACAAGTGCTGGAGTTGTATCGGAGGTGGAGCGTACGAGAGACGAAAGAATAGGTTTTCTTCGGCAATTAGGTGCGTTGGACAGCGCTGTCGCCGTAATAAGGATATCGGGATGGAGAACGATGATGTTATTTTTCGAAGAAATTGAGATGGATAGAGTGACGGAGGATGACGAGGATCTGACAGACGAGAACGGGCCTATAACATTGACAACATCGCCTTTTGAAACCGGGGTGTCGACCCAGTGGTCTCGCAAAAACACAAGACGGTGCTCTGAAGTTGCCTCCGGAGACACATGCAGCTTCTGCGGCAAAGTTGAGCGCCTGCTCCAAAGGGTTGACGGAATTCGTCACCTTTATTTCAAAGCCATTTTCGTCGCACATCACGCTCACCGATTCGACAACGCAACGCGTGCATGGTGCAGGGATGTAACGCGGTAACGATTGTACCGTAGTATTGACAGTTTCCTATGCAATGACAGTTGGTAGGGCTAGAAACCTACAAGAATGAGGGCTTACTCTAGCAGCTCCGGTCGGTTTTTTCGGGGACGGTTTCTTGGGAGTTGCAGGGTCAGACAGGGTATCGTCCCAATCCCAATCTTCCGCTCCTTCGAATAGCGCCGCCATATCGATACTCTCTGCGCTGAGAACACGCGACAGAGGATACTGAGGCTTCTCAGGAAGTGGCAATGATTTGGATAACGCTAATGTTCTCTTTCTGGATGTGCGCGATTGCTGTGGTGTCGCCGTAGTTTTCTTGCGTTTTGGAGATGGGTCGGGTGAAGGTGCATAGCTCCAGAACGAATCGTCAATTCCAGATAGAAGATCGTTCATAAATTCAGCTTCTTCAGCTGCAGTTGGCGTCTTGGGAGGCATGATTACCGGGAAAACGCGTCGAAAGTTCAGATATCGCTGCAGGAGACCCGCGGTGGCGCGAAGGAGAGGTGGGTCCACCAAATGATGGAAAAGTTCTTGAGATGAATGAGATGTAGAAAAATTGGAATTCTAGATATTCAAACGAGAACTGTTACTCAAAGCGAGAAGAAACGGACGTGACTGTCGTTGGTGAAGGACTCGGAGTCGTTTCTGCCATTTAACGGTAAACGAAACGCGGTCACGTGCAGAATCAGATCGCACATTTCATCCGATCACGGCCATCAGATATGGACGGAAGTGTGAACATTGCCGAAAAAGGCGGTAAGTTATTTATGCAGCTAATGTATCTATGCACTGCAAGATTCAGACTGCTATACCATTATCCTTTCAAAAAACAATCACCGGAAGGAAACTTAACATCCGGCGTGGACACCGACACCACGATCGTAGAAAGCACTTCTGCAAACGACATCCGCTAGACAGGCCTAGGGACCAGGCGAAGTTTTGCGACGCTTAGGTTCCCGGTCTTCTACGTCTGCGGGATGCCTTTTAGCTAGTACTGTACCTTCCTGTGGTGAATTATTCGAGTCGGATCGTAATATCGATGATGCGGCCGTTGGTCGACATCTCTTCTCGGCCGATCCCGTATCGCGCTTGCTCGGCTTGTTGCTCAGCTCAGCAACTGCGTTCACCGCTTTCGGTGTGACCTGCTTCGTCTTCTTTTTGACTACAACGCCCTTAAGGCCCTTTTTGACGTGTCCAACTGCAGATTTTGCGGGAGGCTTGGCAGGTGGTGTCTTCGATGCTGACGGGCTGGTGGTCGGCGTACCTGGCTGAATCGGTGGCGGATTTGACGTCGACATACGCGCTGCTACGGCTCTGAAGAGCGAGAGTTAATTGACTTGAACCCATCAAATATCCAAAACGGAAACGGTGTTGCAGAAAAATAGTGCGTTCTGGCAGCCAGACCATATAGGAATGATTGAAGGGAAGAAACGAAAATATTTTGAATGTAGATGCGGCATGGGTCAACACCTACTCTTTGAAGCCTTTAACTTCCTCGCCATCACGCTCCTTCCGCGTGCGCTCTTCCTGTTCTTGCTTTTCCCGGATCGTGTCCAGATACATCGTCTCGTCTTCCGTGAGGGCACGGAACTGATTAGCTGAAGACAGAAGAAGAGGGTATGTCAACCGAGGCTGACACGGTTGCCGGCACAACACGCGTGCAGTCGACAGCTACAACGGACCTAATTTGGTTTTTTCTTCCCATTCCTCTTGCTTTGCTATCTAGATGATAATCAAACGCGCACATAGTGACAGACGATGCACGGTTGACGCCAGTGGGCGCGTGAGTATGTGCAGGCGCGTTCGCAGGTGGTGTGATACATACCTTGTTCGCCGCTAGTTTCTACAGTGTACGGCAAACGGTATACGTTAAACGAGGCATTGAACAGTGGCAGCGTGGCGCAGACATACCTCAGCGAGGCTTCTGCCGTCGTAAGAGTCCTCCTGCTGGACTGGAGGTGGTTCCTGACCGAGCCTGTGGACGAACTGGGTTCAAGACCTGGATTGACAAGCACGCACGCAAAAACAGACCTGGCATAGGCAGCCTTCCACTGCTCCTCCCTGCGTGCTTTTGCAGTCTCGAGATCATCCTGGGAAATGAAGCGCGAGCTGACGAGGCCAGAAGTAAGCGAAGGGAGGTCAGACATGATAGTGGTCGGATAAACGGGTCGTCGGATGCGATGGAGGGCTGAACTGATTAGTGATCTTGCCATTGTCCTATCTTGGGAAGAAATATGATGAAAATATCTTAAGATATTCGTTTTCGTGATCATTTTACTAGAAATCTATTTGAATATGGTAAACTCATGGTCAATTTGTGAGAATATTGTGACAAACTTGTGAAAAAATAACTAAAATAGGTTACAATGCATGTTGTGGCCATGTCATGATCAGCTGAACTTGAGCGATTTCAGCTTTGTCTCCCACTTCCACTTTCCCCCGACTTTTGCGACGCACTTTCGCGCCAGCGTGGCCCAGGTCCCTGCCCGCTGCTGCGCTCGTTCTGTATGACGCTGTCGTTGTCGACCGTTGGTTCTACTGCAAGCAACACGCTCACCGGCACGCGCGTTGTTACTTCCCCTCGTGAGCTCACTTCCCCTTTCCCCGGCACTGATTTATTAATATTGCAAACAAAAATTTGCGTCGCTCTTTCGACTTTCCCTTTGCTTTTCTTAACAGCGTGGGCCAAGGACGAACCACCGTCCCCGAAGGAGGAGCCACCAGAGCTCGAGGTGTGTCAGTCTGAGTCGTCCGAGTACGGCTCATATCACCGCGCATCAACATCTGCCGCTCGTTGGTGGCCGTTTACGCTCACTCGCCCTCTCCATCAAGGCGGTGCCTCCTTCCGCGAATGGATCTCACCCACCGTCGTCGCCGCAGGGCTGCCCACCCATCGCGACGGTGAGAAGGAATCCACGCGGGACGATGTCAATGATTCCCCCAGCCGTGGTGGCGGCCTCTCGCTGGAAATACCCAAACCCGCCGCCCCATTCACGCTTGCGCAGGTAACCACCCCCGGTTGGGATACACCTTGGACGGCGCGCCCGCGCGACCCCACCAACAATGCCTCTACGGACGACGATGCGGAGAGTCACACGACTGTCCTCGGCCCTGTTCGCAAGCAACGATGGCGCAGGTTCCTTCTCACCAACGTCTATGTTCCTCTGGTATGCGCTCTTCTTTTGCTTGTATGACTGCCACGCATGTGGCGTAACGCTGATGGCTCGTGCGATTCCAGCTTTTCCGTTTCATCAACCTCGCGTTCACCACAGGCGCCTTAGGACTCGCCGTTCGCATCCGCGCCATAGAGCAACGCAACAATGTAATGGGCATTATCGGGCCTTCCCCGACCATCATTATCATCTTCGCTCCGCTGACGCTCGTTCATGTCGTAGTAGCCGTTTACGTGAGTTCATAACAATGTTCCTGGCACTGGCCTACCTATTTCGTGTTACACTCGACTTTGTCCTTGACCTTGTGACCGCCATGCCGATGTCATTAGCATGACGCATTTACGTGGATGGCGGCTGAATATTTTTTGCCGCGCATTAGTAATTGTGATGGCTCAAGATTTTCTCACCGTCGGCTCCAATTTTTGTTTACTAACAGTCTTGTTTCTCCCTAGTTTGAATACTTCGGTCGTCCGCTTGGCTTGTGGCGCACGTCTGCCAAACTCGCGTACACCTTATTAGAGGTCGTTTTCATCTGTTTATGGAGCAGTTCCCTCAGTCTCTGCTTCGATAACTGGTTCACGACTACTATCCCGTGCACCAGCGTGTCTTCTACGAGATGGTATAGTGAACTACCGCCTCCTAATAGTGAGTTGCGCTGTCATGATTTCTCAAGTCACTGCCGTCTTGATCTATTATTTCCACCATAAGCCACGTCTTTCTTGCCGTCTTTCCCGTGCCAATAATCTGACTCTTACACAGATACTATACCATCTTTCGAGGGTTCTGACGGTGATCGTATCTGTGATGACCAGCTTGCGCTCGCCCTCCTCGTTTTTGTTGGGGTTCTCATGTACATCATCAACCTGGTCATCAGTCTCTTTCGCATATTTGAGAAAATGAAGGGGCGACAGAGGTGACGTTGGCTGGGGCGGTTATGTTTAACAGATGGCACTGATTCAATATCGACGATATGGCCGGATGCTCGCTCGTCGATGGACTCGCAAGGTGATCAATGCAGTGCGTTCGCATAGGGCCCGGTTCAGCAACGACGGGTCGAACGCTTCTGGTTGAGGCACAGAGGAGGCGAATAGACCGGTGCCCTAAAATTGCAGTGCGCCGTTATGTGCGTGCCTGCACGACAACAACAAAGAAACGAAGTTGAATGACCCTGTACTTGAATCAATTTTTTAGGCACTTCCAAAACTCCAAATACTGGCGAGCATGTAACGGATGTCAAGACATGACGGGACTGCGTTCGGCGCGGCCGTAGGCTTCCCATCGTGTCGATTGCGTGGTGATTGCTCGGGGCTAACGCTGGTAAAGGACTGGGTACAGCCTCGGACTACCTGCGCGCCCATAAACTCTGGACCGTTCGCGTACACGACCTCTTTAGTCACTCTGGTCCCCGCGTTTTCCCATAGCTTGTCATCGACGGATTCTTGCGGCATCAGCTTAGGCTGAACAGTGGTGCCGTGCCACTTCCCTTCACCCTGCCACCCCCTCATGTTTGTCGCGTCGCACCGTTGTTAATTCTCCGATCGTATATAACCACACACGGGCGTAACCCAACACGTTCAATTTTTTCTGGTCAACATTCCATGCACATGTTATCCTCCTATTGTGGATGCATGCGTCTGTCCTCAAGGGACTTCGTCACCTGTTGTGATCCGCCCGGTCTTCAACCCACGAATTGGACCCTAGATACGCATCCCTCTGCTCCTTGCACTGCCAATCTCCTGGGTCCTCACCCTCTTTCGCTACTACTGGATCTCTGTCTCTGTCGTCTGTCCTACGCACCTATCCCCATAGCTACCTCAGCCCTCGTCCCTCCATTTCTTGGATTCCGTTTTATTCCTCTACCCCTTTGTCTCGATTCATTTAGCATTTTTCTTCCCGCACGGACGTTTGGCACAGCGAGCCTATCTAATGCATTTCATAAACTGGCCACCTCATCTCTTTCACTATTGCACAACGTATACATCTCACTGTCCTACCATCCACTTTCAGCATTTTCTTGAATTTCGCTCCCATGCGATACCTTGATGTACTTTTTATCTGACGCGGTTTACCGCGTTGTTTGTTATATATCATTTCCATCGAGTCAGTTTACGCCCCTTTCCTGGCAAAATACACCTCCGTCTTTTCCTCGTTTCACAGTAGCGTATCTTCTCTATCGCCCTCGGACGCTGTCAACGTTCCTTTCCCCCTGTTGTACATTTATACACGCATGTGCGGCCCCAGCATCGCATTATTACAATCCAGAAGATAGCATTCCCTCGCCGAACGAGGTTTTGCCAATTGGAAGGTTTGCCTGGTAGTGTCATCAGCGGGCACATGTTGGAAACGTCACTGGCTCGTTCAAATTTCTACCATTTCTCAGCATGGTGACCCGGGACACGCATATTCTATCAAACACGTCAATGCGGAGTGTAACGATCGTGAAACTCGTCGTCTGTCTTCAAGAGGGACGACATATGTACACGGTTATTCGTGACAAAAAAACCGGCAAGTATGACTTCACAGGTATATATATAGATCAGAGAAAAGCCAGTATGCATGTACAAAAATCTTCAAAACGCGGCTTCGTTGGATGTTGCCTGGTTTTAATACGGTCAGAGGTAGCCCGTGACCTGCTTGGCGGCGACCTGGACAGTCTTACGGGCGTTTCGCGGTCTTGCAGAGTACCGCCTTTTGTTGGCTTTGTGATAGGAGCGCTAGGCATGCTCCTTCATCCTACTGATTGTCGATCCTCCGGACTCTGCCGTTTTGGCAGTTTTGGCCGCCTTTGATGCCTGGGTCTCTGCCGCGCGTTGCCTAACCTTCTCAAATGCATGTCGGATGCTTCCCAGCTCTGGCGTTGTCGGTTTCGGCTTCGGCGTCCTCAACGACCGGGGAAGCACGGGAACGGGAAGCGCCGATATAGGTCGGAGCTCTTTCGACGAGTGGTTAGACACCGTGCTTCTCCCGTCCGATGTGTCGTTGGATGTGTGCGATACATCTGGCATGTTCGCGTGTGCGATCATCTCCGGATATAACGACTCTGCGGGCGCACGCTGAGCGCGTCCAGATGCGTGCGTCTGTATAGATGAGGGCTCCCTCGGACGCCCTGAGAGTGCAGACATACTGGATGCGGACGGTAACTCTGGACTACTTGAGGACCTGTTGCCATTGTCAAATCGGTGCATAGGGACTCCCGCGTTGCTTCTGCGGCGCTTGGCCTCGGTGAAGGCACCAGCGCCGTCGGGCATCTGTGTACTAGATCGTTTTCGATCCACGACGGCTCCCGTGGCCGATTGAAGACGTTTTGAAAAGGGATTGCGGATTTCCTTTGGGGGCGGAGGATCGCGCCCTGACGTTTGACTGGTCTTTTTTTGTATTTGGAATGTGGTGTGCGCATGGGACTGCAAGGCGGCGCGGCGTTTTCCGAGGACATCTTTGTTGATGTGAGCAAGATCGGACTTCGCCCGAGATGTTGCTAGTGATTTGACAGGTGAGGTTGTCGCCGAAACCGACGTTGATGGGGACGCAGAGCTGCTCGCAGCTTGTGTCCGGTCCCGTAGAAGTTCAGCCCACGGTGGCGGCGGACGATACAGAATCTGTCTCGATAGTGCATTCTGTTCGCGGATGGACTTGAAATCGACATCTTTTGAAGCTGATGCACTTCGATGAATCCGCTTTGGCTCTGCATAAAAAGAGATGGCATTATTGAGCGTCCGCTCCGCTTGAGATTCGTGGTTTGCGACAGCTTCCATGAGCTGCAAATTGAAATCATCCAGAAGACCTTCCGAGTCGATGGCGAAAACCTCCACATAATCATCGCCTTGAAAGCGGTTATTGTCACCAAAATAACAGGCAGAATCGCGATTGTGCTTACTGAACGCCTCGTTGTTCTCGTGGAGACTGAAACCAGGGAGGTAGTCTCCGGGAGTGTAGCGAGGTTTTCGATTGGGAGACCGACCACGCAACCCCATGTAGTCGGACCAGTCGTCTGTACATTCACCCCTCCCTGTCTTGCGCTTCCTACTCCTTGTATTGTCCTCCGCTTTATCAGGATCGATATCTTCACTCGCACCGACGACATATGTGCCAGCAGCATGTGGAGGGGGGAGAGCAACGAATGTATTTTCGCGATTTACCGAACTTCGCGACGATGACATTGCAGTGCCTGCAGGGGCCTCACCTGGGCGACCGGGGAGATCAGGGTGCCGCAGTTCTGTGATATGCAGCGTGTATACGTTGGGAGAGGAATAGAACATGCGATGGGAAGGCTGGGCGTCTATTTGGGAAACCGATAACGGAAGAACATTGCATCGTTCTGACGATTCGGATATGTGACGCAATTCTGCCAGGGTTTGTAGGAGAAAACCACGGGGATAGATACCAGGCGGCCTGAGGGTCTTGTCCCTTTCGAATGGAGGAATTTCACGGAGAGTGTAGTAGGGACGAAAGGGGCTGACACCAGGAACACTACCACATTTCGTCCCGCGTAGATCTACAGAGAGCCAACTAAGATAATCGATTATTGAGAGAGCTGTCTGAGTACGAACCAATGACAGAAAGGAGAGGATATTTTTCCAGATATTGGAAAATGGTATGGTCAACAGACCTACATCCTTGTAGCAGCAAAACTCGCAGAGGTACGGGTGGTCCACTGTCCCCGAGGGCTAGACGTCGTATGCCGAAGGAAGATATCGTAGTGTATCCTATGTCGAGCGCAGCGAGAGTCTTGAGTTGTATCAGTTCGCGGATGGTGTCGTCATCTATTTCAGGACAACGACTTAACTCCAAGGCGGTGATTAATGAGAATTTTTCGGTGCACGGAATGCACTGCAGGAGAGGAAGATATTGGTCTGAGAGCGGAATGGAATATACGGAAAATATCTCTGGGAGATTTTTGTAGACTTGGACGATTATTGCCCATAAACGAGGATCCACCATGCGAAAATCAACGGCTCCCGGTATGTATGAGGGGATCAGGGCTTTGAGTGCGTCGTAGTCTTGAGGGGATGTCGGTTGATCATAGCATATTCTGTTGCTTCCTGCAAGATGTATTTGATCCGGATAAGCGAGAAGCCTCTTGATGCAGCAAGAGACGAGGGACGGAACATAGGTAAATCGACGAGCCATTTCATCTTCAGATGCCAGTGTGTAACGGCCTGGGACATGTGGAGGGGGTGGCACGCTGACTTTCACAGTCGCGTCTGCAGACGGAACAGCTGCACGACGTCTTCCCCAAAGGATTATGGGTTTCATGGCGCGGCACGGTTGATTTTTTTACGCCCACGAGCGTTCGGGACAAGATGCACGGAGCGCGGCCAAATTGGGTGTGCGCCTTGATCGGGATCATGTCATGTGGTCGCGTTTTGTGGTGTCAACCGTGATGTATAATAATACAGCTCATTTTGATTACCACTGTATCGTTTTTACTGTAAGTTCCCTTTGTGATAGGGTACCCTCAGAGGTTTCCAAGTTCCCAAACTCGGTGGCCTGCGACAGGTCAGAATATGTTCAAGTTGAGGCATACGTACATTCAATGATTATAGGCTGTTTAATGCCTCTCATGCATGAGTGGGTATTTGGTTCGATCCTCGTTAAGTAAGATTAGTAACATACAAAATATATTTGACGTCACACATTCAAGTACAACTGTTAGAAAATAAATTATTAAAAATGGTAAAGTATTGTCGCAGACACATCGTCACGGAAAGAGCATCACGGAGTAAAGTATCATGGTGAAGTATTGTCACGAAGCAAAGTATTCTTGTGGAGTAAAAGTATTGTGGCGAAGTAAAGTATTGTCGCGGAGTCAAGTATTGTCGTGGAGCAGAGCATCGTGTAGGAGAGCATCATCGACAAGTATTGTCGCGAAGTAAAGCATCATTGCGGAGTAGAGTATCGTCGCAGAAAGAGCATCACGGCTCCACGGAGTAAAGCATCACCGCAGAAAGAGCGTCACGGAAGTACCAAGTATAATTGGAGTGTATGCTTGATGGAATGGGGCAGGTGCCTCGCACGCGGTGTCGATAATGGTTATACCTAGGCATGAACTTTGTGGCATGCCATGAGGCTCGCAGATTAGTAGGTGTTTGCACGAGGCTATCGCACCCGAACGGGGACGTGTTGTTGTGTCGGACACAAACAGGCAGGTAATAGAATAGAGAAAGGCATGAGTCCTTTTAGCTCAAATGAAAAATGAAGTAATTACGCCGAAAGAGAGACTCGAAGCCTCCGAGTCGTTGATGTTGTACGGATTCGATCAGCGAGGTGGCGTTCGCAAGATAACCAATGTTCGTATGTATCCGCTGGGTCGTCCAGGTCTTTGAAATTTTTGACGTGTCTAGCGCGGTTGGCGAACCGGGTCGTGTCGGATGGATTGCAGAGGAACTCAGTAAGCTGGCGAAAATCACACATGGCGTCGAGCCAGCCATTGTAAGGGACGTTTCTGGTATTATCCCGCCAAACCTCTTGTGAACGGCATCGTCGTCGGGAAAATATTGTATGTTGCATGGGGCATTGCATTTCTTTGTGGGTCGGCGATAGGTTCACTAACAAAGTTTTATAACCTTAGTAGGAGCAATCACGGCGGGAAGGTGCTCATTAGGGAAAGATATGGTTGGGTCTAAAGCGACCGATTCAGGGGGGCCTCTCACGAAGTGGTAAGCGCTTTTTTTATATTGGAAACCAAGGCATCATTTGGACGCTAAGAGCGGCGTCGGCAGCGAGACTTGGGCGTGGATTCGGTCTAGTTTGTCCTCGTAGTTTGCGGAATGCTGGATCTGTCGCGAAAGAGGTGATCTCAGCTGTTGAGTAGCCGTGGACACGATTTGACCTGCGTCGTCGGCATGATAATTGTTGCGGAGCAGGGCGGTGTTCGGTAGAGAGAGAGAGAGAGAGAGAGGAGGATCCCAAAGATGTATTGAGTGATATAGCAAACTTTTTATCAAGTCTCCGAGCGATGCTTCGCGCGACGCGCGTGGTAAAGGGCGTGATCGGGCATCAAGTCACGCCCTCGCGAAGCCTCTCAGTTTCGTTGTCGATCTCTTGTCGATCTCTTGTCCTCAGGTACAGTGGCGTGAGTTATTCGCAGGCTCACAGAGGCTCACGTCACTTTGACCTTCAAACCAATACTCGAGACTCCGGCGCCAACTGGCGCCAAAGGCCAAACTTTAAAATCGATCAAACCACGACCTTCTCGGCAACCGTCGAGAACAGTGGAGACTGTCCGTCGGCCCACTCAGCCCACTCAGCGGCATGGCGAGATACGAATTAATTCGAGGCGCCCTGTGACTCCCGGCGTGCATTGTGGCACGACATTCGTCTATATAAACCAGACCTCTCTCGGTCTTTCAACGCCGCACGAGTGCGTTACAAAACCGTCTCATCGCTCAAAACCACGCATCGACAATCATGCAGCTCGTTACTCTTGTCACGGTATCCGCCACTGTGTCTCTCGCTTTGGCCGCTGCTGTCAATGCCAAGTCTCGCCCCGACACGGCTCTCCGCGCTCGTGCGTCCTCGGGCATAGATACGTGCGTTATCGACTGTGCCGAATCGGCTGTTGCGGACAGCGACTGCACATCCTTCACCGACCTCTCCTGTGTTTGCACCTCTACCGCCTACCAGGAGGCAGTCGAGGAGTGTCTCAAGGCCAACTGCACTGCTGCTGACTACCAGACTGCCCTTGAGCTCCAGGCTGAGGAGTGTGGTGCATGTGCGTTCTCATCATCACTACCGTCGACCGACGATTATCTCATCTGAGTTTGTTTTTAGACACCACGACCTCTGCCACTTCCACTTCCACTTCCACTTCCAGCACTGTCAGTAGCACTGTCGTTCCATCCAGCGTTTATTCTTCAGCGCCTGTTACCACGAGTTCGACTTCTACTCCGATTAATTGTACGTTCTTACCATGGTTATCATTGCCTGTCGGTTATCTCACCTGAGTTGCCTCTAGACTCCTCCGTCGTGGGCTCTAGCTCTGTCAGTAGCACTCCCGTCTCATCTGGTGTTTATTCTGCTTCCACGACTGCGACTTCCACTGCGACTAACTGTACGTTCTCACCATCGATATTGTCGTCCGCTGGTCATCCCATCTGAGTTTGCCTCTAGACACAACCACTGCCTCCGCCTCCGGTTCTGTAAGTACCATTGCCGTTACATCAGGTGTTTCTTCCTCAACGGGTCCTACCGCGACTGTAACTGCTACTGTGACTGCTACTACGATCGCTACTACGACTGCTACCACGACTGTCCTTACGTGCACGGGAACTCAGGTATGCAGTCAATTTCTCTTTTTCGTTGTGACTATTCGAGGTGGCTGATTGAGATGTCTTATTAGTCGACCGAGTCCTCTATTGTTTCTTCTACTCCTACCACGACCCCCTCGACCTGCAGTGCGACGAGTACTTCGTCGAGTGCTGTGTCGACCGTAACATGTGGTTCTGATCACGGGAACGGTCGAGTGGCAGTTTTCAATGTGGCTGTCACTGTCACCTTGGATTGAATAGATGCTTCTTGTTCACTCAGGACCAATCATACGTAGTTCTGTTTTTTGAATTTTCGCAGTCGAATGTGTTGGATTTGAGCGCTCGCTTACTCGCAGCGTGACTCATTGTTTTCATGATTTGCTTCCACATTGTGGTGGTGATTAGGGTTACAATGATTTTCTGGTCTTTATTCGTTTTTTTATATCAGTTTGTTATTCGGACAAGCATAACAACAGTCATGTATCGTAGATTGTTCTTCATGCGATTGCTTTGAACTTTAACAATCACCTGGTTTGGGTGTCAAGCGTTTTGTGGGCGTGTTATGGGTGACCTCTACCATTTTTTGTTCATATGGACGGCGATCAAATCTGTCCATCAGCGGTTCGGTAGGCTCCGGTTCAACGCGTGGGTGTTTGAATTGATTTTTACCGCGTTGCCTATTATTGCTTAGTGTGAATGGTTTTCTTCACTGGATCGTCGTCTCTCCTGAATCTACTGACCTTATTTTACGCCCACATCGTGGTCACGGCTACGTTTACCATTCGGAGCACGCCTTGTATCCTTCTTCAGCCTTTCATTCAACTTCTATCACAGATATACGTGGTGCCGACAGATGCATATACCTTCACAATGACCGTTCAGCATTGAGCACTTACTACTCTCTTCTCAATATGCAATTCTTTCTGCGGGCTCGTCGTATGCTGTTCTCAAAAGTAGAGTTCATCGGCAAACAGTTGTGTAACGCGTACCTCTCCTTCATCAAACCATCCCCTTCCCTTGTACACTATGTCACACAGTCCTTTGTTCTTCGTGGAACAGATCCACGATAGTCTTCTCCAGATTCTCTGCCGCTTGCCGCCGTAGCTGTCGCTGGTGTTCTGGTGTGACGAGGATGCTTTTGAACAGTGGACAGAATCCGTCCAGCGCGCATTTGAAGAGCTCCTGTACATGCCTTCTTTGCATGATCTCACCCTTTCCACTATGTTCAGTGCGCCTTTCGCTATCTTCAGCCGCCTCAGAGTGCCACGACTCGCCCTGTATTCTATAGTACTGGACGGGTTGGAGTTTCCATCTCACATGTTTCCACCTCCAGAGAAGCTCGAACCTGTCCTCTCATCGGAAGTGTGACCAACTTGCAGCCTTACTTAGATTTACTCACTCGGACGGCAGATCTATCAATGCTGTCGGACGTGTATATATTCGAACCAAAACAGAGGAGGATCGTTCTGAAGGGATACAAACATTGATTGCTCTGTGACAGTTTCAGTTCACGGTGTGTGTATCTCGCCTTCATGGCGACCTCCAGGATTAAACTGATACGCATTAATGGGGTAGTGGTAACCTGGGTCGTTGCCATAGGGATTGAGCACCCACTTGTCGACCCGCCGGGGGTTCAATTCCCCCTTAATGCACTTATGTTTTCAACCGACGCCGGCTAAAGGGCGCACCAACTGATGCTTCAATGTTCGGCACCCACACCTGTTCATGAAGCTTGAAGCCCGAAGTCTGGGGCAGTATTGCTGAATCTTTCAATGATGCTCAGAGATGGCTCCTTTGAATCCACAGTCGCCCTGCCAATAATACTTAAGCGAACCCAGTTTTGGTCGTGTGCCTCATGACTTCCTTTTCGACCTGACCTTCCGCGATATCGTGATGGAAGTCATAGCCATGTCAGCCGCTCGCGGCGTGTGTGTGGACGTGAAGAAGTAGGACCCCATTCCTCATACTCGGAAATTCCTGAAGGCCTGACTGTTGAGCGGGACCAGTGGTTTAGTTTGGTGTGATGATAGCACTACTCGCTTGATCTGTTGAAGTTTTACCTCGGGACGATGTCACTTGCAACAAAATTATGTATGTAAACAACGTTTTTCTAGATCTGCTTTTATCCTACGGCTCACTTCTATTTTTGTTTGCTTATAGGAGATTATTTTTATCCTGCAGAGTGCGTTAAGACCATTGCATGTGGCGAAACCATGGAGATGTTGAGCTGCTCAATTGAATTGCTCAAGGTGACTATGATACTGATCGTTATCGCGATAGCGCTGTACAAGTCTGTCATTTTTCATCATCATCCTTGTGGATATCATGTAAGAATGATAGCTGTAAACATGCGCGCGTGCCCACGAGATCGAGGTGGAAGCGATTTGGCGGCCGAGGAGCCTTAAGTATTGCCACTCACCTTGTTTTTTTTTTCTTGTGGTACTAGAAAACGTTACTCCAGCAACTCAGGAAAGCCTCGACTCCAGCCATTGATTATCTGCCATGCGATCTAACCCGCTCATTGAAAACTCTACACCAGAGACGGGTTTCGGGGGTAGCCTATCTACAAGCTTGGGCGTAGAATATACTCCAGGATCCTTCCACAATGAAGATTCCGCCGCTATAAGAGCCGCCGGATTCCTGCGCGACGCAAGTATGTCCGTGGGGCAATCTTGGAATCTATCTTGATATACACTGGAACTTACAGAATACGTGCGCGTCCAATGGGTCGATCTCACAAACATCGTCAGGTTTCGCGTACTACCCGTGGAATACTTTCGCAGACTCCTGCAGACACCTAGACGCGGCATCGCGGTAGGCAAGGTATGCTCGAGGCTGAATCCATGCGAGCAGACGGTCTGACAGCAAGGGGGGATAGGTTGCGCTGGGTCTTGTCAACCTCGTTGTTGCACCGGGCTTCAGCCCCATAGGAGAATACCTGTACACAGTGGATATGAGTACCATGCGACCTTGTCCATTTGCGCCAGGCCATGTGAGCGTCATGGGGTATTTCCAGGAAAAAGTCCCCGTGAGCGACATCGTGACGGGCGAAGCAGTAGTAGATGTTGCGCTTTGTTCGCGCACAATCCTCAAGCGCATTGTCGCGTGAGTTTCACGTCTGATTTTTGATGCTGAACAAATCTTCTTCATACCCGTTCGAGGTGTTTGGCCCTTATAACTGAAATTTCCCCCTTGATTAAGAGAGGCACAAACATCTTTGGATGTCCAGTTCTTGGTCGGTTTTGAAAGCGAGTTCATTTTGCACAAGTCCGACTTTTCCGAGTCAAGCCCTGTAATGCCAGTCAACTTGCAGCACGACTGGAGCACGAGCGCTGGCCTTGCCTCAGGGACTGTTGAGGCCACAGTGATGCAAGAAATCGCAGATGCCATACAGGTAGGAGGCTATTTTGCTAATTCGCCACTGAACATACCGTCTCGTTTCAACAGGCGTCAGGGATTGAGCTCCAGCATTACCATGTTGAAGCCGCGCCTGGTCAATACGAGGTCGTTACCGGCCCTCTTCCGCCGTTGGAAGCGGCCGATGCCCTCATCCACACGCGCGAAATTATTCGCAACGTCGCAAGCTTGCACGGTCTGCAGGCGACCTTCGCACCACGCGTGTTCATGGACAGCGCGGGGAGTTCCACTCACACGCATATTTCTGTACACTCTGGACGACACACGAAAACGGCGGAAGGGCTTTCCATGCCTGAAGCGTCATTTCTCGCTGCCTTGCTTGAGCACTTACCGGCTGTGCCTGCGATCACGCTACCTACAAGGGAGTCGTACAAGCGCATGGCCGATGGTGTATGGAGTGGTGGCACCTACGTCTGCTGGGGCACTGGTGAGCTTGTTGTGAGTGCACCAGAACTGGAAGCGTGATCGTAGCTTCAATCAGAAAACCGTGAAGCACCCATTCGTCTCACCAATGCTAAGAGTCCACATTCGCGTAACTTCGAAGTGCGATGCATCGATGCCACCGCCAACCCTCACCTCGTTCTTGCGGCGGTGCTTGGTGCCGGCTTACAAGGTATACGCAGTAAGCTTCCGCTGGAGATGCCTGACTGCCATGGCCCCGAGAGTGCGGCTCAGATGCCAGCGTTCAAACGCGCGCTGCTGTGCATCAACAAGCGCTTGCCCCTGTCGTGGGAAGTAGCACGGGACATTTTCAAGACAAACGCGGCAATGCAGACCATTTTCGGACAGGAATTCATTGAAAAGTATCTCGCCGTAAACAAGGCACGTTGCCCAATCTTGTAAATAAGACGATTGAGGCTTATAGAATCAACAGACGCTGGCGGAGGTTTTGATCCAAGGTCTTCAGGATACAGATGAGCTGGGAAAGCTTCGTCGACTGATGAATTTTTACTAATTGGATCGACAACTCATAGACAATTGATTCAAGAAGAAAGTTGAGCAGCTAGTAGAGAATAGAAATACATTTTGTACTGCTTTGTTGTTTGGATAATACAATTTCTTCAACCAAAGATTTCACCGAATGTCGTGCTCTTGTAACTAGAGGTAGTTCGTCAGGTTTACACGGGCCAATTGTCAGAGTGAATATGGTAGACATACCCAAGGTTAGCATTGCCAGGATCAATGTACGTGCTATCGTAACATCAGCCGTTAGTCCGAGGAGCAATCGATGACGACCTCACATATATCCGCGATCATTGGAGATGCCCAACTTGTCCTTGAAATACTGGAAGAACTGTTTACTGTACTTGATATTGGCTGCAGGATTGACATTTCCAAGGCTGATGACCGTCATGCGGAATGCGGGCTCAAAGGTACCACCGAACGAGACACTCTCATTATGAGTTATGCTGTACATACCAATCGGTTAGCGCATCATTACTCTGGCTGTTGACCACGCACCTGGCCGATATGTAAGAGACAGGCTTCCCCAGGATGGCTGCAGCTTTCTAATCGATATGAGCTGGTCAGATTATCATTTGCAGGGTTGCCCCTATAAGACGCACCTGGCTGAAGTCCTGGATGAACGCCTTCGTGTCATCGACCTACATCGGGCTTGTATAAGTATTGCGTTCATTTCAGTAGGAACAGAAGGTGTACCTTGACGTTGGTGATGATTTCAAGGGCTGGCATAGTGATGATGGATTAGGATAAGAAGTGGTGTGTTTCGATGGATACTTTGCACTTATGTCATGGACTCGAGTCAACGTGCATGACCAAGGCCCAACATAGCTATTTGACATCAAACGCCTAGATACACTGCAGACTGTCTTTCAAGAGAAAAGTATGAACGAATTAACACCCATCACTAACTCTGACAGCAAATACAGTACTGAATCCCATGAGAAACAGAAATAATTGCAGTATAAAAGTGTGAACAGACGTCCGTGCAAACGTATACTGTTATGTGTCGAGCGGCGGATTATCGTCGTTGTCCTGGCGTCGGCGTCCACCTCACCCTCCCCAGATCCGTCTTGCTATCCTTCGAACTGGACCATGCACTCGCAGCCTCCATAGCTTCCGCTCGTCGACGGCCCATCGTACCTCGATCGAGCAAACGCTTCGCAGCGGGTGTCAAACTGCCAGGGGCGGCAGATTTCGAGGGGCGAGGTGTCCATGAAGGAGGCGGCATGCTGCCTTCGAGCGCAGACGTGCGACCCCACGACGTAGCCGGCGTCCGGGAGCTCACTCCGGGTGTTCGCCCATTCATCAGGTCGGCTTTCGCGCGTAGGCTCTTGCTTGCCTTCGCGCTGAGGCGGTGTGAAAGTGCCTCGCGTGATGTCGGCCCCGCAATGTGGAACGTCATGTTCGGAGGGTCAACATCCTCGTCCGCGCCGCCGGAACGAGAGATGATGCGCGGGGTTGCGTTAAGCGTGCCCCACGTCATGAGTTGCTTAACGCGCTCAGGCCCGAGCTCTTCGGGTGTCGGCGACGGCACAGCAGGAACCAAAGAGAAGGGATCGCTCGTGCGAGAACGTGGACGATCTGTGAGTAGAAGAATGAATAGAGAAGTCCATGCCGCAACTAAGTACATACATGGCACTCCCTGAATTGCAGCGTCGATGCGGCTGCGTGTCGGACTTGGAGGTTCAGAAGGGTTAACAGACGAGTTGTCCTGTTCAGGTAGGCGTGTGCTACCGTGCTTGATAGACTTCGGATCGGGTGGTGGTGGTGGCTTGCCGGCCATGTGGTAAGGTGATTCGTCTGCGTCGGGTGAGAACATCAGGGAATTGCGAGCCTGTCGAAGGCGTCAATACATTACAGTCAATGGACATGCCGAACGAACCTTGAATTTCCAGGCTTCAACACCGTCTATACGAGTATCTTTCTTCATCGCCATGACATCGATAGTCTCGTTGGGTTTCGAGGCGTCGAGATCTCGGATGATCATGCGCAACCGTTCAGCGGTTTCCATGTCTTCTGTATCCTTATCTTCTTTCTCGTCTCCTTCAGCCGGCTTCCCCTTGCCCTTCGCATGACTCGTAGAGGAGTCTTGCTCTTTTCCGTCCGTTATGAGACCCGCGTTTGTCGGCTGTGCTATCAGCATATGCTCCTTCACCCCAGGTGCGGAACCTGCTGCAGGCTCAATCAAGCGGCGTTCTCGTAGCTCCAGCGCTTCCTCACGGCGGGCTTCCACCTTGTGCTGCGCAGCCCAAGCCCAAGCCCATCTCTCGCGCCGACGTTGGTTCTCGGTGTCCATGATCTGTGTGAAGGAGGAATTATCCTCTGACGTGTAGCGGGCTTGAAACTCATCGAGTGATAGCGAAGTGTCGATGAATGAACCGGCAGGTTGGTTATCACTGTCGTAGCGAGCACGCTTTGCAGGCCGTGGCGTATCAGAGGGTGCGAATGCACGAGGAGTGGCCCTTGGTGTGGTCTCAACCAGACGACGAACAGAGGCCTCAATGAGCTGAGGGTTGTCTGAGCGAAGAGCGTCCAGATAATCGTTTGTTGCTCCAATTTGGGTGAGGGAGGGGAAAAAGTCGCGAGCGATGATGTGCGACAACGCTGCTGTGTATTCGTCTTCTTCGAGCACTATCTGGCGATTGAGAGACCTTTCCGGTGGCTTTGACGGACCAGCAGCCAAGTCCGTGTTCTCAGATCGTGTGAGCGCGGACGGTGTAGCCATCGTCGGCGTCGACTTGGAGGACAAAAGAGATTGATGGCAAGTTCAACTCGAATCATAGATACATGCAATCATTGATCGGATCAGCGGGACTACGAGCAACGTGAATCGATGGCTTTAGCGAAAGCAAACTCTGTAAAATCTGCATGCGGTTGCCATATACTAGGATCTTTAGCTTTAGTTGTAGAGGACGGACAGATTATTCCAAGTACACACTTATTGTGATCCTCGTGGCAACAGAGTGACCGTCTGAGTCACTACGTCTGGCCCAATATGGAAATGTTGCGTCCGAAGCGACGTCGGTATTGTTACTCTGACTGTTCCCCCACGCCGCGTTTTCTGTTTTCTGGCTTTCTCGCTCTGGCTGTCGGTTGCTAGGTCTGTGGATGACGGCGGTACTTTCTCCTGGCTATCCTCTTCGGCGAGACAGAATGTCGCATTTCGATGATACAGAGTCCAAGTAAATGCACCCGTATCCCAAATCGTGCCATCGTTTCCCCACTGATTGATGCAGTAGTTCTGGTTCTTCTGGATCCACTGACTGGCACGCAAAATACAATGAAGTATGTCTCCGCCGATTATCCGCAGTGTTCCTCCATCAAGCCATGCACTCCCTCAGGTCGCGGAGATGCTGGCCGAAACCCGCAATGACCTGGACGACTTCCACGCCGCGAGCAAGGAACTCGAGGCTGAGCTCGAGAAGGAGTTGGCGCAGACCGAGAAAGCACAGCAAGAACTCAAGTTCAAGGTAGCCAGAGCTGAGAATGAACGAGATAATTGGAAGGTGTGCAATTAGGCAGACACATTGGTAGCCACTGTTGTTCACCTGTTTCTTAGTCCAAATTCATGTCGCTGCAAACCACACACAACACCACAACGACGTCGCTACAGCGCGAGCTCGATCAACTTCGGAAGGAGCACCAGCAGATTAAGGTTCAGTTGCGCGAGCTGGAAATGGGTAACGACGACCTCGAGAGGAATGAACGGGCTGTCTCCTCTAATCTTGCAGATGTGGAGACCAAGTACGGCAAAGTGTTGGAGGAGAAGATTCTTTTGGAGCATGAACTCCTCGATAAAGCTCATGTAGAGGAGGAATGCCAGCGGCTCAAAGACCAGCTAAGAGGTACGTGAAGGACAACTACACTTTGCCGTGCTCTTACGCTCTAATTCCTTGAATCCAGATGCCGACGACGAAATATCAATATTGAAAGATCAGCTTGCCTCACGTCCCCAAGCAGCGTCCAGGATAGACCTGCTCAGCACGAGTCTTCCCTCAGAAGATAACCTTCTCCACACCGCCCCCCCTCCAGATCTGCGGTTGTCCGACCTCGCGTTGGACCGTTCTAGCAGCTCTGCTAGTACATCTTCAGCGTCATCTGCCGCCTCAGCCGCTCCAACCGCTCCTACTTCCGCACACGCGACACCCAAGGCGAGGACGACAGGACAAAATGCCGTTTTGCAGCGTGCTGGTTTTGGCACATCCAAGATCGGAACGCCACATTCAGGCATTGCACGTTCCGCTACTCTGCCATCTTTATATGGCTCTCCGTCGTCTTTGAACAACTCGTCACCAGGCATTCGCTCAACTTCATCTCGACTACAACCCATTGTTCGTCAAACCTCGACAGTCAGCACGTCCAGTACCGAGTCCAGAAGCAGAGGCGTACAGATGGTGTCTGAAATGCGTGCACGTGTCAAGAACCTGGAGCAGAAGATTCATACTCGTGTTCCCCGTCTTCGCATCGGTAGTTCATCCGGTCGTCCTAGTCCCAGCACGCTTAGTACATCGCGTGTTGGCGTACCACCAACGGTGTCCACGTCTGCCAAACCCGCTTTGTCTAAGCCAAGTTGGGAAGGGTTTCCCAGGAGGAGCAGCGACGGCAAGCGTAACGCGGAGACCAAGAAGAGTGTAGAGAGTATCACAGACAAGGAGAAGAGGAGGGATTCGGGATGGGTACTTATAATGGAAGACTCGCCTTCTCCTCCTAAGCTTCGTAGAAGACCATCAAGCCCGAATCCCTTCTATCCTACGACCATGTCACAAGGCTCGCCCACGCAACGCGTAACCAACAATCAACACCCAGGAGTGGCCTCCGCGGCTAGTGCTCGCTCTCAATCGCGGATGTCTGGAGGCAGTCTTAGTACCACAGCTACGACTAGCTCTATCCCGACGCCCAGTTCACGACCGTCGACTCCTACATTCTTACCTGTACCCGCGACCGGGTTGAAGCGATCGATGATCGGGCCTACTGCATCGAATGGTCAAGCAAAACGCTCTTCATTGGGCATGAGCTTGTCGAAACCGTTAGGGACGATCGCACAGATAGAAGCTTCTTCAATCCCACGACCGACGTCTGCATCCCCAGCTTCCGCGAGCTTCAGCTACCATCCAAGTCAGTTGAAGGCGCTGCCGCGGCTACCTGCGCTCTCGACTTCAAATGTGACTACACGTGCCACTTCACGACTGCCACAGACAAGCTCCTTCGGCAATTTGGGGCAAAGTAGGATTGGCCGATTGAGCAGTGGCGGGACCAATGGGCGACGCAGTGCAGGTCCACCTGACCCGACTTTCTTGACGACGAAGGACACACGGCCGCGCTCAGGCAGCTCCGCGGCAACGTTCACTCACGGGCGCGCATAGGTTTAACCTCGTCATCGGTAATTGCCCCTCCTCTGCTCAGTTTTTGTGTCAGTGTGAATATACCGCGGCTACTGCGTATGTCCCATTTCTGTTGACTGTTATCTACTCCTATCGTGTGTGTCCCTTCTCTTTTTTCGGTTATTCATCCTACACGTGGATGCTGCTAGTTTTCGGCTCCAGATGCATCTATAACTATCTACTGATGAATTCATTCCTTGCCTTCTCCCCTTCTCCCCTTCTCCCCTTCTCCCCTTCTCCCCTTCTCCCCTTCTCCCCTTCTCCCCTTCTCCCCTTTCTCCTTCTGTTCGCGATTTGCTGCGCCACGCCCATCCCTGCCTCCGTCTCTCCCATAGTTCATCTGCCTTTGACGCGACAACGGCATCAACTTGTGGCATCGGCCTTATACAGTTTTCTGGACTTCAGGCTCCCGTTTCTTATCTTCCATTTCCAGACTTTTTTTTTTCGAGTTCATGACACCCTGCTTATTCTTCGGCTGTGAGTAGACACAAGGAGGCGATGATATGTAGCACAGATGAGTAAGTCAGTACGTACCTTTTAGATTACGATTTTTGCTCCGTCATCCACTTAATGTCTGTAGTATCCTTATTGTTGTGTTGTTAGTTCATCTTATGCGCCATTCACGGGACGAAAAGGATTGGGGTGTGTGTGAGAAATGCTTATATGAGATAATTACATAAAGACAGTATGCTTGGTCGATAGATATGTCAAAAACCAAGGTGTATGCATGTCAACGATGTCGGAACGTGTGTACTATCGTCAACGTGCTATATACGTTGGTTACCGGTCTGCGTGTGCAACAGAAATATGCACTTCTCACAGCCAATTGCAGCAAGGTCAAAAATGGCATTCCGTTCGAATGGGGAACTTCCACTCATGAGTCATGCTTCTATCTCATGGACGGCCAATCTTGCTATTCTTGATGGCCGCTCGACGATCTCGGAGATCACGGTTACATCGACGGGCCACGGCCCACAGCGTCGGCAACTTACACGATGGTTCGAAACTGGTTCGAAGCGCTCGCATTGGCCTTTGGAAGCCTTTGGAATTGGGAAAGTTGTAATTGGGAACGACGCCGGCGTCACACGTTATGTGTTGTCGGGCCCGGTCTTGCCTGGCTCTAGGAGAGGACCAGGCGGGGGCGCCATAATATACCCCGGATCCCAGGGTCCCGTGGTGCCCCACATCCCTCCGCAATAAAGATCCCATCCGGCCATCGACCAGTCTGGCCAGCAAGAAAATGGAACTGGCGGTCCGCCACCATGCAAACGATATTGGACTCATAATGAGGCGCGGTATCGCTGACAATCATGCTGGTTTGTTTTGGACGGAAGCCGACGAGAGCAGAATACGTCGGACGGTCGTGCACGTTTACGTTCACAAATCGCACCGTGGCCGTGCCAAAAGATGGGAAACAAAAATATTGCAAATTTTCGAAAGGATGAAATATCAGTTGGTCAGCGCTACACGAAGATACATTGAGTTATAGAACGCAAAAAGAGACGATTAAAGACGAGAAGGCAAACATTGTCGAGTATCACTCTAGACCTTCAGGTTTGGCACATTTGCGTTTCTCAATCGAACCTGTCTTCGGACAGCGCATTTCTTGCCATGAGACCGGCTCCATGGTCGCACCTAAGGGATATCTGCTCAGTAAGAGCAAACGCATAGAGACGTCATGATCACCTGCTTCGCTGGTTGCAAAGATGACACCCAAGTCGTTTCGCGCAGTTGTAACGATGTAACTTCGCGCGTCGCCCAGGGATATCTACAGGAATTGGGACAGACAATCCCTCAGTAATTTGAGAGAGAAAACGCACTACAAGACCGCGAACAACATCGCCACCACGAAAACAGTCACCGATTTTGACTTTATCCTTTTCCGTCGCTCGGACGTCTTGCGTCCGGATGACACCTGTGAATTCCTCGCCACGGGGTAGAGGGATGCCGTCGACAACAGCGATTGAAAGCAGAGCCTGGAGTGGCGACAGCCTAGTTACGGAGCCCAATACGACAGAGCCTGGCGCAGGAGGATGTGCGCGACGAACATGTGAGATAGCCAGTTTCTGGAAGTCAGACAGATGGTTGGTGTCCCGGAGGGTAAGCGCAAAAAGTTATGCGAGCAGACGAACAGGGCCGTTTTGCTGGATCGGGCCGACGAGGCTAGCACGCACTTTGCCATCGCGCGCGTAAATGCCGCTGCCGAGCTGAGGCGCAGGACCCTGAAGCAGAGGAATAGGCTGACCAGGCAGGAATATGTCAACCATGAGGGTTGGAGAAAAAAAGCACAAAGATAAACACTAAATTACTTTTTTGGGAAAGGAAAACAGCTGCCGTGCGCCGGGCCGCGGGATAAAAATCTGGACCACAGTTTGTGGTTGTTTGCAGACTCAAAAGACTGAGCCTAGCACGGCACTTTCCCGACGCTCCTCCTCGACTTCACCATGGCCTCCGTATCGCGCATGTTCGTCAGGCGTACGTCGTCCATGTTCCCGCCTTCCCCCCTTCTTTTTGTGAACTGATGTCCACAGGGTTGCACGCCTCTGTGCGCCGTCTCGCCCTCTCCGAGTTCAATATGCCAGCCATGAGTCCCACCATGACGGAGGGTGGCATTTCGCGCTGGAACAAGAAGGAGGGGGAGTCTTTCACTGTCGGCGACGTCCTTCTTGAGATTGTGAGTCCGCCTTCAAATGCGCGATGCCAGCGGTGCACGGGGGTGCTAACCGATACTTCTCCCGGTTAGGAAACTGACAAGGCGACAATCGATGTCGAGGCGCAGGATGAGGGTGTTGTCGCGAAGATTATTGTGCGAATTGTGTGTCTGCTGCTTTCTAGCAGCCACTAACACTTTGTCAACAGGTTCCTGATGGCTCGAAAAACATCCAGGTCGGCCGTGCCATCGCCATCTTTGGCGAGGAGGGTGACGACCTCTCCGCCGCCGCCAATATGGCTGAGAAGGCAACTTCGAAGGGCTCCGGCGCCCCTCCACCCAAAGCTGAGGCGCCAGCGCCAGCAAAGGAAGAGCCTAAGCCCGCGCCCACACCTTCCGAAACCTCTGCGCCGAAAGCTGAGCTTCCCGTTGGTGACCGTATATTTGCGTCCCCTATCGCAAAAAAGATCGCTCTCGAGCGTGGTATTCCTCTGGTCCAGATCAGGGGTACTGGACCCAATGGTCGTATCATCCGTGAGGACGTCGAGAAGTACCAGCCCCCCGCGCCTGCACCTGCGCCTGCTGCCGCCAAGCCCGCACCGACAGCACCTGCCGTTGTGCCTGCTGAATTGCTCCCAGAATACACTGACGTCCCGGTGTCGAACATGCGCGCCACGATCGGTGTGCGCCTCCAACAGTCGAAACAGGAGGTCCCTCACTATTACCTCACTGTCGACATCACCATGGACAAGGTGTTAAAGCTCCGCGAAGTCTTTAACGCTTCGCTGGCGGACAAGGGCACGAAGCTCAGCGTGAACGATTTCATTATCAAGGCCGTCTCATGCGCTCTCGCAGATGTGCCTGAGGCTAATTCTGCACTCCTCGGTGATGTCATCCGGACGTGAGTTGTATTTTTCGACCTTTGTAGCTCCAATGAATGTTCAATATCATTTTCTCTTCAGATACAAGAAAGCGGACATCTCTGTAGCGGTTGCGACACCGAACGGTCTCATTACACCCATCATCCATGACGTTGGCGGCAAGGGCCTTGCAACCATCTCCACCGAGGCAAAGGCGCTGGCGAAGAAGGCTCGCGATGGCAAGCTTCTTCCTCATGAATACCAGGTGGGTTGACACTAGAATCGTACTACATTGCACCGGCGCTTACACTTTTTACCTACAGGGTGGCACGTTCACGATTTCCAACCTCGGCATGTTTGATATCTCGCACTTCACTGCGATCATCAACCCACCACAATCATGCATCCTCGCTGTCGGCTCGACGCAGCCCACGCTCGTGCCCGCGGCCGAGGACCCGCGTGGCTTCAAGGTCGCACAGATCATGAAGGTCACACTCAGCTCCGACCACCGAACTGTTGACGGGGCCATGGGCGCGAGATGGTTATCCGCATTCAAGGGCTACCTCGAAAACCCGCTCACGTTTATGCTGTAACTTTCGGGCATCTGTGACTTTCGACTTGGAGCACCCTCATATGTGGGGTCTTGTGCCTCAGCCTGAGAGGCACTACGTATGTACTCGCGTAGTATTAATGCCGCCGTATATTGTAGTACACATTTGCATATAGTACGTCTCTGATACATTCATGAACTGGTCTTCATGTAAGTTTTGAATTTGGGAATTCGATTGCCAGTTCTGGGACGTGAGTCATGGACGATCGCTGTGGTTGACTGGAGTGCATCTACTGTGCGTACATCGCGCGTGTATATGTATTAACGTCAGGCGGGCTTGGTGCATTTCCATGTATTCCAATCTGTTCATTATTAAATGATTGATGATTCATTGAAACAAGCTTCAATATATGATAGACGCCATCGATCCACGAGTTTATGCATGAATCGATTCCATGGAATGGAATGTCAACCCAAAGGCTTCTTCTTGAGAACCTTTCACTTGAATAAACAGCATTCAACGCGTTCATGCATTTGCGCGACAATCCATCACGTGGTCGTGCACTAAGTATAACTGGCACCGGCGTACAAAAGCGACCTTGGACTCGCGAGCCTCACGGTCGTCAAGACGTAAACCATACTCGCGAATTACCTATCAGCTCTTCGTACTTTGGCACGTTCTCATTTTCGCTATCAAGGACCAGAATAATCGCGTTATATCACACGCCTCCAACAAACCAGACCTCGGACAGCCCCAGATGGAGGACATAGGCACAGACTGGCCCAGCGTCGTTCGCCAGGTCTCTGTCGCCTCAGAGATGCGCATCAGGGATTTAGAAGAACAGAAAAGAAGGCTGCATGATGACAATCTGCGGCTCGAGCAACAAAACCGTGAACTGCGGCAGACATGGGTATGTGGTCGCATTTTACGCGTCTCGCTTATTATTTTGGCTGGTTAATCTGACTCCGAGCGTCGGGGGGTGGATTGCATATATACTGTGCTCTCTCAGCCTGAACAAGATCGGTTGAAGACGGACGTTGAGCGGACAGATTTGGAGAATCTCAGGAATGTCGTGTATGCGCGAAGCACTCCGAGCGCGTCCTCGTCGCAGGTGGCTTCGGCGTCCAAGGTAGCGCGAGAGGCGTATGCGGCGCACTTGAATAAGGCGAGGGAGGGATACCATAGAATGAAGGAACAGATGCAAGCACAGAAGGAAGAGGCAGCGCGGCAGCAACAGCGTATAAGCGATCTCGAAGCTGAGTTGAAGACGCTCAAACGAGGTAAGATGCGTGCTGTGGATGATATGTCGGACGAGCTTGCCGCGCTGAACGAGGTGGGCATGCCTTGTGTGAAACTCGTGCCAGCAGGAGGTTTTTAATCCCCTGTGTTTTCAGCAATTGCATCGGTATCAGGTGTCGCAGACTGAGCTGCAGGAACGCAACTTAGAACAGCAACGTGAGGTACGTGGTCTGTTGTACATGCTTTTGAACAAATCCTCAAGTGGTTTGCATCAGATTGAACGCCTTTCTTCAGATCTTGAAGGAGCTAGGCGACAGCTCACGCAAGCGCAAAGCATGCTGAAGAGCGTGGCCACGAGGTGGCGCAAGGTGTGATTACTTCTCTCCGGTCACAGGGTCCCGATCTCCCATTATTATCCACAGGAAGGAGCAAGACCAGTCCTCATTGTCAACAAATCATCGTCAGTGGATGTTGCGCCCACCGCGCTGCCAGATTTTCCGAAGCACCAGCCCTCAGTGCCGGATCGTAGTTCTCTGCCTGTATTTGCCTCCGCCGTAGCCTCTTCGTCGCTGGAGCAACACCAGGAGCCGCCGAAACAGCGAAATGAGTCCACGCCTGCAGGTCCGTCCTCATCGCACACGCGGCAGACGCCCCAGCGTCAACAAGAAATGCCGCATACATCCCATGGTGGTCGCCTCTCTGTATCCGCATCGACTCCCCATTTAAATGGGAATATCGATCGGCGATCGATGGAAACCTCCGAGAAGGACGACCGGCGGAGTCGCGTTTTGAGCATGAACACCAACAAACCGCACCAGAAGGACTATTCACTCTTTCTAACCCCGATACCCGTGGCCCGCCGAAGAGACCTTGAAAAGTCCGGTCAGACGATTGTGAAGTACAATGAGAATCTCGAGCGAGAGAACTCGTTTGACCGTGCGACACTTGCTGTTGCACTTGGCGGCTCGAGCCGCTCGGTGATAACGAGGTAAGTCAAAACCAGTACTTGGTTGTCAAGGTGCTCGATCGTCTGATAACGGGCATGAATGTTAAAGAATCACGACCAGCAAAACGTCGCTGTCTCGGGAGAACAATATATCATGCTACTTATGTCCCGCGCTGTTTCATAACCCTTGGACGCCGAGGAATCCAGGACAGCATGGGTACATGTTCGTCGGCCTTGGCAGTGATCGAGGTACGTTCATCGAGCTTGGTGAGTCTTGGCTTTCCGAACCGCCGACACTTGTGTCGGCGATTCTGATCTGTGACGCTCAGAAACATGTCCGTTGTTCGTCAAGTTTGGGGAAAAGGACTACAGGTTCATGGGTGTTTATGCGGCGACGCGTGACAAGGATTTGTCTGTAGAAGAGTGGGAAAATCTCAGTGAAGAGGTCAGGTCTCTTCAAGTGCCAATGCCTCCCAACTTCCCCTTTTCTCAGATGAAGGCGACGTACTGCAAGACGACCAAGGAGAAGGAATACAAGGATCGCGACACGATGTCCCAAGCAATACGTGCGAAGTATGATGAAGGTCTCCTGCGTGTCCCATGTGTTCGTCTTATATGTGTGGGGGCGGGAGAGGACTTACTGAAGGCCCTGATTGGCATCAAACGAACTGTGGCCATGACCAACTGTACGCCGAGCAAGTCCACTTCCAAATCTGCACCTGGCGCTGTATCCCGGTCTCCAAAGCGCCCGCGCGATACCGCCGACGACGATGCGGACTACGACGGGGACCGTGAAGTTTTGCCACCCACAACCCTTCGACGGTCAGCGCGAAAACCCAAGGCACCGCGTCGGGCGTCAGTTTTGGACGCGATTCGTGACGATTAACAAGGAGTGTCTGCAGGATTCTGACGTTTTGTGTGCCAGTCTCAATTGTTGCACCATCTCAAATGAACAATACCACCATCTTCGATCCGATTTCGACCAATGAATATACGCTTTACTTATCATATCCCAGCCACTTTAGGTTTCTCGTTATTTGTTCATTCGGTTGGCAATTTTGAGGGTATCTTCTATGGTCGTATTTTCCCGCTGATGTATTTTGCTGTTTACTTTATTCGTACTATATCTATTTCTGTCCCAAATTTATGTGCTTTGCTCGGCTCTCGGAGGATCGAGAATCTGAACAATCGTGTTAAGACGTTTTTATATTAGTGGGTTTGGTCTTCGTCGGAAATTGAGGTGGCGGTAAGGATAACGAACACCAATTTATGTCTAGGGCTGTGACAGCTGTAAGGCCTGAATATTTACAAGCTATTTGAGCACGAGTTCTGTACAAAGCTCATTTCGATTGGCTGAAACCGTTTACCATCCAGTGCTAACATCCCGATTCCGTAATTATTCATGCGTACGCGTACTTATATAAGTCATGTTCAAAGAGTTACATACTGTGTACTGGCAAACAAGGCATTGATCAACAGTTGAAGATTCAAGATAAAGGTAACCCCCAGCGGCCCCCAAAGCCCGTGAGTGCTTTTCAATTTTCCTGCTGGAGTGTATCGATGTGATGAGCAGGGATCCACCTCACCTGCGCGAGAATATGCAAATTCAATGTCTTTGGCGTTGATACAACTCACCGAGTCATAGCGGTGATTACCCCATTTGCACTGATCGTGCTGTATCGATGATTAACGGATACACACCGTGACAATTTGATCGGCGTTCGCACCTAACTGTCTGCCGTGAACAATACGGTGTGACCTGTGACACTTCCGTCCGAATACAAAAAAGTATTTGGACGCTGTCCTGTGACATTCCGAATTTCCGGACAGCCAAAGGCTGTCCGGAGCCCCCCAAAGGCGAATTTGCTTGTCACTGTGGCGCTGCGTGTGGCAATCAGGCGCGCAGTCGTTTGTCGCTCCCGCGGCGGGAGTCCGCGGTCTGAGGCTGCGCTGTTTGCTCGCTCGCGCGTTCGACGGCGTTCACGTCGCCGGCGCGCGGAAACTTTTCTTGCTAGTCTGTTCTCTTTCCGCGCACCGTCGTGTTCCATAGTTACCGAATGTATGTGATACAAAGTTGACTGTACTTACTACTGCTTCTCGTGCTCCCTTTCCGCGCTCGTACCGATTGACTCATGCACTCCTCGTTGTCTTCGGTTTCGCTCCTGTCCGATTCCGTTGCGCCGCTCGTGTACTTGTACCAGCCTTCGCATAGTTTGCACCTCAGTCGCATTTGTGTTCGTAACGACGCACTGAGGTGAATTCGCCCATAATTCTTCAAATTTCAACGCATACCCAGGAAAGGTGTGGGGCATGATGGTCGTCCAAGGACTGTATTGAAAAAAAAGATTGTATACAGACTTAGTATACTCAGTCAAACGGACAAGTGCTAGCATGACTCACCAATACGCAGGTAACCAGGCGCACGACTCCCAATCGATGATACGGAGTACCCTCGTGCGGTTGACAGGACCCACCATAAAATCTCAAGATGCAGATCGCAATGAGTTACAACGATCGCATAGTCTTTCTCATGCACACAACGGACGTCAAGAGAAGATCTTCATTGGATGCTCCCCGGCGGCATAAGATACGTGCTCATGGAAGGCTAGTCGAGAGAAGGGACTGCATGTGAATGGAGCGGACGGGAGAAACGCGCGTCGAGAAATAGACCTCCATCAAACCTGCACACATTTTTGCCGCGAGGTGACGGAAGAGCACACGTCTGTGCAAGGTATGCACCCAAGTTACGTCCGAGCACGCTTATTTCTTCACTCGAAAGAGAACGCAGAACCGTCGACGCCTCTACACCGTCCAGCAGGGTCACGCCTTTATAGCTATACTGGTCGACGCGATCGCATCTATGATTCACGGGACTGATATGGGGGTCTGGCACGAGACGAATTGCATAGCGCGAGCTTCGACGAGTTACGGACCGGTCTTCGTGGTATAACCACGTTTCAACACAAGCCCAGAATGATGCAGATGGGCTTTGATTGAAGCAGGATATCTAAGACGATACACAACCTCCAGAAGAAGGCGCCAAAAGTGTGCACGTACAATTGCAGGAGTGATATGGGCGAGTGCGGCCAAAGACAGTGTGCAGCACGGCGGTCAGGATGTCAAAGCGCGTCGCAGGCTGGCCTCCTTGCGCATTGAACGCGCCTCGAGTGTAGAAAGGTTACTTGCTCGTATTTATGGAATGTGACAGTGAAGGGTCGAGCATGGGGTCGGAAGGCCTGTTTGACAGGGTCGACGCTACTTATCGCATGAGTTGCCACTTTGGCGGTCGGAGTGATCACAGCTCGTTTGACATCCCACTCAACAAGACATACCGCAGTTGCACCCACGGAATAGATGGCTTCACCTCTGGAAAAACAGTTGATGGGTTTCAAGGAGCGCTTTGATTTGCATGCAACGGTTAGCACAATGAGTGGTTCGAACTTCGACGACGGCGCAGGTGACGGAGTGGAGTTCCTGAGCAGACAACAATAAAAGGATTCGTGAGATCAACAATGGCTCGGGGAATGCGGTTACAACAATTGTCTCGATAATATAACATTACACATTTTATTTGATGTTCCTTCAAGCACGCCATGATATGTGGACTTGATCCGTACGGAATCTGGTGGTCCATGTTAGTTGCGCTCAACTGTTATGGAAGCAGTTTACCTCTGCGTACAGGTACTCTTCGTAAGTGGGGTACTAAAACCCATTCGAAAAGCTAATAGACCAGCATGTGCAATCATTATGCCATTGTCGATACAAAATCTAAAAAAAAATTGACCAAGACGAAAATCAATTGCATCTACGCTCACCGTTCATCCGTCGCAAAGATTTGCCCACCCCGCTCTCTTGCCATGATTCCCATCATCTCTTGTAATCGTTCATTGGCTAGAAAATAATCTAAAAATCGTGAAATATAAATGATACCAGGTACTTACAGCCAACACCGCCAACAATAAGCACCTCCTTGCTTCCAATATGAGCCATCGCACGCTCAGTAATTTCTACTAGCATCGCAAAGACGGTTTCTTGAAGAGTGAAACAGAGGTCTGCAGGCGTGATGATGTCTGTATCCGTTTCGTCGCGCGGTTTGCCATCCGGTCGAAAACGCTTGTCCATGGTGTAAGCTTCTGAGGCTGTTAGTATCCCAGACAAGCTAACATCCATTCCCTTGGTGGTATAAGGAAGATTCAGAAGCCGAGTTCCTCTGTGGAGAAATTAGGATAGGGTTCAGTACAGGCTACCCTTCGAACGAACTGTTTGGCCTCTTGCTCTATGTTGTACCCGGGTGCCGGGTCGTTGGACAGGTTGATCACACGCGCAAAGCGGTCAAGGCAGTTACCGACGGCAATGTCCAACGTCTCTCCGAATATTCGGTAGCATTGACGTGAATACGCGATCACTTGCGTGTTGCCGCCTGAGACGTACAGAACCACCGGGTTTCGCGCGCCTGTGATCTCGCGGCCCATCTCGATGTCTTCAGTGTATCCGTTAGAACCTTATATACAGACAGAGTCACGCGAAAAACTTACGTCCCACACAGTGGTTCACCCCAACAAGAGGTTTGTTGTACATCAATGATAACGTGCGGGCGACGAGGGCGACAGACTGTAGGGGTGCACCCATACCGGGTCCTGCAGAAGAAATTACAAGAAAGAAAGAGAAGGCATTGATCGGATACCGACCTTTCGTGAAACATATGCAATCAACATCAGTCAACGAAATCTCCGCCTTCTGTAGACATTGACGGATGATGGTCAGTGACCATTCTCGATGGTGCAGTGCAGTATCCCTTGGCTGGAAGCCTTCGCCAGCAGGGGTAATATAGGTGTGACGGATGTTTGAAAGAACTGTGACCGTTCCATCGGGGGCATGCTTGACTACTCCAGCACCGAATTTGTTTGCAGATCCCTCGAGTCCGAGGGCCAGATAGGGACGATCTGTAGGTTCACCGACTCAGCAATCGCGCTCAAGATGCACGGACGAGTGTATAAAAAAACCTGGGGCTTTGAGAGGGTCTGCTTTACACGTTCTTCCCGGCATGATGTGACATTAGATATGGTGAAACAACCTTCACATTCACGGTTGACGGCGTACGAGCGGTGGTAGCGGAGAACTCGGATTCGTGTATTATCGAGTCACGATCGTTGATCGGCATATGGTTCCCGATCAACGATCGAACGGTGTCTGAAACAAAGTCCTTGTCCCCGCGGCCATTCCCCGACGCCCATCCTCTTTGACTCGCGCATTCTAGTAGCGGCGACGGGCGGCAGGGACCATCACCTTGTCTCGCCTTTTTTTCGGTGCCTCGTAGCGTTCAATGTTGTGCGTACGTCAAAGGGGACCAGTGTTCTGTGTGGAAGCTGCAGTTTCTCCTATTGGACTCAAAAAGCTTTATGGACAGGACAGGTTCAACATCAACCATCGATATATTTGATTTCTAGCACGTCCTGCGAATGTCACTCCAAGTATTCACTGCTCCAGCCCGCCAGCAGCTTTTGATTGAGATCGTCACTTCCTTCTTGGTAGCCTGGCATTTGGCTTTGACCACTAATAGGAAAGGCAAGTTTTGGCCCTTGTTGAACGACATTTGTGGCACGCTTCAATTCGTTGCCGGCTGAACCAGTTTCTCTGGCTCTCATTATTTATCGTGGGGCAGTATCCACCGCATACAGTAGTGCAATGGAACATCCGCTCACCGGAGAATAATTCTCCACTTGTTAATTTCAAGAAGACGGTTTAGTACGGGTGCTCCACCTGTCTCTGGATATTACGGTTGTCCAGTGGCTACAGCCTTCTGTTCGCAAGGTGCGTAAGACGATACTAATTAAATCGCGTCGCTTTGCCGTTGCTAGGATCCTCGTCTTCTGCTCATTATATGCATATTTTTATTTCGGTTTCATCCATCTCGTGAGTTCGTCCATTCATACTTCGCGCTTCCACGACCATGATGCTAGTTTCCCAAATTCCCCTCGTGGTCAGGAGAAACTTCACGCATTGGCACGCCTATACTTATGGTACGATCCTGCGCGCTATCACAGCGTGTCATCGGCCGCTGATTCCTGACCTCCGGCATTGTCGGATAAAAATAGAGGCAAACGCCTGTCATGCGACACACCAAGTCAGGCGCACGCTAGGCATCGCCCGGTGGGGCGTTCCGCGAGCTCACTGTGCTATGTATGTATTTTGCTCTAACGCCTGTATAGCCGCCACAAGACGTCGAGCAATATTTCCATCATGTGCTGGTGGTATGCCCGAGATAGCCGAAAAACTGAATACACACCAGCTGCTCATCTCCGAACTTGGTCCGATGGTGTCTTTCCCCTGTGAGCCTCCGCGCAGGATCCACCACATCGCGTCAAACGAGTAATGTGGCGACCTCTGATGGCGATTATCGACTGTGGTCGCTGCAAAGGCGGTGTCAAATAAGGTACGTAGGCAAGGTTTAGGGCTTTTCTACCGCGGACGTGATCACCATCCGCGGGGGATCAGGAAGACGTCGATATGTCTCGCAGAACACTCGCCAGCATTCAAATTTTGGCGCCTGCTGCCACAAAAATACCATCCAGTCTTCAGACCGTCTCTAGTAGCGCTCTGCTCTACCATGTAACGCCGTTTCCGCATGTATGATAAGATTCGACATTATAGACAGAATGGTTCAACTGGCGTCACCGGTAGTCACCGACTAGGGTCAGCATTGGCAAACACGAGGATCGCCGCCAGAGAATGTCCTATCATTTCTCATACAGCTTAAATAGCGATTGAATTAGCATGCAATACTAGATAAATACGGTTCTTTATGTATGAGTTATTGATCCGCTCGCAAGATTTATTACCGGTCTGCTGTAATCGTACTATACATTATGAAGCACGGGCGCTAGTGCCGGCACGCCCCGCATTCAGTGTAAGATCGCAAGATAAAATTCGTCGTCATATAGATTCCCTGTAAAGCCAATCATTCTATCACTTCAACAGCTAGCGGATGTCGGAAAATAAGATACCTCGGATACGCATGCGCGCTCTTACTGCGACGGGTGGGCCACATACTTGTTCACCAGTACCCAGCCGTCCGGATCGGTAACCTTGATCTCACGCGCCATTGCGTCGTAGTGGTCCCACCACCACCTGTTCACTTCGTCGAATTCGCCTCGCATGGTGCCTTTGGCGGGAACCCGAGCATGCCAAGGTTTCTCGGGGAGAATATAGTGAACGCACTTGACCATATCGTCTCTCCACTCCTGCGTGTGGAGGTCGCGCAACGTTCGCAAGGCGTTGTACCGCCACGACAGAGGTCGCCACTTTCCTTGAAAGAAGGCGGCCAACAAGTCTTGGTCAGGAAAAGTGAAGCTGGCGATACGCTCGGACTGATACAGGAAGCTGTATATACGGTTCGCTAGGTCTCGGGACGGGTTGAGAACCACCGTGCCCGAGTTTAGCTGGCCGTAGGGACGTGGTGCATGTGCAGAAGGCACTGGTGGCGGCATCGTAGGACTCTTAACGGCAGAGTGCGCACAGTTTTCCGGAACCCTGTAGAAAAGTGGTGCATGAGTTCCTGGGTCATAGACATTGAACACATGTACCTACCAATCTGCAGGAAAATGCTTCAATTTTCGGGGGTTACAAGCGCAGACGTGGGCGGCCGCCACCTCGTCAGCAGGCAGGACAAGCTCGTCCAGAAGTTCATCCATGTTTTGCAGAATGACCATATCTGAGTCAAGAAGTACGACCCGCTATAAGAAAGAAGCCGTCAGCGGTTTGCTTTGTGTCGAATTAGGAAAGGTCAAAAGAATAAAGATACCTCGAATTCGACGAGCTCAAACGCTCTACAGTAAGGACGTTTAATTTCAGAACACAGGTCGATGTTTTAACAAGAGAATGAGCGGACCTCAGTTTCGTCCATGTCTCTGCGAAACGGGCGTCGTACGCGTCAAGCGTATGCGGACCACGAGGACGCAACGCCTCTATATCGTAGGTCATGATCCCGCGTTTGTGCAGCACAATGCGCGCCTCGCGGGGTAGATCCGGGGTCACCATGACCACCAGAGGATATTTTGAGCGGACGACATGGAGGCCGAGGGCAAGAACGAGAGTGCCAGGGAGGTAGTCGGGCTTGGTGAGCAACGTAACATACGCCTTAGCCATGATGGGGGAAGCGGAGGGGGAGGGGGAGGCAGGTGTGAGCGTAAAAATAGGGGAGGCGCTGAATAGAAAAGACTTGGCTAAGCGATCGACGTCGCATCCCGCATACGTCAATAGATTTGAAGAGTCCCGAACGTGTGAGACACCGG
This sequence comes from Fistulina hepatica ATCC 64428, assembly GCA_000934395.1. Classification (NCBI taxonomy): domain Eukaryota; kingdom Fungi; phylum Basidiomycota; class Agaricomycetes; order Agaricales; family Fistulinaceae; genus Fistulina; species Fistulina hepatica. The sequence goes on along the minus strand of KN882048.1, from coordinate 343,745 downwards.
TACACCTGGGATGGACACATGATGGCGGGTGAGAGAACTTCATCGTTTCAATGCAGGCTATGGAATGGTCGGGCACCAGCCTTATATATATAAAGGAATCGACGAAATGGAGAAGCAAGGGGATAAACATCTTTTCAGACGAAAAGGTGGTGCGCATAGATCCATGGCATTATCAAGTTGGCTATCCAAAGCTGCGGAGGTTGCGCCCTCCGTTCCGGTGAGCGGCGACATCGGCGCAGAAGTTGGAAAGCTTTTTCCTACTCGCAGAAGGCATGCGCGAGGCACAATCGATTACCATAGGAGGAAGCTCGGCATCTCAGCGTCGCAGATTGGATGCACAAAGACGCTCCGCCGACCTACAATCGTGACTCGAGTCGACCCGAGAACGACAGAGCTACAAGTCAAGGACAGATGCTAGGAACGTCGAGCCCAACAAGCATGGCAAATGGGGATGCGCTAGCCTGGACCGCCGGGACGGCACAAGTGTGGAAGCCCAGCAATCTCGCGGAGGATTGACCTGGACTGACACGCCCACGGACTTGGGACATAATGCCGGGCAGTGGATGAATGAGTGGGGGAGCAGAGTGACGGAGCGGCAGTATGCGTGATGGGCGTGCACGCGCGAGAATCAGATCAATTGCAAGGCCCCGATCCGAAGGACCTGGCTGGCCGCGCATCCCGCATGTACACCAGCATCGTGGCACAGGTTAACACTCTGCGACATCGACAGATCATGACACGGCTTGAAGCGAAGCGCGCGAATTTCGAAAGTCCTAGGCGATCCAGCCAACCACTGCTTGAATATGACTAGCCGGGATGACAAGGTAAGCACGCACCGAACCATGTTTGTCCAAGCATTGCTGCTGCAAACTGCCATGCTTCGAAGCTGGGCCCACTAGTATTGATATACAAATTCGATGTCAAGGCCCAACGCGCTCGACCAAAAATCAGTCCGGAACTGTCCACTAGTCCTCACCCCCAAGCACACGAGCACGCAGCCACGCATGTCGTGCCGTGCAGCTGCATACATCTGGTTAATCACTTAAATTTGCCGAACCGAGCCATATGCATGTTAGCCTTCAAGCGTTGCGAACGCACGAGATGTTAGGAATGACATGTATTCGGAGTCCTGCCAATGTCATACATCTGGACTCCATGTATTACTACAACTTGTTTGAATGGTATGACACCGCAACGACAAGAGACCGATAGAACAGTCGATGGCGACATAATATGGTATTCCCGGCACACAAAGTGGAGTCTATACAAAGACATGGTCTTGAAGTTGATTAGCGGAGGCGACTGTGCGGATCGGAAGATTAGACTAACAAATAGCAACACACGAGAGTTCGGAACATACCGAGCTTCGCGCTCACTCTCCAAAAGAGCAAGGATATCCTATGATCGGGAGTTAGTGTGAGAAAACCTTCGCGCTCGGTCATGGAAGGCGCCAGCGCCCGCCTTCTACCACAACAGACAAAGCACCGACCTGCTCGCGTACAGGCCCCTTCACATTACGAATGATTGTCCGTGAGGTATCGTCCATAAATTCTACCCGCACTTGGGTAACGCCGCCACGGGAACCCGTGCGACCGAGGACTTTGATAACTTTGGCGAGCTTTACCGGGGCCTTGGAAGTATCCTGGCAGTCGAGGACCATTCAGTTGCGGCAAAAATGGCGACGAACAACAGTATTTCGCACCATTTTGTAGAAAGCAGCGTCGTTGAGCAGAAGGTTGATCGGAGAGATTAGTTTGTCTCTTACTAGTTTGTCTCTTAGTTGCGCCGGGAAGTGCCGAGGTTCGGCACAGCGTTCGGCGCCACGTGGACCGTGTACATACTGTGCTAGCACTGCTATTCCCAATGCTATTGTCGATAATCCGCAAAATTTGGAACCGCCCGTAAATTTCTTGTGTACATTTGAATCAATAAAGATTTTCTCAATGAATTTACCGAACGTATCATTACAAATGGCTAGTTAGGCTAAAGATCTCGCGCATAGTACGCCTCCATGAGTATGGGTCCATCAACCTGTTTTCACGTCAACTGTCTTGCGGGAAGTTGCGAAACCAATCCCGTAGGTCCCACCGAAATTTATGCAGAGCGGGGAGTGACCTCTTGTGGGGTCATCGCAGCAGCAGTAAGTTTCCTCGCCTGTTTCTCGGCACCTTTGCCACGTAGGACATTCTCGATGAAATATTCACCGGCCTGGTATCGACGGGAATAAACACCTGGTATCCACTAATCCACAGTTGAACGGATCTACTTACCTTGTAGCTGCTGCGCACAAGCGGACCGCTCGCAACGTACAGGAAGCCCATATCTTCGGATACCCGCTTCCATCGCTCAAATTCGGCAGGTTCGACATAGCGCTCGACCTTCATGTGGCGCTTTGTCGGGCGCATGTACTGGCCAAACGTAACCACGTCAACATCTATCTTGCGCAACTCTGGTTCGATGGACATCAGCAAATGAATCTGACAAAGTAACTTGTGTATCTCCCATACCTCGTAGGGCATCCAGGACCTGATTCTCGGTCTCGCCTATACCAAGCATTATACTCGTCTTTGTGATGCGAACACCTTCCTTCTTCGCGTGCTCTAACACGTTGAGACTCTGTCGGAAGGTCGCCCTGCGGTCTCGTACGTATGGCGTAAGAGCTTCGACAGTTTCAATATTGTGTGCATAAACATCTAAACCCGATTTTGCAACGAGGGATACCATTGGTAGGGAGCCAGCAAAATCACCCGTCAGAGCTTCGACAAGAATATGCGGAGCCCTTAGCCAAGGAAGAAATCAGCATCTGCAAGGGGTCATTCGGGATTGCTGCGACAAACTTCTGTTTGATTTTGGATATCGTCTCAGCAAAGTGACGTGCACCGCCGTCAGCAAGATCTGGAGAAGTAAACGATTCAAAGCAATTCAAGCGATTCAATACGTTCGGACTTATCGATAACAAGACAAGCTTACCATCACGATCGACACTTGTCAAGACAATGTAGCCCAGACCCCAGCGTCTGATAGCCTCTGCTGTGTTCTCAGGTTCGTGGGGATCCAAGGGAGGGGGTGCACGCGAGGTCTTGATAGAGCAGAATCTGCACCCTCGTGTGCACGTATCACCCATCAGCTGGACAAGACTTCAGCAAAATATAAAAGGGGTTACCATGCACGTACAATGATTGTCGCCGTAGCAGTACTCTTGCCTTCGGCCGCTGTCGCACCCTTGTTGCCACCCCAGCAATCTCCAATATTAGGACAACGTGCTTCTTCGCACACGGTGTGCAAACCGAGTCCACGAAGGTCCTTCTTGATTCTGGTGTAGGATTCCCCCGAAGGAATGGCGGTCTTCAGGAAAGAAGGCAAACGGGGGCTGTCGAGCGGTCAATAAGATTGTAGCAAGGGGATTTGTGAATCATATACCCCTTCGTGTTGCCAAGCACGACTCGTTCGGGGATGTCGTCTCTAATGAAGTCGTCTAATGAAGGACCAGCACTGAGGGTGTGCGTGAAGGAAGAGCGGGAGGCAGAGTGTCCAGAAGACGAAGGGGTAGCAAGACCGCGAACGTGAAACGCTACGGACGGTCTGGATATCCGGGGAGCACGAAGAAGGGCACTCATGGTTGGCTGTTGCAGGCTGCTTGAAAGCTTGAAAGAAAGAAAGGAAGGACGTCGCAAATTTAGATTTCCAAATTGATCTAGACAACTGACGGACAAACCGACGTCGGTCCGTGACCGTGGCAGGATGCCGGGCCGGTGCTAAGCGATTCTCAACTTCGCAAGTTGAACTTTTCTCGTGAGTCATTTTACCCACTTCGGTACAAGAGCCAGGGACACGAACTTGTGATTCGATTACTTGGGACCTGGTGCCTTCAACTGTTTTCTGTCTTCCTTCTGTCCATTGTCCACGATGGACTCCGCAATGAACGCACTCTCACGTCGGGAGGAGGAGAACCTCCTGAAGGCTGCCAAGGCGTTCGCGCTGAAAGAGTGTGAGCCCGTCGTCCGAGGTCGCTTCTCATTTGCTATTCAAGTTACGGCAACGACGAACTGACTTCCAACAGAGTTTGCAGAGTGCTGCACAGGCCGCTTCGTGTCTGTCGCCTGGGCATGTCGCTCACAACTGCATGTAGTACAAAACTGCATGCGCCAATAGTAGGTCGCAACCCACGCCGCCGTCTATCATTGGCCCTCTCAGGTATTCTCAGCACAGGCGAGGAACCAATGGAAGCCGTCCGTGCAGAATACTTGCGCATGCGCAATGAGCGTATGCTAGAAGAAACCCGCAAACGTCTAGCGTCCGGCAACGCAAGCGGTCCCAACTCAAGCACATAACATGTGGTACTTATTGCTACTGAAGAGGCCACTGAACTTCAGCCACGCATAACTATGCCGGCGCGCTGCCGACCGTTCTGCAGCGTCAATGTGCTTGTGTTATCCGGTTTTCAAGGAAAGGCATCGCCTCCGGCGTTACTGACCCCAATCTATCACGCCCAAATTGTACTTAGGAATGCAGGGGATGATGTTCCCATGTATATAACTTGCTCCGAACGTAATATACGGGACCCTTAAGAAATCTCCACAGCCCCACGGGCTATCTGCGCGACCATGCGATCTCGCATCCACCCTCGCTGTTTGCCGCACATATCTTACTTGCCGTTGACAGCCTGCCACTGCTTCTTCCATGCAATGCCGGAAGACATCAGTCTGTGGAAAGTCCCCCGTTTTGCAGTTGTCGTAAATGGTGAAAACAAGCAGATTGTCGCGGAGATAAAGGACACATGGAAACGAGATGGATGAGAAAGGCTCTGGAAGGGAAATCTGAACAGACGCACCCAAAGAGGCCGAGAAGGCCGTCGTTGACGTTGACGAGACCGAGTGCGGCCGCTGGGATCCAAACGTCGAGCACATCAATAGTGAACTGCTCACGATTGGCGCCTCGTGCCCTGAGAGAACAAACAACCAGATGTCAGAAACGTGGGAACAGGTTATACGCAGGCCTTGCATATACTCACGCTAACAACGTCGAAAGTTTAGCCTGTCGTTCGGCGTCCGCTCCCACACTCTTCTCACCAATGGGTGTATTCTTCAGTTTCTTGGCTTCGTTTGTCAATCTTCCGGCCTGGACGGACGAACGGGACACGGTCAATAATCGAGACTCGGCAGGGAACAAGACACATGTCGCCTACTTTAGTAATTCCATGCGCGATGCTGATGAGGATGCCCGCAAGCCAGAACCTGTTCGCAATGCGAGCTATCCGTTGCGCGGTTGTCGACTTGAGGTTCAAGAATTTGATACTTTGAGCCTAACAATAGACGTCGCAACATATGCTCCAGCTCAGAACCATTTTGCGCCGGAGATGGTACTTCAAACGCAGAGGAATCTTACCCAGACGAGCGCATCAGCCGAGAGATATCCGAAGTAAGCCAACTGGCGCGCAATAGTAGTGATCTGCTCGGTAGGCGGTGCAGATGCGAAAGCAGCATGTAAAGCGGCTTGCAGGTGCTCCATGGGCTTACCCAAACGCAATACTGGGAAGCGTAGACCGCATGGGTGTCCAGTCAATCGCTGTTACAAGAGCCGCGGTACCGCGACATGACCGCATAAGCTACTCACGTTTGCGTGCCGTGCCTAGATGTGTCTTCAACGCATTCCAGCGAGCAGCGCCAAGTTTATTTCCTCTCGCAAGCAGATACCACGCGATAAAACGAGCGAAGTATTGAATGGCACGGTAAGTCTGTGGAGCGATATGCAATCCGTCAGTCAGAGTCTGATGCCGGGGCGTTTGTGAGTGGCCTCATGCCTTGTCTCTTCCAACGGTCGTGTTCCCAAATCTTAGGCTCTGAGAGATGACGGGATGAAGGATAAGCTGCGAAGTGACTTGGGCAGCCATGGTGTCGACTTGATGGGGGAATAGGATAAGGCGCTGTCCTACGCTCGTATTCTTATAGCCACAACTTCACTCTGCTCAATTTCCCCGGTCCCGGTCCCGACAATGGATTCTTGGATGACGACATGTGATTCTGCTCATTCGGTCACGCGACCAGAGACAGTTGCCATTTATGATATGGGGGTCGGCATCACCAGCCAAAATTTGATTACGAAGTTTCCGCAAGAGGTAGGATGCCTAGACAAGTAAACAGGCCTCAGCTACAGCAAATCTGGAACTTAAATTGAACTGGACAGAAATGTTCACGCACGAAAGGGTGGAAATGATCAAAGTGATTCAAGTCGATGGTGTGGAAATGATGAGCAAATAAGATGACTTTTGATCTGAAAACTGGCAAAAAAAAGACGAGAATCATGAAAATAGGTCACAACATAACTCCTGAATGCATTTGTGAAAATATGTAAGTTAGTTCGTCATTTCATAAAAAAAACAATATAATCTTACCAGGCGATGAAAATAATCTAAAAAGACCCCAAGATATGGTGTGCCAAATGATGGAAGTACACGGGATTACGTAATGACTCACCAAATGCGGATTGCCTACCATAACGGGATAAGGGTCAACACAACTGTACCATTGCGACCCAAAGTGCCATCAAGAATCTAGTTCTGATGTTCGAACGGGACTCAAATGGAACGAGACCAGACGTGACGTTACACATGGCGACAAGGCGCCGTGCCGAACCCCCAAATGATACAAAATCTCCGTACAGATTATGTCCCAAATTGCCTCTGCAGTACAGTGTGGGAACAAAAGTCGCAGCCGTCACGGATCACAGGAATGGTACTTCGGGAACGATGGCAAAACTGAAAATGACCGTCACCAGGTAATACCACAGCACGTTCAGTCGAAATGCCACATGTACCTCACTCAAATCTAAATGGAAAATCCCCTTTATTTCTAAATCTGCATGTGTTTATGTCTTCTCCCATTCCTACCATTCCCCTCAAACAGTTTCATGACCTTGCAGGCCTGCCACCATCGTCTGACTAGTAGCATTGGCCTTGTTAACTAAGGAACACTTACAGGTGAACTTCTACGGTCAAGGTTACAGCACTCCGAACATGATGTGCGGATGACTCACAGAGTGCTTACCTAATTCAGGCAACAGCGTGTAAAAAACTATCCACCAGGTAATACTCATATGTACAATTTAATGATCTAATTACCATCTCAAACTTTCGTCGGTGAATTGCTCAGGCTCGTCCCTTTAATGTCCTGGACAAATTGTAGGCAGCCGAGATCAAAGTGACATGTCTGCGCGAGAAGAAAAAACAACATGAAAAGAACACTAGTATACGAATAGGAAAGACTCACGTAAATCCTTGAACAGCATTTCCCAATCTATAGGCATGTTTTCTCAATGGAACAGGCGCAACAAACGCGAAGAATCTAACTCACGCTTCGCCCGATGTAGAAATTTCCTCACTGCACAGACCTACGTGATTGAGGTATATCAAGAAATCCTAAACCATAAGTCAGCAGTTATATGGGAAGATACAGAGCACAGCTTTACCTCGAACATAGAGACAGCTTTAGCTAGTAGCGGGGGGTTGAGCTCGCCGGCACGTGTCAGTGCCTCCACACACCTGCAGCCCACACAATATGGGAATAAATATTTCCAATGGGTATTCGACGTACCAGAGAGTGCATAGACAGAATGTGCCTTCCTCCCCACCGACACCGTCATCCGTCTTCGTAACATCATACCGGAAAACGAGATTCTATTTGCAAATGTATGGATGAACGGTTGCCGTCGCTGGAAACGATAAAAAAATAGCCTTACATTAGAGGTAAGTCCACCACGATCGCGGGTCTTCAAGATAGTCTCCAACGTGCTTACGAACCGCGGATCAGACTTGATGTTGCAGCATTAGCGATCAGCGATGTTGTGCAGTGGCATAAAGACAGGCCCACTGACACCATGCATAAAGAAAACTAGAGGCATGATTAACACTGCCGAGTCCGGGATTCCATTGTTCTCGTAGCTCTGGCCGAACATCTGCAGTTTTGGGTTCCATGCCTTGTGCATGACGTCTTCATAAATGCGGTCACGAGTTCTCGTCCAGATGTCCCGGTTGGGGCATGGAAGCGAGCGCTTGTCCGCGATACGCAGACCTTTATCGATGAATTGAAAATGACATGCGAAATCGCAAAATTTGCATGAACATTGCTGAGCTTACCTCGATCCATAGCGACCCTGAGAGACATTCATGAGAGTTGTGCTGTGTGCACAGCGAAGAGCATCAACTAACCACAACATAATCTGAGTGAGACAAATTGACATTTGCAAGGAGTTCGCGAAAATATTATGTATATCATATACTGACCTGGGAATACTGAAAAAATGTTTCATGAAACGCGAATTTTGTACAAAAACTTGGCGATTCACTCACAGTGAAGTGTCGCTTCTTGTTCCGTACCTCCCTAGATAAAATAAACATGGTCCGGATGACAAACCGAAGAGTTGAATAAGTACACAAACCATATGGAACTAACGAAAAGAAAAATTTGCATCAGTGCGACGTGGCAAAAGCGAGAAATGGACAAAGAACCCACAGGTCCGGTTCATCGCATATCTTGACAACATCTATGAACAAATCAAAACGAGGCACTGTCACAGAAGGGCGTAGCTCCACGCACAGTCGACGCTGTAGACATAGACATACACGTGTGGTCAGGAACCCGGCGAAAAACAGCGCGCATGCGAGAAAACCTCACAGTTCACGGACTAGAACCCTGCGAAGTGGAGCATTCGTCATGAAATAAGGAAAAATCGGTTCAAGATATAGATCAACTCGCCATGTATCGTATGACTAGCCGAAAACGCGGATGAGGTGTGTACTTAACGAAAACGAAGACATCTTACCAACGGTTTTCCAAACTGGTGAAAAAGCTCATGAATAGATTAAGACAAACAACGGATTGCAAAAAACTACCTTTTGGCCGAGGTAGATACAATCCATCCTGAGAAAGAATCATGAAAGCGCATCAACAGTGACAAAATGACACAAACAATTCTCCGTAGATGTCCTGGAGTGCATAGTCAGTGAGGGCGTGTTCACGTCGATGAGGCATCTATGGTCCGACGTACGAACTGGATATGATCGGCAGCTCCATTCCCAATCCTAGGAAGAAAAGTAAGCGCTTGTCGGTCAGAAGTCCATCAATTCCGGCCTGACCTCACTGGCTTCGAGCCTTTGTGACCGTCAAGGTGGGTCAGCTCGACTTCTTCGAGCATCTTGCTGCCTATCCATACGTTGTGTGTTAACAGATGATATCCCGCGGGCGACGGTAAACCTACCATGGATTGTATACATAATTTGCAAGCTGCCGTCAGGATTCTTGTCGCGTAGTCGATCAAAGATAAATTCCATGAACGCTAACGGTGTCGTAGTTAACGTATTTTTCCAAGTTTTACCAGATGAAACGTATACCCATAGCTTCGTGCGTGAAACCAAGTCGAATGAGAGCGTAGAGCGTAAATGACGAATCACGGATCCATGTGAACCTTGCGCTTCTCAATGAAATCACTTGATTCATGGACTAGTTGGAAGTGTACTTGCCGGTAATCCCTATTGGCAAAGGTGATCCGTTAATGCCATAAAAATACCACTGCTGCGGCAAGTACGGACCAGTTCCTAGTGCCTCCAATGCTTTCGGGCAGGGAAAACGTCGGACTGGCAACGACGGCGCCTGCGATGCGGAAATTTCAGTACTGTATGCACAGGAGAGGCACGCAGCAATGCAGGTTCCACTAACCAGTCGGCTCATAAATCAATAATTTCAAAGCCAGCGCGCTCCTGTGTACAGCCTCCTTCCAAGATCCGCTGTAGGTGGAATGTCTAATCCAATCATTCCAATATTTATTAGTCGCCTGTTTGACAAAGTATCAGCGCATACACCGACATAAGGAACCGGGAAATCCACCGTCAACATTGTGTTCATGAAGTGCTATTTCAAGGTCAGGAAGCGATAGATCAAAGTCAACCTAGATATCTTACAGCCGTTATGAAGGGATCTTCAATTGAACGGACAGCACCAAGGGGAGACACGATATTGGTTCCCTGAGTGGCGCCAGGACGTGGTTCTTTGGGAAAGTTTCGGAGTATGAAGGTTACACATTGCCCTTCTGTTAGGCGAAGGTCGGCCGACACGGCGGGACCAAGGTGGCCCTTGGAACTGAGATCGAGTAAGGAGAGCACAATGCTAGGTTCGACGGCATCCTATTGTCCGAATCGTGAACATGGATAGTCGACCATATGTCAACGAAAATCTGACCAGGGTACTCTCTACGACATAACGCAAATCGACCGTCAGCCCGTCTTCTGACTGGAAATATGCCTTGACCTGTTCGCGAAGGCCCGGAGAAGTACTATCGTCATGGATAATTTGCGCGGTATGGGGAGAACGGGCATAATTAAAAGCCGGTGCACATTGCATACACAAAGGTATGCTCCCTCGAATGACCTGAGCATTCCAGAAGATTCAAATATGGGTCATTGTGAGAGAAGATGACAAACCTCTACCCGGCGGATCAGCCAAGGGAGAAGCGTAGGGCGAATGCCGATGGTGTCTGCTTTGGGAAACCGAGGTAGGTAGTCTGCAAACGCGACATTGGGCATGGACAAGAATTCGTCAGGAAATAATCAGTATTACCAGTAACGCTCACGACGCCGGCATCATTCATGAATCTTAGGTAGATCGCGCGTCAGTCTCACGACTTGAAACCTAGCGACGATGCATATTCCTTCCTCACTTTGTTTGCAGAACATTGGAGCTCGGCAGATAATTCTGCTTGGTCATAAAAGGAACAGTGGGGGTGATAGAGAAATGTCCACCCTTGTCCTTGTCCTGGATGTCCGTTCGAACAACTCGATTAGTTATTTCAACCTCGTCGTTCATGGAATCGATTACCAATATACGCGCGAAGATGGAGGGGGAATCGAAATCCGGGCAACAGTAGCTCTCCACAGAACCATCGATACTGACGAGTGCAGCGGTATGGAGATTCCCGATGCTATGGGTGCGTGAATAGGGGAAATCACTCTCAAACGCCACGGCGCTCACAGGCCATGCGACGATATCTCGAGATAATCGCGGTCGGGGCCAGGATTGTGAACGTTCATTGCAGCGCTCGGTTCTCCGGACAACTGGATGAGAAGTTGGGAAGTTGGGAACAGCACCCAACTCCAATTGGAGTCCTCAGTCGATGCCTTATATAAGTCCGCTCCAACTGATATTTGTGCATCGTGTGCGGACGCGTGACGTCAGCTCTAGTCCTATTTTGGTAACTTGGCTTCCTAACACCTTTTGAGCATTGTTCTTCCGGCCTGGGCCGGGCCAATACAAAAAGGTTATTTTATGTAGTCCTCTTCTACAGCGATAACAAGTGCAATAAATAACAGGTGAATGGCCAACTCAACACAAAAAGAGGTAAGAAGTATTGTACAGATATCCACTATGCAACTTAGATGTATGTATAAGTGATGCTAGACAATATGTATGCGATAGTACATTTTATGAAGTAACTTACGCGATGTTCCAAGTACATCAAGACGCCACCGCACGTGCACCACCCCGTTTCTTGCCCGTACCGGGCTTACGACCGCGCGGTGCACCCGTACCCGTCTTGCGCTTGCGACCACGGGTACTCGGCGTGGCCATAGGCGTCGCCGTACCGGTGTCATCGTCCTCAACGATAGCTCCGCCGGATGCGTTGACAGCCGCGACCGACTGCCCAAAAAACTCATCCCCTTCATCATCGTTCCAAATGTCGCGGATATTTCTACTGTCCTCAGCGTCACGCTCGGACTGCTTGCCAACCCTGTTCGCAGGCATTGTTGAAGCGTTCGTATTTAGATCGGCCAATTGCTCGTCGTTGAGCAATAGTTGCACAATCTCGCTCGGTTTCGCAACGTCAATAAACGTCTTGTTGCCGACGACAATGTCTTGGACCTGAAGGCAAAGGTCAGCACCGTGTCTCGACATCAAAAAAAAAAAAGACTGATACGAACATCCTTCTTGACACGTGCTAGTTGTATAATACGCTCATCAATGGTACCCCGAGTGATAATGCGATAAACATTGACTTGACGTGTTTGACCTAGTCGATGAGCACGGTCCATAGCTTGTGAGTCGTTTGAAGGATTCCAATCATGCTCGTAGAAAATGACCGTGTCAGCGGCCGTCAAGTTGATACCCAATCCACCAGCACGCGTGCTGAGCAGGAAGATGAAAATGTCCGACCTGGAAAAAATATGGATGAATATTACGAATGAAACTCAGGAACATAGACGAGCCTCGTTTGGAAGTCCATTACCATGTCACGACGGTCTTCCAGTTTGCTGGACCCATCAAGCCGCACATATTTGTACTGGCGGTAGATGAGGTACTCCTCGACAAGGTCCATCATTCGAGTCATCTGGAAGTAGACCAGCACACGATGCCCGCCCGCCTTAAGTTCCTGCAGCATCTCGTCCAGACGCGCCAATTTGCCGGAATCGTAGATGAGACGCTTGGCCTCAGGGACATGCATAGGCGTCATGGGGATCTGGTCAATGCTAGATTCTCCCATAATACCGGCGGATGAGAGAGAAGGAAACTGTTTGTGGAACAAAGCACAAGCACTCTCGGAGTCCCGCATGTGACCCGGCATTCCATACAGAGCCAGCGAATCGATGGGACTTTCCATGAGACGCCATTGAGTCTCCATGAAATTGCGGTCAGAACAGTGGACCGAGATGGGCGGCGCAACAGCCGCCGGCATATACCACTTCATCTCAGAGCGAGAGAGGCACGAATCCGTCCACGATGCCTGAGATATGCACAGCAATTCAGGTAAACCTTCAGCGACAGCTTGACAAGAAGGGCGCGACCGAATTTGGAACTGCTGACGGGCAGGAACAGATGCTACGAAATCTAAATCCCTGAAATACACAAACTGGTACCTCGTTCAAAAAAGAAAAACAGGTCAAAGACTTACGTGCGATACGCCGCGTGCTCGGAATTGTCCGCTTCGTTTTGCATAGCGATCAAGCAACGTTGTATAAGCAGTGACACGGATATGTCATGGGCGTCTTGAGCCGACTCATCGATGAAGCGCAAAAACGAAAATGAAGTCGACGACTCTGCAAAATAGCTTGTCTGAGTTTCAAGTCATGGCGAGCCGGCGGATTTACTCACCGGACTCGTACAGTGATCTATGGATGTAGTCAGTCGACCATATGTTGCACAACTTTGTCAAGACACTGCTGCGTTGGGGCGACGTCGAGTCTTCGTAAGGGACATCAAAAAGACCGCCGTCGTAGTAAAATAGCTGAGGGATCTCGAGCGAAACGGGATTCTGTGTGGAGTACGGGTAGAACAGCAGATCACCCTCACGGGCCAAGGATCCGGTACGCCCAAATCGGGCGAAGGCAAAAGGCGACGATACGTCGGATCGCTCGAAAAGTTCAGGATGATTGCAGACCTTCACCGTGCACAAGCTAAGGGCAACTACAGGTGAACTGAAACAACGAAAGCGCACCTTTCGGAACTGCATAACGAGATTCATCAGGGTCCTCGCAGACTCAACGTCGCCGATATTGGCAGCCTTCTCAAGAAGTTCTGCCACAGATACGTTGGCCAATAGGCCTTTGTAGAGGGCACGTTGTCTGGCACTCAATTCGACATATATGTCCTTCTCGACCTAAAACGGCAGCCTGAATGAAGACAGATAGACACATTAGAAGACCCATACCTTCTTGGGAAGCTCGTTCTGGACGTGCTCCTTAGTCCGTCGAAGCATGAAAGGCTGAAGAATCATGTGGAGACGACGAAGCTGGTGCTGACTGATCCTGCTCGTCCCGCCCTTTTGCTCCGCCGCGTTTTCGATGTCCTTGGAGAACCACTCGTTGAACTCGTCATGATTGTCGAACAACGTCGGCATAATGAAATGAAGGAGAGCCCAGAGCTCTGGCACAAAGGCCCTCCGTCAGCCGGGAAAAATGCGTTACCGTAGAAAGGCACATACCTTGCATGGAATTCTGCACAGGGGTACCAGTCAATAGCAAGCGATTCCGGCATTCAAAGCTTTTGAGCGTCTTCCAACGACTACTGTTCGAGTTTTTAATGCTCTGAGCCTCGTCCAGAATCATGTATTGCCACTTCATGTTTTGGAAATATTGCTGGTCAGCGGTGATCTGTCGATAGACTGAGTCACCCAATCCCAAAAGCGGAAAACCTTCAACAAACCATATTGTAATTCGTGACAATAATATGATGCGGGCTATCCCTGTTGAAAACCATGTCTTTCTTGTTGAAAAACTTGCGCAGAAGGGTCCGCTCCTTGATTGTACCCCAATACGGCAGCGTCTTGAGATTCGGCACGAATCTCTCGGCTTCCGCAAGCCAGTTGTGCAAGGTTGAAGTCGGAGTGACGACGAGGAACGGACCCCAAATGTTATGCATCTCAGCAAGATAGGCGAGCAATGAGATCGATTGGACGGTCTACGATGGAACGCCAATAAGCGCCGCACGAAGAATCTGATGATAAAAGAACCTGCCTTGCCGAGACCCATCTCGTCCGCAAGAATGCCATTGATACCTTGTTCATACAGAGATGCCAGCCAGTTCAGGCCCTTCAACTGGTACTCCTTCAATTCGGCCATAAGCATCATCGGCTGTTTGACCAACAGAGAGCCATTAAGAGACGTCGGGTTTTGGAAGTTCAATTCCTCCGCGCCGCTGACTAGACGACAGTGTCAGTATCCCTTAGTACCGAAACCCCTCCCTCCGGGACACTCGTGACAGTCGTGCTACTTACATTGCTTGCCCCCCTTCGGAGTATGTTGGCTATCGAAAGCGGCAGCACGCGCCTTGTTCTGCGCAATAAGTTGCTGGGCATTATATTTGGCATGCCTTTGTAAATTGGTCTCGTCGTCTGCACATGTAAACTATGAGAATGTACACTTCGAAGATGCCACGCCTGGTACGCACCATCGTCGTAATCAATATCCTGCAGTGTACTAGGGTCATCAACGTCCTCGGCACTGGCTCCAATAGGAGCGCTGGCCTGCACGTTTCCTCCAATTTCGCTGGCTGAAGAAAGAGAAAGGAGTCAGATACACAAGATATAATCCACATAAAAGCGAAAGAAGTGCAAAAAGCTGACTTTTTAACTTATTCCCGATAAAATGACTGTAAATCTCCGTCTGCGCGAGCAAGAACTCAAGCTTGCGATTCGCACGCGCATCCTCACGGCGCTGCTCCTCGACGCGTAGCTGGTCCATGGCCTCCTTCTGTTCGCGCTTGCGCACGTCACGTTCCTCGCGGTCGTTCTTCTTCCAAAACACCATCATCTCACGCATCGTCCGCTTGGATTTGGTCTGGGCGTCCTTCTGCATCTTCGCGTTGGTTGCTTTTGTCGGACGTCGTGCCTGCAGCGAGGCATGGCTGGCCAACCGCTCGAGCGTCGTGTGCCGCACGGCATAGCCTTGCGATTGGTACTTATAGACCTGAAAGGGGCACGTTCAGTTACTCAAGCCATACCTTTTATTCACACGGAGTTCTATTTAATCTGCATTCTCACCTTTGCAACATCTTTCCGCGCAATATTCTGCCACACCTTCTTCTGCGCCTCAGCAAGTGCCTTGAGCCGCTTCTGCTTCGCAGACATATCCATAGCGGGGCGCTTCGGCATCGGTGGTGGGTTGTCGTCAAGCTCGTATATAACGGTAATCCCTGTAGGCCCTGCACCCGGAGGCGTTGGCGGACGGGACGGCGTCAGGTCGCCTGCAACAGATGGTGCGAGAGATACGGCGCCCGACATGTCTAGCTCATCGATCGGCGGGATGACGACGGGATCGGGCTCCGACATAGACTCCGACACTGCAGGCGGTGGTATCGGTAGCGGAGGCGAAGGCAACGACACCTCCAGAACAGGCCGTTCCGGCAGACCATGTGGCTGAGGCTCTATAGAGGATTCCTCCATCGGCTCAGGCCCGATCAAAGGAGGCGGTGAAGCAATGGTCGGCGGTGGCAGGGTGATTACAGGCTGAGCAGGTGGCGGCGGGGCATTGACGGCCTTCTTCCGCGGGCCAGGCTTCCTGCGCGGCGCCTTAGCCATCGACACCGACATCGTAAGATCCATAGCAAGCTGCAGTGGCGCGGGCGGGGGGAGCGGTATCGGGTCATCCGGTGATGGCAATGAAGCCGCCGACGCTAGGGCATCACTCTTCTTCCCACGTTTCCTCTTCAGCGAGGGCAGCCTGATGACATTATATTGCGACGTCGACCCTTCAGGTATGACGGGACCCGCGCTCAAGTCCTCGCCGTTGATGATAAACCTGTTGTTTCTGTCGATCTTCCGGCGTTTGCTCGTACCGACGCGTTCCTCGGCCTCGCTCTCGGTCTCGGGGACGGGACCGGGTCCTGGTGGGAGCAAAAGCGGCGGGACCTCCTTCTCCTTACCCTTCTGCTTGGCTTTGCTGGACCGTGTCCCCTTATCGACAACAGGCAGCTTCTCCTTCTCTTTTTCCTTGCCCTTGCCCTTGTCTATGGCCCCCGCCTCCTTGGCTCTAGCGCTCGCTTTGCCCTTCGGCTCCTTCGCGGGGCGTCCCTTGCCCTTCGCAGCTTTGCCTTTGGACGCGTGAGTAGGTAACGGAGCAGGTGTCGGCTCAGCCGTGTGATTTGAAGCTGCTCGTCGTGGTGCTGGCGATCGCGCTGCAGGACCTTCCGTCATATACGCGTAGGGCAAGGGCACCGTTTCGTTGTGAGGCGACCCGTGCCCCTCTGGCACAAACATCATGTTCCGCGAGTGCATTTCTTGCTCTAACAATTGTTGTCTCTCTAACTCGACCTGCTCAGGATAGGCAGGATATCGCTCTTCGACAAACAAGCGTGGTGGCGGTGTAGGTACGGGAGTCGGAATCCCGGCAATTTTCTGCGCATAAGCTTCTGACAGTCGCTGCGCTGTGTTGACATTGCGTTGCTTGAAAGTATTCATCAGCGAACCGTATGGGAAGCCATATCGCGATACATACTATTACGGTGCTGGCAAATAATTGTTCTATTTGTTCTCTGCGCCTCTGCGTTTCGAGGATGTACTTGTCGCATTCAGCACTCCATATCTCAGGACAATCATCAAGTAAGGTAGACTGAGAATGCCTGTCATCGTCTGCATCAGCATACTGAGGGAACAACAAGTCCACCATAGACGGCACGGGGGTTTCAGGGCTGGCTGATAGCTCTTGAGACGATTCGGCAGCTACTTGAGACTTGTATTTTGACGCTGCTTTCCGAGGAGGGGCAGTCTATACACAATCATTATCAATTGAACATGTTCAGATCCTTTGACGCGTCAAGTTCAACTACACTTACGCGCCGAGGCACCACAGGCTTCTGTGATTGCTGTTGCTGCTGCTGATCGTCTTCTTGGTACGTTGCGCCCTTGCGCCGCTTCTTGGGTGGCGGCGGTGGAAGCGGCTCGGGGGTGACCTCGTCCTGCTCAGGTGGCGATGCCGATCGTCGAGACTGCGAGTCCTTGCGCGACCTATGCGCAGGGAGCTCCTGGACCCACCTGCGGTCACCCTTGCGACGCGAGGGGTCCTCCTGCACCCATGTACGATCCTTACTGGCCATGCGCATGCTCGCCGGGGGCTCAGGCAGACGATGCGTATTCCATGCCTGGGCGACCACGCCTGAAGGGCTGCTCTCTGGCGGGAGCATGATGGTGTCATATGTGAGATGGGAGTCACCGTTCTGGCGAAACTTTGAAGTACCCGGGATTTTTAGGTTGGCGGGCGGGGAATGGCGGTGACTGTTGATGAAGGGCGCTGGCGGCGGGCCGTGCGAGTGAGGTGGCATGTTGTAGAAGATGTCCGGCTGGTGAGGCGAGTCCTGGAGGGGTGGGGGTAGTGGCCGCTGCTGGGAGTATGAGGAGGTGGACTGATTGAGGAGAACGGGGTCGATAACGGTGTTTAGATCCATCGATGCGGTGGAATGGGCGAAGGGGGGTTGCGCTGGGAACGACATGGAAGACTGGAGACCGGTGTGCGGTTGGGTGAAGGAGTGTGGTGGAAGTCTGGGTAGGGAGGAAGAGGGGATGGGAGCCTGGTCGTCGTCGTTGAGGATGTTGCGGAGGGACATGGCTGGGATGGTGGGAGTGGTGGTGGGAGGAGCGAAAGAGGGAAGAAGGCTTGAACTGTAAATTGAATCGCACTGGACCCTTACGGCAAACACCGTCTCGGCGTTGAATCGACTCTTGCTCGTGTAGCACTTCTACTAAGTACTTAGTCTAGTGTGCTGCGATGCTGTCGTCAACGGCTTGCACGATGTCGCAGCATTGTTATTCTGCATAGAGCCAGCTCGGCACCAGCAATAAATACAAGCTGATGATAACGTGCAGGCCATCTCGCCCAATTGGGCAATCGTTATTGCTCTCGTACTATCTGACGTGCCGCCGAGCCCATACCATTGGTCCACCAGATCGGTTGCTTTTCTTCCCCATTTTTCGCTCTTTCGCCCATACTTTCCTCGTCAGTCTGTTGTTGCTTGCCTCCCAAGCCCACGTCTTGACATCGCATACTGCCACCCCCACCCAGCACATATGGTCAACAGCAGTTGTTGTCGCCCCAGTGGCTGTGCTCTTCCAAATCGGGCCACTCCTCTCCTCTGCCAGCACCTAGATTCCCGAATGCGAATCCCCCATGCCCAACCTCAAGCGCACTCAATCCGGTCTGCTCTCTCACCTGTCAATGAACTGCGGACATGCCCTGGAACGTGCTGCATTCTAAGCCACATATCGTACCTCATACAGATCAATCGCTGTTATCACCCCACATCTTCTGCCCATATATCGTTTCAGAGAGGGGGCATCGAACCACTCACATGCCGTCTACTTACATACATATAAGACAAGTATCGAAGCAGATCAGTGTCTCCATGCGAAAGCCAGTCAGAATTCGTAAAACACTGTATAATAAGTACACTTTGGTTGCCTAACCCTACCCGGCTTTTATCCGGCTCTGCTACCTTCCGGCTGTACTGTTACACCAGCCGGCCTCCTGCAGAGTACACGCACATGCAGCCCCTCTCTCTTCCATCGTGAGAACTTTATGGGTCAGGATGGAGCATCAGCTCGGGGCGAACCTCCTGGTCGAACTCCTCCGGCGTGAGGAACCCTAGTGCGACAGTCGCCTCCTTCAACGTCGTGCCCTCCTTGTGCGCCTTCTTCGCGCACTTGGCCACATCTAGTGAACGTATCATTAGTTACCGATCGGTCTGTCAGTCACCGGCGGTAATAATGAGCAGGGAAGCAATGGATAACAACACAGAGATCACGCCGGTTCTGAATATAACACGCAGGGTCTGAATTGACGTTACGCACTGTCATAGCCAAGATGGCCGTTCAAAATCGTCGCCAGCATGAGCGACTCGTTCAACAACGTGCTGATCCGCTTCTCGTTGGGCTGGATACCCACGACGCAGTTCTTCGTGAACGAGCGGGACGCTGAAGAAAGCAATCAATAAATGATCCGTTAGTATTAATGAGTGATCGGCAAACAAGTCACTCACCATCAGCCAGAAGCCGGATGCTTTGGAGGACGTTCTTGATGATGACGGGTTTGAACACATTCAACTGAACAGAACAAATCAGAACAAATCAGAAAACAACGCGAGTCAGTCAAAAAAACGGCCGATACAGCCTAATGCATGTACGGATGGATAGGATGGCCACCGTACGCACCTCGAAGTGCCCGTTCGAGCCTGCGATGCTGACGGTCGTGTTGTTGCCCATGACCTGTGCGGCGACCATCGTCATCGCCTCGCACTGTGTCGGGTTCACTTTGCCTGGCATGATGCTGCTGCCCGGCTCGTTCTCCGGCAAGCTCAGCTCGCCGAAACCACAGCGGGGGCCAGAGCCTAGGAACCGAATGTCATTCGCGATCTTCATCAGCGACACCGCGACGACGTTCAATGCGCCGTGAGCCTCGACGAGCGCGTCATGGCTAGCAAGAGCTTCGAACTGAAGAGAAATGACGGTCTCAGTGGAAGCCAGAGTAAATGTCATATTACGTTACCTTGTTGGGCGCGGTCTTAAACTCGATGCCAGTCAGCTTTGAGATTTCCGCGGCCACCTTGACGTCAAAACCCTTTTTCGTGTTCAGACCCTGCATAAGGAAACAACGATAAGCCAGGAAAAATAAAAATAGGGCGTAAAACTGACAGTACCAACGGCCGTACCACCCTGTGCAAGCATGCTCAAGCGCGGAAGCGTGCCCTTGACGCGCTCAATACCGTTCGTCAGTTGCGCGACATACCCGCTGAACTCCTGCCCAAGCGTCAGCGGCGTCGCGTCCTGCAGGTGTGTGCGGCCGATCTTGATGATGTTATCGAACGCCTTCGCCTTCGCGTCGAGCGCATCTCGCAGCTCAGTGAGCGCGGGCAACAGCGACTGCGTGATTTCCGTGACGGCCGCCACGTGCATCGCGGTGGGGAATCTGAAGACATACAACTATCATTATCCGCTTACAAAAGCCAACACACGTTAACGTGGGAGTAGACGTACGTATCGTTGCTGCTCTGGCTCTTGTTGACATGGTCGTTTGGGTGCACGGGCTTCTTCGAGCCCAGCTCGCCTCCGAGAATTTCAATGGCCCTATTGGAAATGACCTACATATCCACAGGCAACACACACGTGAGATCCAAATGTGAGATACATGTATGAAATCAAGCGCACTTCATTCGCGTTCATGTTGCTCTGGGTACCGCTCCCAGTCTGGAAAACGACTAACGGGAAGTGGTCGATGAGTTTACCGGAGATAACCTATCGCGGGCATTAACTCTGCCTGTCAAGGACTTATGTAAACGGTAAAAGTAGATACCTCGTCGGCAGCCTGCTGGATGGCCTCGCCGATCTTAGAATCCATGCCATAGCCGACATTGACAATCGAGGCCGCCTTCTTCAAGACGCCGAACGCCTTGATGAGTGGCGGAGGCAGGCGCTCTGTAGGACCGCCGATGTCAAAGTTTTGAAGAGAACTGCGATAAAGTTATTGACGCGTTGAACAGGGAATACAGGTGCCAAGACGTACCGCTGGGTCTGCGCGCCCCAGTATCGATCGGCTGGCACTTGGAGGTCGCCGAACGTGTCTCGCTCCGTACGGTGTGCTTGTGCCTGCAAAAGATGAGAGATCGGAGTTGACACAAACATTGCCGGCTCACCATGAGTCTCGTTGTCGAAAATCTTCGCACAAAGCGCGCCGTCGTCCGTGGTGTCATGAACTAGAGCGGCGTATCACGTGGGCATAAGAAATTCAAAGCCTCGAACGTCATCGTACCTTCCAAGAGACCTGGACAGAGGCCATTTTCAGTGCTAGACACCAGGCGAATGTGCAACTGCAGGATTAGGAACGCAAGCGGAAGCAGCCAGCTGGAGTTGGACTTAAGACTGAATATTGATATTGAATGGCAAGGTCAGTGGGTTAAGCATTCGCCGCAAACGGCAAACACCGTCTGTGTGTCCGACTTTTTCCGCCCGACCTGACTTATCGTTCTCCCGTCTGTCCAAGCATCGCAACATTTCGACTTCAGAAGCTCTAGAAGCGTTCAAAAATATGCACTCAATTGTCTATGTACTTATACATTTGCTCCCACTAACTTCCACGAAGATCGTTTGACCGATGTTCCGGTCACGCGATCACGTGGTATTTTTTGCCATATTCGGCGCATTACATAATTTCAATGCCAAAAAAGTGACGCCCGTTAACTGCCGGATGTTGCAACCAAAATCAATTGGTCAGTTGGAGTCAAAACCCCAGGGCAAGGAAAAGACACAGCGAATGTTTGATGAAACCCAAGGTGGGACTCGAACCCACAACCTTCGCCTTAGGAAAGCGACGCGCTAACCATTGCGCCACATGGGCGTATTCCATAAAATACGACACGCGCACGAGAACAGACCGAACCTTCTTATTAATCTGTCACTACTAAGTATCCTACTACTACTTTCCGATCGCCCTCTCAAGTTGTATGAAAAAACGCAGGCCCTTGCTCTAGTACCATGGTGTATGTATGAACTGTATTCTAGTACTATCAGCTTAAGACAGCGTACGTCTCTGGCTCGTTTCCCTCCACCTTCATCCGACCAAGCACCATGGTCGCGATATCGTTCCAGCGCACATGGGATTCTGTGAGAAGCCGTCCGCCGAATATTTGAGCAAGAATAGAAGTTACCCTATCGCGTAGACATTTCAATGCGACATTCGTCTTCGGATCGACTTTGAATCGAATCCGGCGATCGACGGCTACCGAGTCGGCGATGAGCTGTTTGCGTGCATGATCAGTGTGATGCACTTCTGAGGACGCAAATAAAAGAGGAACCTTGAAATCCGAGTCGCCACACAGAATAGCCAGGGCTAGATCATCTACAGGACCAGTTTCCCAGGCATACAGCTTCTTGGAGTGCCTGTGCAGACATTTAGTCACAGAAAAAGCCAAGTGCGGAGTCACGGACATTAAAGTGAAATAATTAATATAATTCACTCCAAGATCGGTTGGACGTTTACCAAAGCTGACCGAAGAGGGATGAAATGACACGCTTTGGTTGCTTGACACCGTGCGCATCTGGCCATTGCTCGAGTCTACCGCTAGTACCTTAGGGTAGAGACCAGCCACCAGTGCAGCGTTGACAAGAGCGATATTCTCCGAGTTCACATTCACAGATTCTGGCACAGAAATAAAGGTAGCACGTCCGCGACTATAACGCGCTCTGTCGTTTCATACGATGAGATGACATTGATCAATACATTGAAAAAAATAATCTCGCCTGCTAAACTCGCGCGAGAACTGTCTATCAACTTGCATGAAGTCGGTATCAATGAGATAGCTTGAATAGACCTCAGTTAAATATGTATAGAGACGACCGAAATGGAGCACCTACCCAAGGAATTGCTGGCGTAGTTCTTCAATCTGTTGAAGGTTCTACATACGATTCGACTTAGAAATCGACTTCATCACGCAGCTCAAAGATATTACCTGGTGACTGAGATAGTTGACACGACAGAATTTCCATGCGTAGCCAGTGTTCTCCGACGCCCGCCTCCAAGATGCGAACACATTATGGAGAGTCAGGAAATCAGAGTTTCCTTCGAAGGTGCGTTAAAGGCATGAACGGGCTCGCTATTATAATGACTCACCCAGCCGGAATGAAGCCCTCACCCGGTCGGCTTCGTGTTCAAGACCGAAAGGCGTGACGAAGGGCGACTTGGAGTTGAGTGCGGCAGCAATGGTCAGCGCAGGATCCAAGCACCGGAAAATTGTAGCCATTAACAGGAACTTGCCGAGGTGTACATCCGTTGGGAGCTTGCTCAGCAAGCGACCCATGGGAGTGATCTGTTCGGACGGTGTGAGGGCTTGAACTTCAACAAGCATGTTGATGGCACGCTGAATATTGATAGACGAAGGCGGGTCAAGCGCGCGAGACAACACGTCTTCTATGGAGGGACCCAGATTGACTTTCATGATCTTGATACGCAAGGCAAGGTCGGATAGACTGAGCCTCATCATTTCAGGAAGCGGATGCTCTGCCATCTACAAACGGGTCAGATTCATTTTTATACGGGGATTGTAAAATACAAACCTTCGTGTCATGCCGTACTTTCGTGAACAAATGATAACAGAGTCCTTCCCGCACACGACCGGCTCTGCCACGTCTTTGAGCAGCGTTACTCTTGGCAATGTGACTTTCCACCAAACGGCTGATTTGGCGCTTTTCGTCAAACCTGATCAAAAGCCATGAAATATTTCATCCGGCAATAAAGACCTTGTAACTCACCTCATTTCTCGATGCTTCCCGGTATCAATGACCGTAGTAATATCAGGAATTGTAATACCTGTTTCCGCGATGTTCGTGGCTGATCGAAAAAAATTAGCAAGAGATCTACGGCCGATGGAAAAAGTCTTCACCGATGACAATCTTCCGAACACCATGAGGAGGAATATCAAAGACGGCGGTTTGACTCTCACTGGGAAGCGTGGAATGAAGAGGATAAATGATGAAATCGTCACTACTAAACGCCGGGTGCTCCGAAAGCATATCATTGAGACGCCGGATTTCGCCCATGCCAGGCATAAAAATCAAGACCGCAGGAGAAAAAGCAATCTTGTCCGTGTCTTCAAAGCAGATGCGCTCCAAAAGGCGGACAATGAGATCGTATGGGATTTGCCTGTCGTCCAGACGATTGATTGTTTCCGCAGTGCTGGGAGAATACCGCTTCTCGAGCTTGATGTTGTCCTGCTCTTCTTCGTCATCGTCGTCATCCACAACGTTCTGCTCCTCCGACCACTCAGTCTTTCCATGGAAGTACTTGTCGTGGGCTGTCCACGTTGGTTAGCAGCACACACGATCTATAAATGCCAAACATACGTCTGCGCGCGTAAGCCGAATTTGGCGAAATTGACCATCCGGTATACTCGATCGCATCTTCAAGGTACTTCACTTCCACAGGGAATGTCCGGCCTGGAACATGGAGCATAGGGCATCCGTCAAAGTACTCGGAGATTTTCTCTGCGTTGACCGTGGCAGACATAAGAACAACTCTGGGCTACCATCAATAGGTAATGTCACGTAGACTAATGCGATAACATACTTGAGATCTGGACGATGCCTCAACAGTTGCTTGAGGACAATGAGCAGGAAGTCGGACTCAATGGATCGCTCGTGGACCTGGAAGCCATGTAAATGAGAGCATCCCGACACGGAAGTGCACAAACATACTTCATCAATAATGATGTGCTATACGGGAATTTCAGTGAAGAACCAGTATCTACAGCCTTCAAGACATACCGTGATGTCGTCAAACGCCATGCCCTGGCCATCCTGACCGCTGCCACTTTCAAGCATTCTCAGTGCAATGCCATAAGTAACGAAAGCGAGGCGTGTATTTTTGGACGTATTACTTTCCAGGCGTATGGAATAACCAACGAGAGAATTGATCGTTCCAACGGCACCGGCTGGCTCACCAAGTTCCCGGGACACCCCTGGAATGATACTGATGTGAACAAAAGAGTAGCTTTTATAACAGCAAGATACAAACGTTGAGCAAGAGAAATCGCTGAAATTCTCCTGGGTTCTGTACAGTAGATCTTGCAGCGTTTTCCGCGAGACAACTGATCTTCTAACAGGAAAGTAGGCAATTGAGTAGATTTGCCACTTGGTAATTTTTGAGTCAATGCCATTTACGGAATCAGTATAACCATACCACCCAGTTTCACCACTCAAGACAAGGACTTGCGATTCTTCCAGCGCCTGGACTATAGTCTGTCGATAGGCAGCAATAGGAAGAGCATTACGATGGACCTTTGGAATGTTGTTCAGCGATGAGTTACAGACAACGCAACGAGCAGCTTACAAGCATTTTTTGATATAGAGGGCTCTCTCGGCGAGCCAGCAACGACAATCTAAGTTGTTCGTTGGGCCCGCCATTGTCCTTCGCAAGGACTTGCCGATGCAACTTTGACTCCTTCGCATCGGCGATAGACTTCGCGATTTTGCCCGCGACCTGCGTCGAAAGCATCAATATGTCCATCCAATCGTACTTTAGTTGTGAACATACCTTGCCGGTCTCCATCTTGGACTGAATAATGGAACGAAGCTTACCCCAGATCTCACGATTAATTCTGTCTTCTTCGAGTTTTCGCTTGGCCTCAAGCTCATTCCACAAATCCCGGAATTGCGGAGGAAACGAGCGGAAGAAGGTAACATTGCCTGTGGTCGACGCGCCACTGGTCGAGAAGCCCTCTGATGGAGGAAAAGAGAGTGCATGAAGAGCGACGGTAGCGATATACTGTTCGGCCTGCGAATCGTCGTGACACGCCACGTCCTCCATTGACCATTGACTAGTACGACTGCTGGCCCAGCGGATACTGACTGACGCCCGCTTCGCTCGGCTGGATCCGGACATAATACTGAACGAGATGGCTGCATACTTGTCCGTCTTCGAGACATTGTCTTGTAACAAATGTTTTGGTGAGCGTCCAGACCAATTCTTGGGAAGCGCCATGTCACGGACTTGAACCGTGACACCCTGAGGAGTGACCTCCGTTGTCGGCATCTCGAGTAGCTCCAGCATCCCCCCACTGTCGTCGCCGGTATCGGAATTGTCGTCAAACACGTCCGACGACGCTGGATGTGGTTTCATGGGAACGGGTTCTTTGAGGCTCGGCGAAGCGGGCTGCGGGTCTTTCGCCTCAACAGGCAACTCCCCTCTCAATTTGGCCTGGAGGAGCTCTTTGCGGCGTGCCTCGTACATGAGCTCTGCCTCCTTTGCATCAAAGAAATAGTTCTTCTGGATAGTCGCCAGTCGTGCTCTCAGAGCAGGCAACTGGGAGAGCGCGGACGCGTTGGATTTAGGCACCGTAGAGAGTTCATCTAGCTTCAGCTTTGTTCGCACATACTGTTCGTGCGGACTCTCTTCGTCCGATGATTCGCTGTCCAACGTATTTGTTGACTTGTCTCCGGCAATGTTGTTGCCTAAGACAGGCGAGGACAGTCGAGAAGGTACAAAGATGGCTGCATTGGCGTCCAGTTTGAAGAGCTTTTTGGTGAGAGGGAAAGTTGAAGATGCCAAAAAGCCGGCCGGCGTGCGCGGATTATGCTTGCCTGGATTTCCACCTCTAACTGGCGTGTGGGGTTCCGAAACCTCTTCAGAACATTTCGCTAGTTGGTAAATGATGTCGAAGAAGGGCGTAATGGTGATTTACCTTTGTTGAATACAAGCTCATCCTCCGAACAATGAAGATAGAGCTAAAAACATTTTTAGTCAAAGCCACGAGATTCTGTAACGGTGCACGTACCCAACCGAAAGCACCATCCAGGTCAACTTCAGAAATGGAACTCATGCATTCCAAGACACGTGCGTCCGAGAAACCAAGACGTCTAACCACACCGTATGTAATGCCCAGCTAGAAACGAATGTAATGAAAAAACTGAGACGAATGGCCGTTCATGCATACCTTGGCGAGAGCCTTGTCTTCAGAATCATCAAGAGGCCTCTTGTCTGCTCACAAAGCATGTAGGCACGATGTCACCGATGAACACAAGCTTGCTGACCTTCGATAACAGACTCCTTTAAGGCTAGCGCTAAAATTTGCTCTCGGAGAGCAGGATCAAGGTCCAACGTTGGAAAAGTCATAGCAAACCGCCTGTCGACTTGAATTGCCTGTTGAGCAGAGTCAAAACGCGACCTCCGTCGAGATATACGCGGTATCGTCACCTTGATAGTCCTGTTGCAATATTTGCTAAATTTATACTGATATATACGATACGCCGGTGATGCCTGTACCTTGTAATTTCCTTCTCAGTACGCTCTTGATACTTGTCCACAAGCATCTGCAAAGCCGCGTCTTCAGAGCTCAGCGAGTCTGATCTCCTCTGATCACTGTGCCCGTTCGACGATGCATTCTGAGCCAGTTTATCCGCATCGACAGCTGCATTGTCAAGTGCAGGCTGCTCCGGAGGATCGTCTGCCGGGACAACCTTCTTTGGAACGGACACGGTTGCAAAACCGCGATTGGGCTTGACCTGCTTCTTCTTCTTGGCCATGCCCGTAGGTCCAGCCCGGGAAGGAGGAACAGCTAGCTGTGAAAACGAACGTCTGGCTCGGCGAGGCCTTGTTCACGAATTACGGATGTAAATCCGGAGGATAATACTGTACGTAGGTGGGTTAAGGATTGCGGCAAGAGCCGGTATTAGAGGCGTGAATCTGTAGTTGTGTCGATTTCTCTGATTTTCGTTAAGATCAGGTGGCGAGAAAGGTACGATTGTGTACACAGACAATTAAAGGTGATATAAGAGACACAATATTTTGTTTTTGAGGGCATAAACTTTGTGGAAGGACCGAGATACAACCGCATGCATATGTAGAGAACAGAAAGTGAAGTTCAAATGCAATGAGCTCTTTGATCAGATCTTCAGCTTTATACATGTACATATCGTCACCCTCAGTCGAGATGCGCGACGCCTTCACATCATCAATTTTCCATCGTCGACAGGCCTCCTCGTCCAACAAAATGGAGGGAGAATGCAACATTGCAATCATAAAGGAGGTGAAGTAGATGACGTACATAGTACCTGCACCGTCGTAAACTTAACTAATTACCTATGCACTACTACCAAAAATCTACTAAAAGCTCTAACAATTAACACTACAATATGATATAATAACCGATGGTATTCAGGATGAAGCGCGACGGTAAAGGGAGAGTTGTGCGAGATACGAAAACACCGAGAATACAACACTACGTACAGGGATGAGAGACTCTCATAGGAAATGACGAGGAAACTGTTGCGCAACAGAGGAATGTCCAGATAATGGCAATGATTGGTGGATAATGAAAAGATGAGGAATGATGTTAGACGGCGCGGTGCCGCGTGAGAGGAGAGGAAGGTTTCGACTTGGTAGGCGACGACGGCCGCTCGCCCCACAACGGAAAGGTTTGTGGTACTTGTATCCATCGGCCAAACATCGTTGCAATCTCGGGATCGCCCTGCATCCTCGTGTGCATAGACTTGGTCGCCCACTCGCGGAACCGCTTTTTGTCACTCAGCGCTCCATACCACACCGTCAACACGTCGTAGTGGCGTTGACAGCCCAAGGCTTCCAGCCCCTCTTGCTCGATGAGCTCCAGTCTCCGCTTATGGGCATTGACGAGCGAGTCGTCCAGCATACTGCTGGTGTCTAAACACCAGGTTTCGACACCGGGAGCAGGTGGAGCTGTCAACAGCTCCAGACGCGCGGCATCACTCTTCTTCACACTGTCCTCGTCGGTGGCTAACTTTGCACAGTGATCGCATTGGCAGTCAAAGCCATAAGTTTCCTTGAGTTGTTGACGACGGGCCTCGCGAGGAAAGCGTGGGTCAACGTATGAGATGGTGACTTCATCTCCTTCGTTGATGGTGCGAGTGGCAATCACTGACAGTTCAAATGAGGCATAGTCCCATTGAACGCGTGCGTTGGGTGCACAGCTAGAAACACTTTTCAGATAGTCATATCCTAAGGCGCACAGAGTATCTC
The DNA here is from genome assembly GCA_000934395.1 of Fistulina hepatica ATCC 64428. Lineage (NCBI taxonomy): Eukaryota > Fungi > Basidiomycota > Agaricomycetes > Agaricales > Fistulinaceae > Fistulina > Fistulina hepatica. The sequence goes on along the minus strand of KN882048.1, from coordinate 314,740 downwards.
ACCTGTGATTTATTCGACTCGTATGAAGGAATATCGCACGGTGGTTGTTGAGCTCAGGCTGCTTGTCTTGCACGACGTCCAGGTCTATTTCAATCGAGTTGGTGAACATGATGCCTTCCGCCCGGCTTAACTTGTCGAATAAGGGAGAAGAGAAAAGGCTCGTCAGCGTTTTGTGCGACTGCGGGGGAAGCTTCTCGAACAGAGAGGTATAGAGTTCAGATAGCGACATGGCGGTGGCTTTGAGGTACGGCACGACGATAGATGGGTGTTCAAGCAGGATAGTCTCGTCGGCGGAGAACTTGCATCGAACAAAGGTGCCCAGTCCCTTGTTTTCCGTTTGAGAGATCTCGAGACTTGCATCTGTCACAGGCAAGCACGGGGATTGCAAGAAAGCAACTGGGAGGAGGCTGATGACGCCAGCGTCAACAAAAGCCACTCCATCGGTTCCACCTATGGAATATTCGTAGGTGGAATAGTTACGGTCCGCACAATAAGCGCGATAATCAAAATTAGGACGGCAAAGGTGCGGGTTGCCCCGAACACGACGGTTGATGAAGTCGCATGTCTCTTGTGGAGGATCCGGAAGATGATGATCGTCCTTCGAGACGCGCGTGTGGTGGCGCGGGTTGGTAGGCTTGGGTGGAACGGCAGAAGGCATGATTTCTTGTTGATTCGTAGACAAAGTGACAGAGCATGTAACGGGTTAAATAGCAGGTAGGGTGCAGGGCACTGAGATAGATACGGGATAAAGACGCCCGAGCTGGAGCTTGGAGAGACAATAAAGGTAGGTGGCAGAAAGCATGTACGTGCAGTTGCCCCAACCCGAACTTACGTATGTATTATAAGTAGTGACATAGGACCAGGCCACCTGGATAGTCCGGCATCACACACGCGTTCTGCACGAGTGCAAAGCCGGCTTGCGCCACGCAGTTGCGGAGTAAAGGTAGACACTCAATGAGATGGCGGAAAAGCTGTGCGAGACAAACAATGAGCATCCGATGATTCCGATCCGGTGCCAGCCACGCCAAAGCTGACCGGCCGAACTGCGAACTCGAGGGAATGTGGAGGACACGAGTCCGTGACTTCCATTCACGCAACAACTGGGCCATGGCTGCTATGACATGCTATTGGTCTGATCTGCGATCTGTCAATGCCAGACAGAACACGCGAGATCTAAGAAATCTCTGACCAATGAAAAGAGTTTACAAACGGGCAAGATGGACGCCGCCACGGCGCCACTTGTGGGCGCTTAATTTGATTAGGACGGCCAACAAGGGAAAAGAAGCGCGGCGACATGATAGAGCGTATAAGATAATATTCCACAAGCAGATGCTGGTATGAAAGTGGAAAATACACAACTGGCCATCTGAGTATGTCGCATTAGTAGACCTGGTGAAGCAACTAATCTTTCAAAGCATTCTGATTGAAGGTCACGTCGGCAAATGAGTACATAAGTGGAAGCTATGAACTCAGAACCACACAACCCGCGATATGAATCAAAAGCCGGGAAGACAACTACTCAGCGTCCTCGTCATCACCAGTGCCACTGCAGTGCCGAATTAGAGACACTGATTGAAATTCATACTCTGATGGAAACCTACGAGATGTTGTAGAAGCGGAGCTGGTATCGGTCTTTTGAAGAAGCAACGACACGAATCCAATCACGGAGTTGGTTCTTCTTCAAAAACTTTTTGGTGAGATACTTCAGATACCGCTTTGAGAAAGCAATGTTGGAAGTGACAAGGATGGTGTTCTTCCCTGCAACGCACAACTTATCACCACAAAACTAGAATGAAAAACAAGATAAACGTACCACCCTCTTTGCTGTCGCGGGTGATCTTCACGCTGTCACCGAGCTGCCCGGCTTTGCCATCCACCTTGATACGGTCATGGAGGAACCTACAAAAATGAGTTCTACATTGACCACCTGGCTAGACAGCGAACGGACTTCTCGAAATCAGCTCCATCGAAGACGCCATCCCCAGCGGGTTTGGAGTAATCAATAACGAACTTGTGCGTAGACTTGGGGGCAGCAGCTTTGGGCTGTATAATGGCAACAAAAAAGAGAGCGGAAAACCCCGAATTAGCCTACTGAGAAGGTAACTCAGCAAAGCAATTTCCAGGGGTACTGACCATCGTGGCGAAGCGCGTGGAGCTGAAAGATGATCTTGAAGGGAACGGTGAGGACAATGAGGTTGCAAGCGGAAGTTGTGTTGTGTCGCGGAGAACTGCACAGGTGTAGGCATGCGGCCATCATGCCGTGATGCCGAATAATATATGTAATGATGGTGACTCATTCAAGTCAGCGATCGATGATCGGTCAAGTCCGAAACGCGCTCAGTTGAGCTTGTGGGAAGGGTCTTGCTTCAACTTCGAGACGTTCACGAAAAAAAAGATGTCGGCCGCTCTCACGAAAGCCCAGGTCGCGTCCGCGCAACTTAGCGGCGAGTATACAATAAAATCGCAGGAAACGACTCCGAGTTTGGATACTTCGCAGTGGCCTTTGCTTCTGAAAAATTATGATAAGCTGCTCGTCCGTTCTGGTCATTTTACACCCATCCCTACTGGCTGCACGCCTCTGAAGCGCGATATCGAATCCTATGTCAAGTGAGTTGGTTTTTGTAAGCGATCGCTCTTTTGTCTGAATAGCCCTGAGATCCGGCGTCATCAACTTGGACAAGCCAGCGAATCCCTCTTCCCATGAAGTCGTTGCATGGCTAAGGCGCATATTGCGCGTCGAAAAGACCGGGCACAGCGGCACGCTTGATCCAAAAGTGACTGGCTGTTTGATTGTCTGCATTGATCGTGCAACCCGCCTCGTGAAATCACAGCAGGGTGCAGGTGCGCATGGTTTTTAATTTTTAGCCATGAAACATTTGCCTCACACAGCCCTTGCACAGGGAAGGAGTACGTATGTATTTTACGCCTTCATTCGGCGCTCCCAGATCCAACAGCCCTTCCCCGTGCGCTGGAAACATTAACTGGGGCTCTTTTCCAGCGGCCTCCGCTCATTTCTGCAGTAAAGCGTCAGCTGCGTGTTCGGACCATTTACAACTCGACACTACTCGAGTTCGATGAAAAGCGCAATCTTGCTGTGTTCAGGGTGGCGTGCGAGGCTGGCACGTACATCCGAACGCTGTGCGTACACTTGGGATTGCTCCTCGGTGTTGGAGGCCACATGCAAGAGTTGCGTCGTGTTAAAAGTGGCAATATCTCAGAAGATGATGATATTGTCACCATGCACGACGTATTGGATGCTCAGTACATGTACGACACTCGCAGAGACGGTACGCGCGGGGCAACACCTCATTTGTCACCTTTCAAGTTGTTACTTTTGCTCGTTACTTACCGTCGTGTTTTAGAGTCATATCTCCGCCGTGTCATTCGTCCCCTTGAATCTTTGCTCACTCACATGAAACGTATTGTCGTGAAAGATAGTGCGGTCAATGCTGTGTGCTATGGGGCGAAACTCATGTTGCCCGGCTTGCTTCGTTATGACAGCGATATCTCGCTGAACGACGAGGTTATTCTCATGACGACGAAGGGTAAGCGGCTGGTTTTGAATGTATATCATTCATTGACCTGTAGTTCATATTCAGGTGAGGCAATTGCTTTGGGAATTGCCCAGATGTCTACCGTCGAGTTGGCCACTTGCGACCACGGTGTCGTGGCGAAAGTGAAGCGGTGCATTATGGAGCGTGATACGTATCCCAGACGATGGGGTCTAGGACCGATAGCTCTGCGGAAGAAGAAGATGGTCAAGGAAGGCAAACTCGGCAAACACGGCGAGAAGATTGAGGGTGTCACCCCCAGTGAATGGAGTAAAGATTATATTGACTACAGCCGGGATGAGGTATTTACTCTTGATCATCAGCTGCAGTTCAATCATCTTGATTCGTCCTCGCAGCCGATCGCCAGCACGTCTGTGCTTCCTTCTCAAGCTTCTGTTCCTGGCGCCGCTGTTGTTGAGGTTATACAGGAAAACGCCGTGGTCAAGGAGAAGAAGCGCAAACGAAAATCAGAGGCGCTTGATGCTGAGGGAGATGTATCGATGGTGACCGCTGGCGGAGACGATGACAAGGAGGAGCGCAGGCGCAAGAAGAAGGAGAAAAAGGCTGCGAAAGAGGCAGCTGGAGAAGCATTAGAAGACGAAGAGGCGCGACGGGAGCGAAAGCGACTAAAAAAGGAAAAGAAGGCTGCGCGGGCGTCGTTGGGTGGGGAGTAGTTTATCCTATTTATCTACATATTGCTCTATTCGTGTAATATACTTTCGCATTATAACAAATTGTATCTTCGCAATGGTCTGTCACGTGATTCTGCTCGTGTGTCCCTTCGCGGTCACGAGCTCCGGTTCGCATCAATGCCAGCGTTTCACGGTCAACTGCTGTTTTGGTCGTTCCGAGTCAAGGTCTTGACTTTCTCACTTCTGTTTGAAGTTGTTTGCGGTGGGTGCGCCTCTCTTGACCGCTCTTGGGAACAATACAATTTGGTAGGCCACCCAGATCAGTTAGCTGGTCTCGCCATCGCTGCCAAGTAAGCAAGTGAAGGCAGCGCCAGTCACAACCATCAAGTTAGCATCACTCAAGCTTGCAACCTGATTTGATCCCTACGTATTTGGTGGTATTGCGCTGAATGAAATGCTGTGGCTGTGAGCGTGGTAAGCAATTTCCCACCGCAAGCAACCCCCGAACGCTCTGGAGACGCCGGTTTCGTGAAACCGCCGACCGACGTCTCGATCCATCGTTTCATATTAATGCGCTCATTTACGCAGATATGTGATGGCGCTCTATACTGGCCACCATCACGAAACGCCAATTCCGCCATCCTTCTTACCCCATGGCTGAAGCAGTCTGTAACTCGAGCAGATCCATGCGCTCCAAGCGTCGGTAACATCGGGGCTGCACAGTCGCAACCGCATCTCACGGTCTACCATCAGTTACGCTCGCATTAGTTTGCCATCTTACTGATTCATAGCCTCTGTCTGACCGTCGATGCCGCGGCACAGCTTGGGGACTTCTTTAAAAGGCGGTACCCGCAACTGACTTGTGTACTCATCCTTTCTGTCTTACAGAACTGATCACCAGCACTCTCGTTAGTGGCTCGTATTTCCTTATATTTCACTGGCTGGATCCAGGTGTATAGTTCCACTTATCAGTTAACATGTCGTCTCGCAGAACCCAGAAGCCTCTTCCCAAGTTTGAAATTGGTAAGCTCCGTATTCCCATACCACATATATGTTCGCCGATTGACATCGTGCTGCTAGGTGCTGACTATCAAGTTTTGCATGCCATTGGCGAAGGTGCATATGGAACGGTTGCAGCAGCCCTCCATAAGCCCTCTGGCCGTCAGGTCGCCATTAAGAAAGTCCTCCCTTTCGACCACACGCTGTTCTGTTTGCGCACCCTTAGGGAACTCAAGCTGCTCAAATTCTTTTCGGAGAAATGCGTCAATGAGAATGTAGGTTTCAGTAACACTGCCTGCGTGCAGAATTTTTCTTAACTTTCATTGCAGATTATCTCTATTCTGGACATCATAAAACCAGAGTCACTAGAGGACTTCAAAGAGATTTACTGTACGTCGAACAGGCTCATCTCATTTGCATATTCCAACCCTTCCTTACAGTTATACAAGAGCTGATGCAGACTGACCTTCATCGCGTCATTCGGACCCAACACTTAACGGATGACCATTGCCAGGTATGTTTGATATCTCTGGTCAGAGTAACGCCCCCGAAAACGTGTTGCAGTACTTCGTTTACCAGACTCTCCGCGCCCTAAAGTCACTACATAGCGCTGACATAGTGCACCGTGACTTGAAGCCCGCAAACTTGCTTCTAAACGCAAACTGTGATTTGAAAGTCTGCGATTTCGGTCTCGCGCGTAGTGTCAAGACAAGCATTCCAGCTGGCAAGGATATCGGATTGATGACGGAGTACGTTGCTACTCGCTGGTACCGTGCTCCCGAAATCATGCTCTCCTTCAAAATGTATACAAAGGTGTGTACATTCAACTATTCCCCGGCTTAGTGGCTGAGCAGCACGACTAGGCCATCGATATCTGGGCTGTTGGGTGTATTCTTGCTGAGCTGTTGACCGGCCGTCCTCTTTTTCCCGGCCGCGATTACAGTCATCAGCTGGATCTGATTTTGGATGTCATAGGTGGGATTTTGTAGCCTTTCGTTGAGTTTCAGATGAGATTTTTATGTCGTCGCAGGAACCCCTAGTCTCGATGAATTCTACGCCATCACGTCTCGGCGTTCACGAGACTATATTCGTGCATTGCCCATCCGGAGACGTCGGAATTTCAACACGGTGTTCCCTCATGCGTCCAAGGAGGCCATTGATTTCCTTCAGAAAACCTTGGTGCGTCTATTCACTTACTGGGATGTGAGACACGCTAATATTTTATCGCAGACTTTCGATCCGAAGAAACGCCTTACGGTCGAGGAAGCGCTTGAGCATCCGTACCTCTCTGCTTATCACGATCCGGAGGACGAGCCCATAGTCACCCCTTTGAGCCCTCACTACTTTGACTTTGACCGTGCGTGTCGTAACTTTCTAAGGTTCTATCTAATACTGACTATCAGGCACAGTTCACAAAGATGATCTGACAAAGGAACAGCTCAAGGAGCTTCTTTACGAGGAAGTCAAGTCGTTTGTGCCGTCGATTTAATGATTCCCGCGCTGTATCTCTTCCCTTTCACTTCACCTCTCCATTGAGCCCTTGCTTGCTCGTTCATGCTTATGATTGCCATGTCCTAAACCGCCTCCGACCTCGGTGAGGTCAACGGCCGTATGTAACGTGTCACGTTATTCATTTCGGACTCACCTAGCGTGCGAGTACATCCAGAATGTCATCTGGTGCATGCAAACTGTACGTGTACATGCAGTATTGTATAATCGAGCTACTTGTTCAACGCAGTGCTACATGCCTAATTATCTAACTATTTTTCCCCTTGTAAATCACACGTTCGTTGTCTAGATGCGAGTGTCGCTCGCCCTTCTGGGGGCGTCCCCAACTTTTGTTTCATATAATCCATCCTCAAAGGACCTCAGTGTTTGCACAATTATCGTCGTGTTGGAGCAATATCATACAGATAGCGGCTTTGTCTATGTTACTTTACTATGTAATTAGTTTTTGTTACATCTAATGCCATCACGTGGAACCCCGTGCCATTTTGAGGCAACACATGATCATATGATCGCGAGTTGGTTGAGTCGTAGTACGAGTCGCAGGCTCGTAGTTGGGTACATCTTGATCTCTGACCACCATGTCGCCTCCATTCGACAGGGCCGAGCTGCAGAAGTTAAAGCGTACACAGCTACAGCAGCTCTGTAAGGATTGCGGCGTGAAAGCAAATCTCAAGTCCGATGCGCTGATCGAGGAACTTCTGTGCGTATAAGTTTCTACCTGCGAGATTATGACCTCAAGCTCGCCGTGGCACTGAATCGGATGTAACGTAGCGCATGGGAAGGCGAGCTACCCGATAATGCGCGCAAGACTAGCAAGAAGATGTTGCGATCCACGTCTATCATCATTCACGACACCGACGAGGAAGATAGCCACGATGAACACAATGAACCTGTGATAGAAGCTCAACCCGCCCCTTCGCGCACTCGCAAAGCCAAGGAGACGCAATTCCGCCTTGGCGTTGGACGCCCCATTGCCGCTGGTGGAAATGGTGCTCGCGTTGTTACGCGCACTGCGACGCAATCAAGGGCAAAGCGTGGCAAAGCATCCAGCAAGGCCGCCATACCTGTAGAGCCTACTATCGAAGAAGGTTCGTGTGTTGTTTAAGGGCTCGTTAATCTCCTCACATGTACTTCAGAACCAGAGCAAATCGAACAACCCGAGCAGCTGGCCAAGAAGAATGGATCGCAGGGTGCACCACCTCAAGGTTTGCATTGTCCGCTCCAGTATAACGACATCCGACTGACCGACTTGAAATGTTATTAACAGCATCGTCCCGTGGTTCTAAAGAGGCAGATGTCAACAAGTCGCCGAACGGATGCCAGAACTCAGATCTCAAAGGATCTGTGCCAGGATCGCAAGACCTTGAACCCTTATTAGCAATTGTCGTATGTGAAACTTCACTGAAAGATTCTATTTTGACCTATCTTTCCTAACGGTTACTGCAGTTGAAGCCCTTCCAGGCGCAACTCGACACATTACAACGAAGCTTCACGTCAGTACTCGCCGAATTAGACAACGCTAAGAAAGCGTTGACGGAGGTGGAGACCTTGAAACGGAGACTTGATGAGGTCAACAATGAGTTGGCCGAAATGAAACAGCAACTTTCCAGACTCGATGATCTCGATTCCATACGTCAGAGGATTGATGAATTGGAAGTGGGAGTACGGGCTGTATCCAACGAAGTAGAGCACATTCCCCGAGACGAAGTCGCTTTTCGTTCTGCTGAGTTTATGTCGGAACTGGATACCCTCAAGAGGCATATTACAGACATGGAGCGACGTCACACTACGGCAAGGTTGGTACTCCTTGGGTGTTCTCTTGCGAAGCTTACATCATAGTCACAGGGTTCCACTCGCTTCACTCGATTACATCCCCACAACGCCTCCACGTTCTCGTCAACAGTCTAATTCCGATAATCCTTTCCTTGTGCAGCCGAAGGAGCAGTCTTCAGGCAGCAGATCCTTATTTCACGTCAGTCAGGATGCGGTCCCCGCGCAGCCACGCCCATCCACACCGCCGGTGCATCAGCATCCTGGCGTGACGCGTTCGCTACTGGGGAAACGCCATCGCGACTCGGTCTCTAGCGCCGTTGCAGGCGTTGTCGATGCAGTTCAAGCTGCCTCTCTTTCCCCCGAAAAACGCGCCCGTACAGTGCTGCGGCCGAGAAGGAAGAAAGCCCGTATTGGTGATGTCGACGGGTACCAAGATGATTCAATTGGGATGCTAGCTGCAGCCAACCCACATGCGCCTCTTTCTGAAGATGACGGCGAAGAAGACGTAGCTGCTGTCCAGGGGCCTCCTCAACTGAAGCCGTTCACTGTGTTCACCGACCCCCAGGATGGAGCCGATAGAATGCATGTGAAGGTCAATTTCAACGCTCCTCCGTCAAAGCGGCTTCCGCGATACTACGGACCTTTGGCTTCTGAGGCAGGGCCTTCACGGCGGCCTGGCGCTCGCCAGATGGCAGAGAATCGTGCTCAACTTGAATCTCAGGAGGCCGATAATGCATTCTTGCAGCACACACCTGCACCTTTCGACACGCCTTTTCTGCCCGCTGTAGAGTCGACGCCTACTGTGCCATGTGCATTTGATGTCTTGGACAAAAATGGCAATATCGAGGCGCCATCATCGCCAACTCCCGCCTGCGACATGGCTCCATACATCGAGGACGACCCCGATCGCACAGATGTGTTTCGTGAATTTGGCTTTCCGTCCCCTTCGCGCCGCGCCAAGTCCTCGAGCGGTGACCAGACGCCCACAAGGAAGGGCCGTGGTCTGGCTTGGAATCCTGAGACCCCGGCGTGGGGTGGTTCTGAGCCGATTGCGGTGTGGAACGACAAGGCGAATGAGAGCCCGGAGAAGGAGTTAGATCCTGCGGCGCTTGTAGCGGATTATCGTGAGTATGGCAAGCGGCTGACGAGTAACGATATGGGACGAGGACTCGGGCTGCTGAATGTGCCGCCACGCATGACACCCTCCGAGGTCGCTGCTGCTGCAGGGGGCAGCATTCCGACGAGGACGATGTACGGCACGGAGCTCGATAAAGACAAGCGTTTCGGTGATTTCGGGATCGATGGCGTTGCGTCAGGTTTCTGGAGTGGGGGACGACGATGAGCAAACAATTTCACTCTCGCAATAATTCCGTGTCGGTCACCGCTGTCTTGCTATGTTCTGTTGGTCTCTATCTCGTGTTCTAGTTCGTGTTTTGTCACTTTTTCCCAGTGTACTCTGTTCCTTCATATTTTGTCGTGTGGTGTTCTTCCCGTGGCGTTTCTTACTCCAAGACCATAATGCATGTCAACGTGGGACATCCTAACCTTCTGATAACCACTTGAAGTTGCACATTGAAGCATCTCCAGTACATACGCATAAACCAATTGGAGGTACACAGGGATCAACGGATGCATAACTAGCCTGTTGTCGGCGCGTTTGCACGGTCATGTGAGGGGAACACCCGGTGACCGGACCGGCATTTCAATCCGGGGTCCTGGTATTCAGAAGTATTTAGCCGGGCTTGCGCTTTCGAGAAGTTTTTACGAAGATAGACGACCGCCCCTCCAGCGCTTGCGATACGTTCAACCATGCCGTTGACGCTCGCCGAAGTCAAGAACCACAATTCCAAGAAGTTGTTGCACGCCGATATGTCTTTGGCTATCAAGGCTGACTAGTATCTCGCGTCAGGAGCTGCTGGGTTATCATCAAGAACAACGTCTACGATGTTACGGAGTTCCTGGACGAGCACCCTGGTGGAGCAGCTGCCATACTCAAGTACGCTGGCCGCGACGCGACAGCCGCCTATGAGCCCATACATCCACCCGGTGCACTGAAGCACCTGCCGCCGTCTAAGCATTTGGGACCTCTTGACGAGACGTCTGCGAAGACCGTCAGCGATGCGCAGGCTAATCGTGTCAAAACCAAGGACGACATTCGCTCGGAGATCGCGCACAAATACAAACCCCCATTGTATCGGATTCTGAGTCTTCCTGAGATGGAGGTGAGCACTTTCGCGTCCTGATTGAGGCCATTTCTATATACCTAACACGTTTACGCAGGTCGTAGCTAGGAGAGTCATGACGCACAAAGCCCTCGCATATTATTCTTCTTCCGCAGACGACCAAACAGGTATGTTTCCTTCATTTACGATGCGCAAGCAGTTCCGTTTGGCCAATAATGCATGCCGGCCTTGAGCACATTCCACGAGCACTAACCCCCTTAAATCGAAGCGTACTTTGAAAATGCGCGTGCATTCTCGCGGTTCTTCTTCCGCGCACGCGTGTTACGACCAGTTTCTCGTTGCGATCCCTCTACTCATATTCTCGGCTTCCCATCATCTATTCCTGTCCTTGCATGTGGCACCGGGCTCGCGCGTCTTGGGCATCCGGACGGGGAGGCCAACATTACGCGCGGATGCCATGCCCGTGGCGCGATCCAAATGGTATCGTCCAACGCATCCCTCTCGTACGAGCAGATCATGGCTGCCGCTGCTCCTGGGCAGACGATCTTTTTCCAGCTGTACAAGGACGCGAGGGACGAGGTCGCGGAGCGCCGCGTGCATGACGTCGAGGCTCTGGGGTACAAAGCCATCTTTCTTACTGTCGATGCAATTGTGCCTGGCAAGCGAGAATTTGATATTCGTAGTCCATGGTACCTAGAGGAGCAGGAGCGTGGAGGACCACTAGAATATGTGGAAGAACAGACAGGAACCCCTGACGGGAACCTCTTGGGTACTGCTGGTGCATTGATTAGTGGTACAGACCAGGATATGACCTGGGAGAAGGTGAGGACATTCAGCTTTCTCGTAGGGCCCGGATCTCATTCTAAAATGATGTTTTTGTAGACTATCCCATGGTTGCGTAGAGTCACAAAGCTTCCCATCGTCGTCAAAGGCATCGAGTGTGTCGAGGCGAGTCGCCAATTTAGTAAACGTTGAATCACGTCTAAGCTCTCATTTATGTAGGATGCTTTATTGGCAAAAGAGGCTGGCGTTGACGGCATTCTTATCTCGAACCATGGAGGCACGTGCTCTTGATATATGCTCTTGAAACTTCTAGAATTGACTTTTGTATAAAGGACGCCAGCTTGAATAGTAAGCGAGCGACTTTGGGCCCATGTCTCTTTGTCTATTGATTGTCAATACGTACCAGTGCTTTCCCGCCGATGGAAATCCTATACCGCCTAAGGATGCAGCACCCTGAATGTTTCAATGGCATGGAAGTATACATAGATGGTGGCATTACGCGTGGTTCCGGTTCGTCCTCTCTTTTTCGTTATGATCCCCTTATATATGCCCACAACGTTAGACGTTGTGAAAGCACTTTGCCTAGGTGCAACAGCTGTTGGACTTGGACGGCCTTTCCTTTACGCACAAGCGGTAATTCTTATCCTTCATCTTTGCATGGCTACTGATGTGCCTCCCATTTGAAGGCGTATGGTGCGAAGGGAGTGGAAAAGATTCTCGAGATCCTGGATAACGAGATCCTTTCGTGTATGCGTCACATTGGCGTGACTAGTGTGGCAGAGTTGAATCCAAGTCTGGTATGTGGCTATACCTTCTTTTCTCTTGAGGTTTATCGAGGCTCAACGATGGCGTATCAGGTGGAACGCGTCGACTGGGAGCCTTACTATCGAGCAAGGCTCTAGCTTTGCTTTTGTTCCCAGGTATAGATATCTACTATTTGTGCTTGATATATACTTGAATGTAGAGTTTCGTCTGTTATCCGTGCCTTTTATTCTTGGATAATTATACATATCGAAAATTGCTCAACCTATTTTCGATGGTTCTTCCCATGCAAGTCATCTCGACGTCTCTGCGGCCCGGCTGAGCACTTCCCGCATCCTTCCTCTTCTACATGTCATTTCTGCCTTTATCCTCATGCATGCACAACGTAGACCCTGGAACCTATAGATTGCCACCAGGAGCCGGCGGCGGTGCGACACTTCTACTGGTGTTCAATAGTTCTGTCTCAAGGTTTCAGTTTTCAACAGTTGACACTGCTTTTCATGAACGGCCAGGGAAGGAGAGGACTTGAAACCGTCTTCTCGCAGACCTCGTGTCTCGTCTTGCAGGATCGCGTGCCCTCGACGAACCTTACTGCCGAGACTAACACGCGTTCCGTAGGCTCACGTACATACACCTAATAACCACAGCTTGTTTCCGGTGAATTGCATCTAAGTCGAGTGCAGGGTCACATCATTATAGTACAGTGACAGCGCCGGACGTCGAGTTTTTATTATTACAATACTTCTGCTTATTTTATCCTGGACTCTCGGAGACGCAGTGCAACAGAAGTTGATGTGTCAAATGCGTTTGGTACGCAAACGAGTGGGACAGAGCGCACAGACGAGAAAAACAGGACAGTCACGATGAATGTAACAACAGACACAGCAAATGGGACGGAGGCGGCAAAAAAAAGCGACTTGCGCGACAAATGGGATAGACGCGGTGATGGCGCGGAGAAGATGCACCTGGCGGGAGTGTCGTTCTTGTCATGGTGGGCGCATTGACGTGGAGCGATGAGACCGATGTCGGGCTGTGAACGTTATCACGTGGTGAGGGACACTCAGTGGAACCACGAGATGGCGTTTGAAATTTGAATTTGATGGCCTATCACGCACCTTATATGATGATCCGCAGAATGTCCTTCCTGGCTCTCAAATAACTCTTGATTTTTCGTTCATGTAACTTGTCTGATCATGCCAAAGGTACTGAAATCTCACTCACAGTCTCACGAAAAGCATGGAGGCCATGTTGCGTCCTCCAGTTCGTCAACAGAAAACAAGACGATTGTGAGACTCAGATTACAATCTATGTGTATCAGTCGCCCTAACAAGTAACGTCTGTGCATTGCAGTTCAGGAGTAAAGCGATGAAAGATTATCATTTGACCGCAACTGAACTTGATACCATTCGCCCTGTCGCGATTGTTCGCAATCCGTACGGCGGTGTGGCGCCCATGCGCAGATACAACGTATCCGACATTGAAGATTTGGTCACCCGTTTGAACGACATGTCAAAAGCTGAGCGCGCTGCCATCACTACCGGGGAGCAGCTGTCCCCTAAGAGAGGGAAGACAATTGGCAGAACACAGGCCATGAAGCAGTACAAGGTGCGTCCCAATAACAACAGCAGTTGGCAAAACGGAGTGTTTTTTTTTTTGAACTGTGCTGTGCTGCAGCTGTCCAAAATTGACATGGACAATGTTATGCCTGTATCTGAGAGCTTCAACCCATATAACTCGACGAGCATGGTTCGGAGATACAACGTCTGCGATGTCGAGGTATTTATTGCATCTAATATGCAGGCTCCGTAATGCATCCCCTTCTTATTTACTTAATTCAGGAGCTAGCACAATCGAAGTCTTCCGTCCCCGGACAAGCTGTCCGGTTCTTGCCACGGGCGGTCGTAGCAACTTCATCTGTCCGGTCTGTCACGCCACCGCGCAAAACCGCCGTAAATCGTCTACCTCAGACGCCGAGAAAAGCCAAGGCGTCTCGAAGCACTCATAAGCATTTTCAATTTACATCGCCAGGCCCATCTGTCAAAGAGCCACCCGACGGGATGGCGCGGGACCGAGACGACACCAAGATTGAAGAATACGGGGACGACATTATGGATTTCAGCGATGATGAGGTTAAATTTGGCGGTGGACCAGCTCAGAAACACGATAGCAAGTCTGAAGCTCTTACTGTCGTCGAAATATCGGACTTCGAATCTGTGGAAGAACTGGCCGACTCTGACGGCTCTATCCTGGACTTGGAGGGCGTCCCTCCTTCAGATGACACTGTCGTGCCTCGCACCCCTCGTCGAATGGACAAATGCCCAGCCATACCTTCCGATGTCCTAGACTTGACCATTGAATCCGAATGAACTGCATCACTTCTTTATGCGTCTATCTCAGTGTAACTCGTTATAGTTTCCAGCTACTGTTTTTGTATCGTACTGTCTCGGATCCTGCTGTATTTTAGTTCGACTGGTTGTACCATCAAACTGCTCATGTTTTTCTAGGACTTAAAAGTATTGATATGTTTGTACATTCTGCTTGACTGACCCCGCTGCCTGGATGTTGGATGCTGGACGCCTTTTAAAAAGAAAATAAATGGAGACCTCGCTGGGGGGTAGAAACAATCGGACCAAGCATCAAGAACAAGCAACAATTATGTGAATTACTAATTATGTAAATGCGCTCGAAGCTCAGCGTCTATGACAGTAGCTATTGTGTTTGTCTCGTTTTCTGTAAGTGGTTCACTGGTCACTACAACGTTTTCTCTTCGTTTCTGTCGGCTTCTCTCGTACTGATGCCGCTCCTCCCAGAACGGCAGTCCTCATTGCAACAACACCCTTGATCGACCTAAACGATCTGTGTTGCAGTTATATATACACATGTAGTGCAAAAGAGCATAGCAAAAGCGATTCCAAGACAAGGTATATCATTAACAATTGTGTAATCACACAGATACATAAACTAGTCATCGTCGTCATCATCGTCAATATGTTCCCCGAACGGATCCTCGTCCTTGCCCTCGGCCGCACGTTTACGAGCCCGTTTTGCCTGCGTTCGGCGCTCCTCCTCCGCCTTCCGCGCAAGGTACGCCTTGGTGCCAGGCACCTTCTCCGGGTTTTTACATAGCCGCAAGCGCCGGTCAATCTCGCGTAGAGATTCAACGTCCGGCGTTGTGCCCGTAGCATCGACGAGTGCTTTGATGGACGCCAGAATGCTCAGCACCTCAGACGAAGAGGGCACCGTAGGCGCGGTCGTACAGCCGTTTGTTGGTGGAGGGTTACCGCCTGTTGTTGGCCCGTTGTCGTTCTGCATTGCTGCATCTGCGGGTTGTGATGGTGCAGGTGTCGCTTCGGTTCGGAGCGTTGACGATGTTGACCGCGCCAAAACCTTCGCCTCAATCCACTGTGTTACAAGATCTGGTGCCACCGTCCAAAGTGCGGCCATGGCGATTTGCGACGGCGTGTATATCAGCTCGGCATCTGTGAGCCGTGACGATGCGATGAACGCCTGTGCTTGCTTGTACACTTCTGGGTCTGCTGGCTGACGGTCGGACGGGGTATCAAGGACGGACTACACAATAGGTTTAGAATTGGCAGAGTGAATGGCATGAATTACGAACCTGCAGATCAAGCCATAGGCCCCATAGCGCACGGTGCGCGTGCCAGACCGTAAACTCAAATCCCAGACTCTGCGCGACGAGAAACTCGAGTTCGAGGACGTCGGAAGGCGCCGTGCCCTTGATCTTCGACGTGAACCCATCCAGCGAGACAGGATTATTAGTTGTTTTTGTTGCAAGAAATACAGCAGTCAACCTGATTCAGTGTAAAAAAAATGTCGAGATGACAGGGGCATGGGGAATATCAACGCACATGACATTCTTCGGATGCCAATCCATTACTGTGTTCTTTAGATAGAACCGTTTGAGGTACGATAAGGCTGTTGCTTCTACCTCCTCAGAAAACCGGAGGCCTGAGCATAAGGCACTAATTTTCGTCATATAGAATCGCACGAGAAGAATCTCCTCGTCGGCCGACAAGAATTGAATATGTGACGATGATCCTGGCTAACATTGACGAATGAAGTCGTACAGTGCGAAGCAGACCAAAGCAGCGCACCTCATCCGCCTCGTATGTATTTCGAATTACTTCGACGGCAGCATGATTGAGTGATTCACGTATCTGTCTCAATTTCTCTGGGGAGTGGCGCCAGTTCCGGAACTGTGTGCTGCCTTCGTACAGCGGTCTTCGGCCCGATTCCGAGGGGCCAGCGACAAGAGGCGGGTTGGGGCTCCCTGATTTCGTTGTTTTCGATGGCATTAATTCCAAGATGAAAACCGCACGAGAGAACAAGGTAGATGTGAAGCTAGGTTTGTGGTGGCCACTGCGGCACTTATCTTCGATCGTTGATCGGCGTTTTCTGACTTCCGTTTTCGTCGACAGGCTCGGACGAATCACAAGGCAACTTGAACCACACCCGTCGTCAACGTTCAATGTTTCAATGCTCATGGGATCATCAATACCCTTTGCGCTTTACGAAAGTCTTCTGTCGAAACTAGCAGATGTCCTCGAACTTACCCAGAAATCCGAAGGTGTAACTTCTGCGCAAGCCAGGAAAGCCATTCTTGATGCTGTGTGTCGCCACAGCTCTCTTCTTTCAACAATTCTGACGAGCTGCATGTCCAGACAAATGAATTCAAGTCCGCTTTGAGCCAGGCCAAAGAGTTCGCTACAGACATACCAGGGGGAGAGCTGTTGATCTCCGAACAAGATGAAGTCATTGAGATGTTGACACAAATAAGGGACAAAAAGAGGTGGGTTCGATTCCTTCAGCACATGTACTCGATCTCAAATTTGTTCGTTAGAGCACAACTTCAGGAGTTTGCCTCTACGAGCCTGCAAACAACATCGGACACCGCACAAATGAGAATGGACACGGACTCCATTGCCTCAACACCGATTGCATGACTGGCTTAAAGCTGCTCAACATTGTACTTATATGGTTCATGGTATTCGTTTGCCGTCATGTTGTGAATTTTGGGCAAGTCGGAGCAGCGAGGATGACACGTGACTGAAACAAAAACCTGCACGGATGGTACTGCAAGTGGTACCTGCTTCGAACAGGTCAGTGTATCCGAAGGTAGGAGGATCCCCGAGCGCCTGGGGAACGAGGACACGTGTGGGGTTTCCGTTGGAAAGGGGTGCAAAATGTGGATGATTGTCGGCCGTAGGAGTCGCAGAAGGCGTCGGTCGGTTTAGATGCGCCAGCACTTGAAGAGAGGTTAGTTATATTGTCCAGTCAACTTCAGGATGCATGTACTGTAAGCGAACCCTGGTGAACGGGCGATGCAATCTGTTGCCTAGTGCTTTGATTTGACCTTGTCAGGCGAGATGGACAGTCACGGAATATTAAGCGATATTGCTGGACATTTCATACTGGTCTGAAGGTCAAAGTCAAACGTTGGACATATTAAGCGCTCGAAGCTGAAAGATTGTGCGACGTGATGGCATACACAGAAATTGTGCGAGTTGCACTTTCAATGTGAGAATATTCGAGGAAATTCATGACGACGGATGGTCGCGTTGCCATGCTTCTACCCATCGCACAATCCGGGCGACGTTGGATTCGAGATCATCGCTTCCCTCACTTTTCAACTCTACTACAATTTCGGGGGCATATGAATCGCGCGCTTCTTCCAAGACCACCTGCATGATCTCAGCCTCGTTATTTTCTTGTATCTTTTTCAGAGGGTAATTTCTAATTCGAGCTAAGTGACAAGGAGAAATCGCACCGGCATTAGGACATACCTCTTCTCCAGACGCTCCCATAGCAGCGTATGATCGCAGCGCAAAACGACGACCAGATCGATCCATCGCTCGGGAAAGAGCTCGCAAGAATGCCAGTCCAAGATGACGCCGCCATCGGCCACGAGTGTCTCTAACTCATCAAGAAGCTACCGGCGGAATACCCAGATTCAGAATTCACAATAGGTTCAGTTGGAGCATCGATTTGATCGTACAGAATTACATTGGGCAGTGAATATCATGTAAAGCTCGTGAGGATAGAGATGCCTTGTCGCAGGACGGGGAGAAACCCACACGATCTTCATCGACGGTGTAGCTCTGCCAATCGTCGTCGTAGTTTTCATACAAATGATGCTCCTTGACGAGTTCGCCAACGTTGATGTGCTTGAGCGGGACTGGACTTTCACCAGCCAGCAACTGGGCATGTGTAGATTTCCCAGTTCCTGGTGTGCCAGTGATGACGATGACAGGCAGGTTTCTCGAGGTAGAAGACGCAGCAGCCATGGTTTGAGTTGTAACTGATGAAATTTGCGAGAGAGTAGACAGATATGAGTCATATCAGATTCAATATTGTGGGCGTCGTTCGCGAGTCATGATGAAGCAGCCGCGTCGCGTCGCTGCCTCGAACTTTCACGCGCGCTGGTCGACGGCAGATAGACACGCGTCGTTGTTTCCACCGTTTGCCAACCTACTTATGTGAGTAAGTACGTACATAAGTACAGAGGCATTATTCTTTTGAGGCGGTAACCATGGACAAGTCTGTCACGCTGATGCCCAATCAATTGTCAGGAGGACGTAGAAACCGCTGCTCATTGTTCCCTTTTGACATCCTTCAGTAACGTTTCTTGTCGCCTCCCGTCGTCTTGTGTCGCCGCGTGAATGTGCACTGCCTAACTGCAATGCTTGTCTCCCCGCGAGTCCGAGTTCCACATCTGTCCTTCTGATCTGGCCTCGGTACTTCTTGGACATTCTTTTCTCCCTTTCCTTTCTTTGCCCCCCCATGTCTTCGAGGTTACTTCAACTCCCTACCCCGACCCCGACTAGGCCACCCGTCGACTACCAGGATCTCGTACTCCGTGCGACGCCATCACCCTCAACATGTGATCCGACGCGCGTCGTGGTCGTTCTGTCGACGACTCTCGTCATCCCCGACTACTATAAATATTATTCAGGGCTTGTTGACGAGTTCAAGCCAACATGGACTGCTCTAGATGATGCGTCCTTGCTTGCACCACCATTCTACAAGGATCTCACAAACTCAAGCATCAGTCTTCTCGTATCCTCAATGTTGCTGGTCATCTTCATTCGCTCTACGTTCGTTTCCGGCATGTACTTGCGCACAGCGCTTGTTAAAAAAAAGCGACTGTTCTACCTCCTGTTCGCCAGCCAGCTTCTCGCCCTCGTGGGCATCTTTCCAATGGTCGTCTCACAATTTACACGTCGCATTAATTGTACAGCGTACGTTTGTTTTTGGCGTCAAGACGTATATCCTGATCTACGTTCATTCAGTGTGGTCTTGCTATTTGTCATATCGGGCTCCTTTTCACTGTCATTGCTGGTAAAATCTCGACGCGCTCCAATTATCTTGTGGTGACACTGTCATTTCCCAGATCACAGGAATCATGGGTTACAAAGCGTACCGTTGCCTGAACGACTCGCGATTTGTGTTGGCTGTGATTACCTTACTCCAAATAGCGACGTTTGTGCTACTAGGGTTGCTCATACCCTCACTACACGGTGAACACCGTCTATCCGGTAAGCCTCATAGATGACACTGTCTGCCAACCAATGTTTTATCCTTCCTAGGGAGCTGTACGATCAGTACATTGTCATTGACATTGCAATACGGACGCTTCATTGTTGTTCTGCAGCCTGTCTCTTCCTTGTTTATCTGTTGTTGCTGTGAGTGGTTTCGATAACCGTTTCTCCGCATATAAATGGCCTGAACGTCATGGAAGTCTTTTACGGCGTATGGAGTTCGCGAGGTTCCTCCGACGAGCGGGGTCGTATCTCGATTAGGATGTCGATGGACGTGTCAACACGGCAGTTTCCGCGTGCACTCGAGAACAGGCAGCCATCACGCGGATGGTGGGACTACGTGCCCAACACATCCGGCGAGTCCACCTTTGTGTCTGAGTCCAAGCCTTCTTTCCTCGCCTGGCTCAAGACCCGCCTCCCTGCTTTTCTTGGCGGCCATCTGACAGACCGTCCTCCACGTAAGCCCTCGCTACCGGGGCCGGTTCCCCTTAGGCAGCCCGCTCTCCCGCCGTTTGTCCGTTTGCCTTCACCCCCGCCCTCGGAAGAGCCGAAGCCAGAAGACTTAGACGATTTCGGCGAAGCAGTGCGCTCGACAGCTTTGTCACCTTCCCGGACGTCTGCTGTGCCATCGTCCTTCAGCCGCATTAGTCGTTTTATCCCCCAGATGGAGCTATTCCGCTCTGTCATGCGCGACGAGGTGCGCTGTCACGCCGGTGTTTTTCCGTTCCATCTACTCAGCTTCCTCGTGTAGCTTTGGTACACCACAGGTGTGACTGTTGTATATGCCATTATCGTCATTATCGTCGTCATTAGCGTAAGCCTCAAGGACGATACGATGGCCATGGTGTGGATGTCCATCAACTGTGAGGCAAATTTGGCTTTTTTTATTGGCAGGACTGACACGCCGCGCAGGGGCTGTTGTTTCCTTGCTTTCCATGCACAGTTTTTCGCGCGTAGTCAAGCGGCACGAGCGAGAGGCATTTATGGCGACGCCTGTTCCGTGGCAGCAGTCGACGCCACCGAATGACACCGCGCGTCCGCGACGGGTATTGCGATCGACTGCCAGTAGTATTCCGTACCGACGAAGCTATCGTGGTAGCAACGTTACCGAAGCTGACAATCCCTTCTCTGACCAACACAGCACGCTGGTGCCGCGCGAGCCGGTTGGCTCAGAACGCCCCGAGCGGTTAGCAGATCAAGAGACGTCCGGAGCTTCCGTTAAATTTACTATTCATACCGAAAGCTCATCGAACTATTCCTTTTCTCGGCATACTTCATTTCGGACAATCAAGCGCACCTTATCTGCATCGCGGCCTCCCACTTTGCCTCCGCAGTTATTTAATGACTTTCCTTCGTCGGGGCGCGGTACGCCGGTCGTACCGCAGGATTCCAACAGCGGGACGTTCCTGCCTGAGCTGTCGAACAGCTGGTACGAGAGGTCTTCAATGACTTCCAGTCTTGGACAGTCAGTTCGTGCTTCTGCAGGACATTCGAATGGTGATACGCGATCACATATAGATACTAAATCGATGTCGATACGATTCGATGAACGAAGCGTATCGTAACATTTTTCGTAGTGCTGTCTATTTATTCGTGCTCTTCGTTCGGCTTACTTAACCACAATCGTTTTTTTTTGCATGTTCCGCACCCTCGTATTTTTCGTTTTTTGCACTAGCAACTTGTATTCTTTATGTACCATTTATTGGACTTCTCGCGGAATGAGAGCGAATTGCCGTGGACTTTCGATTGAAGAATCTTGGTTGGTATGTAGACAAGAACGTTAATTTTCCATTTTGAGTACTTACGAAGGAACCCGCACAGCTCCGCCGGATTACGGTCTCCGGCAGTCACCGGCACGGCCGCCGATGGATATGGGGTGTCTGTGAGTCATTTATGTGTTGGTTGTTACTGTCATTTGCGACTTGCGTCGTGCATATTGTAGGCATATTGTGGTTTGTATTATCATCATGCAGAGCTTAGTACAGAACCCTGTCTGCAGATTGGCGGTATCCGTGACTTAGACAAGGTTGAATTTCAGTTGTACTTCTGGAACGAGTCACGACCACCGACAGCCCATACCTGCTTCTGGTTTTCGCATTACTTCAGACAACCAACACAGTTTTCTGCTCAAGTTTTATCCTCACGTCCACTAGTTCCTCTCCATTTTCGCTCTTGGATCGTTCTCTTCCCCCTCATTCGATTAACTTCACAACTGGTGGTCTCAATGAACTCGACGCTTTGAGGAGGCTGTCAACGAGGCATGGCACTACTTTGACGACTCAGTGAATCGAGAGGGTGTCATGTTGCACCATTATACGCAAGATGAAAAGGCCATAGATTGTAAGCGATCAGCACTGTGGCCTCACGCAAAAATCCATTTCGTCCCGGCCCTCGAGAGAATTTCGTCAATTATTCTTTCTCAATACCTCCATTTTCATGCATTGGATCTGGCATTCGTTTCGGGTACGAATGCAGGTCTTTGTCTGAAATTTGTGCGGTCTGTCACTTACGCATTGTTGTCACCGGACAGTTTCCGGCTTTCCACGAGGGACACGATGCACAAGAACGCCCCATCATTGTCAAGGCCGTGACGCGCTGGGCGTGCTGATAGCAAGGTTAATACGACCACACTACTGGATGATGTCAATTTTCGTGACGACTCCCAAAATTGTTCAATTCCGTTGTTGTGTTGCATCTCCTTTCATGATTTTGACCTCTTAATATTTTAGTTGGCGGCTTGTTGATCATTTTTTTTTTGTCTATCCCATATCCGCCAGGTTCTCGATATGGGCCTTCAACTTATTGAGGTATGCTGTTAATCTTCGCAACAGCCTTATTTGTGTGCTACTGTAATTGCTCGTGTGTCTAGGGAATTGCGTTCATGCACCCCTATAATATCATCCACCGAGTAAATCTTGTGCCGTATCATACAGCACATCGTCACAAATTCTGACCACATTAGCAGGATATAGTAGCCCTCAACAACTTTTCAACCATTGTACAGAGGAATATAGCTATGGAGTGATGAATCTCAATACGGTCAAGCCTGCATATGCGTATGTCGACTCTCAATTTTCGCGGAAGCTCGACGGTGGGCCAGGCTCTGGACAGCCAATGGACGGTTTCACGGGCAGTTATTTTCTATTGTGTGACAACGTACTCATTCCAAACACAGGTTTATGTGCTGGCTCAAACTCTCGAGCGCTGGCTTGTGAACTCTATTGAAGCATTGGTTCTCTATCATGAGAGTGCTGTACGGGTAGGCCTATTAATCTTGTTCTTATTCTTCCTCATTCTTCTCATCTATCCAGAGTGTTGGTTCTTCACGGCAGCGATATCCTCCAGAAAGGACGGCTCTAGCAATTGTCATATGCCCAGATATTTGGATCTACTGGATAGAATGACTTCACGGGACCCTGCGGGGCGGCTGAAGACAGCCCAAGTACGTGAAGAAGTTCGCCAACTGATTTCGCAAGTTCCTGGGGATGTGATGTGGCTTCCAACTCGTGAGTACAACACGTATCACTACTTCGTCTCTTCGGTTTTCTTCGCCACGTGCGACCTTGATTTAATTGCTAGGTCGTTCCCACCCCGAATGGCTGCAGCACACAGAATTTACTCTCCGCGCTATGGAACATAAAAAGTATGGCATTTTATTTATCTGAACTCTTAAATGGGTCCAAAAACATTCACCTATCGTACATGGCAGTGTCAGGTGTGTTTCGACTACGACAATGAAATTGAGGAGGATTCTGTGATAAGGGGCAGGTTGAAGATGCTGTCGAAGGGTCTCAGAAAGCTTTGTGCGGGTAGATACTTATGATTTTGTACTGTGTCTGATTTTGTTTTCATGATGATGTGGAAGTCAACGAAAATGAATTTGCGGTTGTCGCTACTACTTACTATGCGCGGTGCACAACCCCTGAGGCCTGAGATCTGAGATTCGACTGTGCACCGTTATACGCCCACGTGACCGCGGAGTTGTTCAAGTTGGATCCAGCCAATGCTCGTCGATTGAGATCCAACAATCGCTTATGCATCTTGATTGTCCCCTTGCTGGTGTACCAATAACTAAATATGGGATATTGTCGTCGGTGCGGGGATATCGTGTCTGGTCCTCGTTGCAAATGCGGGGGTACACCTGTTGGTGAGAGGCCAACCTGTTTGCCAAACGAACATGTACTCACCACGCACCGTGCGCGACATCGTTTCCTATTTTCAAAACATTTTTCGTTGTTCGCAGTTCCAGTTATACCGTTTTATCAGCTTGACGCGAAAGGCCAGCCTGAGGATCGATGGTCAAAGACTTACGTGTCGAGAGAACGGTCGCCCACGCGGTCAGCTACTTTGATCGCCACTCACACCACGGGCTCGGTAGCCACCTATACGACTGGTGCAACTATCGCGGCACAGGCGACGGGCTCAGGTTCGCACACGACAGATAATACCAGCAGTACATTCATAACCGAGCGGACCTCGCCCACCAAGTTTCCACGTCCCGCGAACTCGGTGTCCAGGGTCGTGCTTGGTAGTCGCGTGTCCGCACACATTGCAACAACAACGTCCCAATCTGCACGTCCTCCTTCACCATTAAAGAAGCACATAACTGGCCCCGCTCCCGAGGATGGCATACTTCCCTCGCTTTCATCTCGTGATTCCACTCTTTCAAAGGTATATGGCTCAGTTCTCCAGCTCAAAGAGACACTAGCAAAGCATGCGTGCGCGATATGCAATTCTCCATTTCCGCCTGATTCCACCATATATCCTGACCCCACAGCTGCAGAGGGTAGTTCTCCGCGATTTTTGTGTCGCTCTTGCTTTACAGACAATGGTATGTGATACGAACTGGTGTTGTGTGCTTGCTTTTAACGTCCTTTATCAGGCGGTTGCAAAGGACAGTGTCCTGGCTGTGGCAAGGACGTGATGGCTCTTAAGTCCGAGGGTGACTACATACATGCAGTCGGTTCTGTGTGGCACAAACGCTGTTTCGTTTGCAACGGATGCGGCATCAATGTCGGAGACTCACCTTTGGTGGACCTGCTTGGCCGGCCATCCTGCTCGGATTGTTTCGACTCCTGCTTGAATCGCGATGGCACACCGAGGAAACGGCATGACAGTGTATCTACCTACAGTCGGAACACCACACCATTGAAGAACCGTACCAGCATCTCCGAGAGCATCCGGTCCCGCAAGAACAGCATCGTAGACAGTCTGCGGTCGAGAAAGAACAGTAGCGCACTCGGGGGCACGAGCTCTCAGATCGGCCCGACCACACCGAAGCGTGAGGACAGTCCCGCTCTAGAGGAGCTTGAGCAGCGACTAGGCATTACCCGTAGTCCCAGTTCCAAACGGGAGGCTCCTCTAAAGCGCGGGGGGAGCCCTGGCAAGCGCGAAGCTAGCCCTGCACTCGAGGAACTAACCCAGAGGTTGAACATGATTGGGAAAGATAGCCCGGGGCGTGGCAGTCCGAGATATTCTAAGAGCCGAGAGGGCAGTCCCTTCCCCGCGTTTGGGACTGATTCACCTAGAACTAGTATCGATTCTCCAAACGGTAGTCCTCGCCGTGGGTATGAGCGTTTTGATTCCCCAGGCGGTCCTTCTCTACGTAGCCAGACTACAGGCATTCCCATACGACGTCAGCGCACGGGCAGTGTTCCTACGGAGGAAGCCATCGAAGAGATGAAGAAACGATTCATGAATAGTGTCACTTCGTCGCCAGCAAGTACCCCTGTGAAGGTTCGCCCGTCCGAGGAGCGAAGCTCGGGCACGCGTACACCATCCAGGACACGCGCAATGTCGAAGAGTACGTCACCCACCACGACCGACTCACCCTCGACGATTGAATCGTCGGTACCGTCGACGCCTGACCTTGTGTCGGACTGTTTGGCGTCTCCTGATCCTGCCATCCTATCTTCGCCAGATCCGACACTGCTTTCATCCCTTTCTGGCCTCGACTCTCCCGCCAATTTTGCGGCCGATCTGAGCGGCGTGCAGAAAGGTGGGGTAGCGGTCGATCTTGGGATCGCAGTGGTCACGCCTGGCTCCAAGAACATCGATCTGGAGGCTGCGAGTGCGCATGTGTCAAAGGTGTTTGCGGCCGGGCTGGGCAGCCACCATGCGGGCAGCCAGTTCTTTGACCGGTTTGATGAATCTATCATAGAGGAGTCGAATAGCCAGCTGACAACACCAACGAAGACGCCGCAGCGGAACGAGTCTGTGCGAGGTAAGTCGAGTAACAGGGTCAGCCCGTTGGCCAAACGAAACAGCACGACGACGCAGAGTACGTCAATACCGTCTCGTGAGAAATCGCTATCCAGTCGAGCCGCCACGAAAAGCAAGGCAGACACCCCTATCAGACGAGAGTCCACTTCTACTCGTACCACTCCGGTGCGGGCTCGCGCGATGACAACACCTTCCCGTACATCCGACAGCCCGTCGACGGGTAAGGATAAAGATACCAACATACCCACGCATTGTGCCAAGTGTCACGGTACGCTTTTTGCGATAAAGGACAGTGGACGCTACGTTGTGGTGCCAGACGAGGACTCAGGGCAGTCGCACACCTATCATAACTATTGTTTAAGTTGCTCCGTATGTGGAGGATCGTTCAGGGATGTCGTAGGCGGTCGTGGAAAGGCAGTTTATGTTAAGGCAGAAGGTGGACCTTGTCATCCTGAGGTACGTCATAACACACCGTCCGTGCCGGACAAACGCTGAGATTTGGGTTTCTTTGCAGTGTGCACCCAGGGAGAAGATCACGGTACATACGGTCGCAACACCAAACATGGGTGCAGCAATGGTGTTTAGCAGAGGATCTACACCGTCGAAGCCTTCATCCATCTCAAATTCACGGCCACAGACACCATACTCCTCTAGTCGTTACGAGAGTTCCCCGTTGACGGCACCTGCAACATCGACTACTTTCCCGCGCTTTGGCAGCTCCGCCGCTTGCCCTGGGTGCCACAAAAATGTGTCTCCAATGGAACGTGGTGTGGTTTCTGGTCCCCAGAACTCGAAGTGGCATGCGACATGCCTCGTATGCGGTGGAAAAAAGGAAACTCCGAAGTGGGGCGTGCGTGGTCGTGATGGGCGCAAGAAGGGCGAGCCTGGTTGCGGCAAGAAGTTGGACAGCGCCGCAAAAGTGAGCGAAGACGGCAAAGTGTGGTGTCGCGAATGCATGGTTGTATTTTTTTATATCATAGGTCACTGTCGTTTTCTTTGCTCATTTTTTTTTCTTTCTTTCTCCACAGCTATTACTGTCGCCTGCACAGCGTTCGCCTGAACGTCCACAAGTAATATTACCTCAGCTGACAGGGACGACGACCATTGCTCGTCAGTTTACGGGCATGGGTGCCGCACCCGGCGACGGTGCGTTGATGCGCCAGATGACTAGTGGTGGCTCTGGTCCTATGCGTCAACGGAGCATCAGTCCGACGAAGGGCATGCGCCCGCGGCCGAAGAGCGTGATTGGTATGCGAGGCAAGAGTGTAGACGAGGGTCGAGGTATGTTTCTCGTGCGGCAGATGACGGGCGGGGGAACCAGCGGTGGTCTGTAGGGCTACGCTATGTCGCATGCCGCAGCACTGTTGACGAACTGTCTATTGAATTACGTGCACAACGTAACCACTTTCGCGCACTTGGACTTACCTTGTAAGGATCGACCTTTTTCTAGTTTTCCTGCATTGACTGTACCGACCAAGTAATTACCATTTTCTTCTCATTTATTTATATCGTTCTTGCCTGTAATGGCTTATGGTCCCCAGCCGTCATCGTGTAACCGGGTCATATGCATATAGAGCACTTGCACCGCCTGTCACGGCGGCACAACAGCGACCAATACATAACTGTCACAGTGTTTTTTTTTTACCGCGACGAGCTCAAGTCCACAGTTGTCGACGTGGTGTAAACATTCTTTTCTTTTTATTGTAGCACGAGACAAACAACGCTCAGAAGCTGTGGCGGCCCGTCGCGACAGATTCCCACTGCCAGGCCCGGATATAACTTATCCATGTCCACATTTATATCTAAAGAGCTGAAGCTGAAGCTTCAGTCAAAAAAGGGAAAGTTGATCAGATTCTCATCTCTATCTGTGTAACTTGCAGCGGACTACCTGACTATACCATAGTCACCAACAGACTTTGGCGTACTGCTACAGAAGCTGTCGATAGATACGTATACAGCGAACGCGCATAAGCCTTACTAGTAGCTGTGTACATACAACGTAGGTAGTAATTCATCACACTCGTACATTAGAGAAGGGAGACATGGTAGTTACGAAGCTCAGCAGATTGTATAAATGTAATGATGAGAGATAACGTATAAGTATCTTTGTGTGTTGCTTGAATGGATCGCATGATGATATATATGGAGAGCACCATGAGTGTGGGCGACGAATGACGAATCCAGATGGAAAGTGAAGATGAAGGAGACGAGAAGAAATGCAGGGTATATGCGCAACATCAAATGGTATTAAAGGCCGTGCGGGAACTGAGTACGCAACTCAAAAAGCATCAAAGTTTATGTACTTTTCCCACTCAATGTCCGTAGAATTCTGGTCCTGATCTCCATAAGGACCAGAAGCAAAGCGAGCGTTTTTGCACCCCTGTTCAGGATGCATGTCACGCGCAGGAAGCACTTTTTGAGAAACAAGGGGAGGGGTCACCTCTCGAATATTTTGCGGAATCTCTGTGAATGTCGTAGCGGTTGTTTTGCAAGGGAAACTCTCCGGGACAGTCTTGTCACCTGCGATGTCCATCTCGCCAGTTGTCCGCGCTGCTGACGCCTTGCCAGTGTCCGACAAGTGTTTCGTTGTAGGTACATCGTCTACTCGCCGCTTCGTTTTTGCCACCGGTACTTTCCCCCAAAACGGATATGGGGGAAGAGGCGAAACAGCGAAGGCATCGGAGAATTGCGACCCCCAGATCACCTCGGGCGCTGCCCGCGGTACGAACGGCCTGAGGGGAACACGCGACAGGGTCGACGACGAGCATGAATGAACTTTGGACGACGTGGTGGACGAGGGAGTGTCAGCTCCAGACGAGACAGCTTTCTTCAGGTTTGGGGTGGCGTTGGTCGTGATTATTTCCCCCACGGCGACGGTGGATGAATCTTCAGACACGACGGCAACATCGATCGCAGTGCTGCTGGCATCACTGGAAGTGGTGATGTTATCGGCAGCCGATATACGAGCCTGGGCATTGGCACCCACAGCACCGGGGGCGTTATGAACGTCTTGGAGCGCGTCGACCGTATCAGAATCGACACCTGCGAGCGGGACCATCGTCGCAGGGCCAGTGAGGCCATGTGCAGCTAGCTCGGTGGCAAAATCTCGAAGAGCTTCGACGCCTTCGTCACCATTGACATTATGCGCTTTGACAATGGCGGGCTTGACGAGTGGGCGACTTGGGGTCGGCGCAGGCACCAGCGGTGTCAGGGGTGGAGACAGAGTGGGCACGTTCTGGGTTTGCTGCCCGCATGGCCGACGAATTTCGGCAAGAAGCGGCTGCACAGGCGTCGCGATGACCTGAGGTGACGGCATCGAGACAGCGTTAGCCATAGCCGCAGCGATGGGCATCTGAAGGGGGGCTTGAGCAGCAGGGGAATTGTTGCGCCTCCTCTTGCGTGGCAGAGAATCGTCCATGATGCGCCGCTTAACAGCAGTGCTGCACCGACCTTGAGCATCGAAGCCTTGCTCGACGAACTTGACGGTTGAGTATTGCACCCCGTCCGAGGGAACTGATGTAGTCACCCCCGAGGCGTACGGTTTCGGACTGATTTGCTGGACCATGGCAGGGGCACCTGCGTACGATGCGAACACGGTGAGCATCGAGAAAGAGGATACGCAGGGTGTCGCGTTCATAGCGTGTGTTAACGGGCCAGAGAGAACGATTGACGCACCAGATCTGGTATTGTGTGGACGAATAGCCCTGATCGTGCGCATATCACTATACATGGTGAAGACGAGTGCTCGGGAAGATATGAGGCGAAGACAAAGAGAGTACGCGGTTTCGACGACGCGAACAGGGTATACCAGAAGAAGAAATCACGGTCAAGTGACTGAAAAAAGGTGCCGCCATTACAAACGGTGTGTTAGGGGTAGCTGGCCCTGCGCTGAGGCCCCGTGATCGTACATCTTCAATCGTATAGGTGTGCTTAGTCGAATGGGTGGTCGCACCTGGATGGACATATGCGATTGAGATGGTATCAGCCGGATGGGCATCTTGGTTCATTGGGGGAAGGGGAAGAGACTAGCCCAAAAATATCAGTGGCACGGGGAACAATTATAAATACAGCTCTACTGCGCCGCCACAACCATGGAATGTAAAGGGACTTGCCTTATCGAGATAAAAGGCAAACATGAGTTCATGCCGCTATTGTTCTGGTAGCCATTCGTTGGCGAGATTGCTGCGATGGCTCTTGTTCTTTGCCTGCAGGATACTCTTCTCTTGTTGCGATACGCATCGTGGTCGAACCCTGCATCAAGAAAATGCTGTCTTAAGGCGACGCTCTTCATTGCATATCTTTTGCCTTGGACATTACCTGGTGCCTCTTTCTCCTCGTCACTGTGAACAACGTTGGCTCAGCTTCTGCTTTTCATCTCGTGAATACTACCTCATGGCGTGCTACGATTTGCGCTTGCTTTTGCCACTGATCTGGCCTGCCTGGGTGGAATCAGCCGACTATTATGCCTAACCTCTAGCACATAGTCGAGGCTCTTCGATTCCCATTCTCTGAGGCTAGCGCGACTGGAGGCGCCGCATGATTGTCATTTCGTCCTGATGATTGCACTTACTATATTGTGAGCCCAGATGCTAGCGTATCGCGCAGGGCAGCAGGAAACATTGCACGACCGTCTTCCAGGTGAATGCAGGATCGTGCTAGCGGCGAAACAATCGCCATTGGCGCCATTGCCGTAGCATTGCAACGTACACCTGGCGCCCGGGATGATTCGAGACAGTTATACTTTCGGCTAGCTCAGCCGGCGCTCAGCATAAGTATCTGGTGTATTACTGAGTCCGAAGGCGCAGACCTAGCTGAGCATGATCTGCAGATCCCCTTTCTTTAAATGGTAGCGCTCGGTTCGCCACACTCTGGAAGGATGCGCGCACGCAAGAAAAACTCCGAAAATACGGATATTTCAATACAGGTGGCCACTGACTGTACAATTGTGAGCATCATACTTTACCGATGAGAAAAATTCTTCACTTACGTGTGCATGATGTAGCAAAAAGGATAGGTTGCCTATGTCGCCAATAAATCTTTGCGCAAACACAAGACAAATCGGTAGTATG
This sequence comes from Fistulina hepatica ATCC 64428, assembly GCA_000934395.1. Classification (NCBI taxonomy): domain Eukaryota; kingdom Fungi; phylum Basidiomycota; class Agaricomycetes; order Agaricales; family Fistulinaceae; genus Fistulina; species Fistulina hepatica. Next base: position 283,698 of record KN882048.1, on the reverse strand, counting down.
CAGGGATGGACAGATATACAGACTTACAGAGTTGCGGAAACACGCTGTAAACGGTCGTGACGCGTGCGTACGTTCAGGCCGAAAGCGACAAGGGCTCATGGAGACACGCCTCCAAGGTGAACATACATAGATGCTGCGATTCCGGACTTGTGTGATCTGAAGCAACCTGGTTTCGCATAGCGACTCTGGTTCGTATGTCAATGTCACCGATTCATCCAATCACGAAAAGGCTAAAAACACGCGGCTTCACGAAGAGACAACTTTGCGCGACGAAGACACTATTCCCGTATCCGGGACATGAGATGGAAGATAGATGGTTAGACCAACTTGGCACATACCATGCTAGAGTGGGATCCTCATCTTGAAATGAAGAATTGAAAACCAGGTGAGCCGCCCATCCAGTTTGTCGCCACGTTCTCTTATCTATTTTACGCGACAAAATCGCGAATGAGAACTCGCAGGTGCGCCGCCAGGCATAAATGCATGAAGAATTCCAGATCAGTAGCCATTTCCAGTCCCGCGTATGATGATACCACAGCCTTTCAGCGACTGATACAAGAAAACAACACTCGTCGGTTCATCATCCTGAAGTAATTCCAGGTGGCCTGCCAGCAAAGCGATGATGAAGGCTGAGTGTGGTACCTTTCGCTGAACGGCCGAACAACGCGACGCGGACAACGGCGATAAGTCGGACCACAATTTGAATACGGTTTCCAGATCGAGCTCTGATGAGCATCACCACCTCAAGCTCAAGGCTCGGGACTTCCTCAAAAGGTCTTTTTACACCAGTCGAACTACATCTCCCCAGAATGAAAAGCCCAAAATACTAGGAACGCTCTAAATTGGACACCATCGACAGGAACCATAGCGAAACCATGTGTTCCATGGCCGTTTCATGAAATATATACATACATGTACGCGGATCTAAGTTAAAGGACCTCAGTTAAGAAGCGAAAACAAAGTAATGCAGAATTGAGTTAGTAGGATCGAATTGTGCTGCTATGAAGTCATATTACAAACATGGAATGCGCGAATGTCTTCTAATATAGCGTTGTGTGCATTGTCCCGCGTCATCATGAGGTACTAGGGCCAAGTCGCAGTATCCTAAACGACCCGGCGTTCCTCTCGCATATGTAAAGTTCGTCATCCCTCCTACCCAGAAACAATACCTCGTCCTGCATCTCCTCACCAGAATCATAATTGGAAGCATTAAGGTCCGTCTTGCCTCCAGGCGACTTAGCGCTTCCGGTTCCCTGCTTCTTCAGATGGTGTGTGACTCCCAGCCTGGCACTTTTCAGAGGCGTCAGCGTGGGAAGAGGACTGGGGAGGCTTGTGTTAGAAAGCTTCGATACCGGTGTACCGATCTTCCAGACAAATGGCCCCCGACGGTTGATGTTGGACGGCGAGGGCTCAAACTGAGGAAATACAGTCCGTGACACATCTGCAGGCTTCAATAGCGCGTCACTAAGATCGACCGCCTCTAAGCCGCCTTGGCGCATAGCCACCAATACAGACCGATCGTCGACATCGAACGCTTCTAAGCGCTTGACGTCGCCCATACGCCCAAGAGATAGCTTGTTCTCATCATCTGCAGGCTCCTCACCACTCCACAAGAACCGACTTTTCAGGACGGAACGTCCCCGTGCATCAACGATAGCAGTGCTATGACCGCCACGCGACGAAAAGAATAGAGCAGGCGGTCCGAAATGAGCGGGCTGGGCCAATAGAGAAATGGGCGGAAGGAGTGGTTTATCGGGATCCGACATATCGATCTGCGGTCCCGGGTGCGGCACAACGGTCGGCGACCTGAACGGGTGAGTTGGATCGACACATTGGAGACGTAAGTCTTTCAGTAGCATAAATTCCGCATCCTCCTCCCTCCGAATGGGCAAATCTGGTGGCAGCAAACCATCTTTATACCAGGCTTGCATGAGCGATGCCTTCCATGGCCCTGAGTATCACTTAGCTTCATATTTATTACAGAGAGCATGACAGCCATACCATGAATCACATCTTTTGGGTCTCGATAATACCACTTAGATGGCGCGGTCGGTGTGGGTACCGGCAAGCCAGGCGGAGAAAACTGGGCCTGCGTGAGATCTGTGCTGTCGTTGCTTGAATTCTCAAAAGCATTCCGATATTTAATGAAATCGGGATAAGTGGGTGGAATAATGTACTCGTCTGCGATAGACGCCAGAGGGAACTTCGGCGCGAAGGACAGTTGCTGGAATGTGGTGTACGGTCCTAGCTGCGCGGCAGCAAGTGCAACGAGCTCTTCCGCATGAGCTATACGCTCATTTGGCGGTTCACCGGCCGCCGCCACTTGCGTTTCCGACGCATTGCGGTCCGCTGGATGCTGATCACCAACGAGCGCCGACGACGACGGAGCGTCTTGCTGGGACTGCACAGCAACCGACACGCTGACGTTGACGTTGACATCGTCATCTCCCTGCAGCTCGTTGTCATTGCTTTCGACAGCAGCCGCCTCCCCTGTCCTAATCTCTCGTGCTCTCCTCCGTGCAGCCCGTCGCTCAGCTCGTCCGATGCGCACCTCTCGGACCCGCACTGTTGCTGGTTCAAGCCCGAACACATTTTGCGAAAAGACTAGAAACACCTCAACAAGATCGTCACCTTGCAGCTGCAGCTCCAATAGCCGAGGTGAATCAGGTAAGATAAACGTCCTTGACAGACCGAGTGTCGTCCTGTAGGTGCCTGCAAAGAGCTCCACTTTCTCGCCGTTGTCACCACAAAGGATCGCAAGGAAACTGTGTAATGTGTCAGAGGACATCTAGTAAAGGCCTGCAAAATGTTACCTCTTCTTGGGAGTTTCGACTGCCTTGACAAACAACGCGCCCTTTGTACCTGGCAACTTGAGGTATTCGAGCTTCGGAGGTGGCGCGTGAGGTAGCGTGCCATATACTCGCGGTTTTGTCGACCCAGTTTCGCTGTCCGTACTCCTCGATGCCTGCCCATAAACTGAGCGATCGCCAATCTCCGCGTCTATTCGCATGTTGGCAATCGCATTGCTGATAATGCGAGGAATGAACCGGGTAGTCGACCGTGTCGCTGATCGAGAGCGGTGCGAAGATGCCGGCCTGTGGTTTGCGGGAACGGGAGGAAGGGGGGAGGTAGTGCGGATCGCTGAGGTCGAAGCTGTTGTCAAATGCCCTCCAGCGGACCTAGGTCGTGGAGTAGCAAACGACGACGATGCTAAGGAACGATTCGAGAGGAAAGATGCTGAACGCAACAAGTTCGGCCCACGTGATGTAGATAGCTGAGAGTTGTACTCGCCGTTCACAGGCGCACTGTTTGCAGCGGTGGGTGAACCAGGAGGTGCAGCAGCAGGATTTTGACCCTGTCTAATGATGACAGACCATCGACGTCTTGAGCGTGAAGGTGTGGGTGTTGGCGATGCATCATTACTAGACCTGTTCGATGGCGTAAGGCCATCTGACGTGCGGGGACTGGAGGGCTCTTCAGAACCTATCAAAATAGGCTCCTGCTGCCGTCTCGTACCCACAGGTGGTAAATCGGGAAGCCGACTCTCCAGTAAAATCTCTGCTAGACTGAGCCCGGTGTCCCCGTCGTCGTCATCGTCATCTCCATCCACTTCTGCATCGCCCACACGATCGGCGGTTGCACTCGAGGCCCCCGACCGGCTGGGCATCGGCAAGTGCGACAACGCTTGTCGTAACGTAAGGAGTGTGGGTACCGGCGAGGGCTCGGGTGGTGCGATCGGCGTGGAGTGAGTTATAGTCAAGTCCAAACTGGAAGGTCGATGGCCACGACGTGGCCCCTGGGACGAACGTGGGGCGGGTATGAACATGGGCGGCGGGTTTTGAGCTACCTGGGGTAGGGTAGGTGTTCTACTCGCGGTACTACTTGTTCGCTCGTCCAAGGCCTGACTGCCGCTGGCACCTGCCGCGACGACATTAATGGCTTCTTCATCTGAATCTTGCTGCCACTCTGTCTTCGCATCCGGAGCGTTTCCACTGGCCGAACTATCCCGTCTTGGAGGGGGTGGAGCTGCAGCAAGGACATTGTTGACAGAACTCCGCTGCGAATGCTGTGATCGAGGGAGAGATACCACAGATCCTGTAGAGTGTACCGTAGGAAGTGGGTTGGTGGTATTGACGGGACTGCTATAGGGCGGGGGCCGGCCACGCGGTTCAGGTATATTAGGTATATTAGCAGGTGGCGGCGGTGTCACTGAACGCCGCGTGGTTGGTGTTCGCGGTATGAGTTGTCGCGTGGAAGATGACACAGGAGCTGATCGCGGGCCAAGAGAGCCCGCGGAGGGCATGCGCTTCATGGCATTGGACTGGATGACATCGATGGCAAGCGTAGACTGGCTGCTCTTCCGCGGTTTGTCCGTAGACCCACGACGCGGATCATCGAGATGTACGACGGGCGTCTTCTTAGCTGCGTCGCGACGCAACTTTTCCCGCTCCCGTCTGACTTCGACTTCTATTCGCCACTCTACGGCCTTCTTGACGTCTTCCAATGCGTAGACACGGACGCCGTCCCGCCTGCCAGCGATGGCCACGAGCACATTACGCTGCTCCATGACCACCACGCTTTTGAAACTCACCCGACGCACGAGGGCGTAAGGCTGTGGAGCAGGGGGGGACACGAGCGGTAGCACATCCAATCCCTGGGCGTGGCAGAGGAGCAGATAGTGTGGGGCGAGGAAGGCGCCACTGCTGGGAGGCGTGCTGAAGTGGGACGGAGACAAATCCGACGTCAGCACTTCCAGTGATAGGCCAAGTTCTTGTAATGTGGGCGGAGGCAGCGCTGGTGGAGGCGTCGACGGGGGACCAGGACGTGGGGACGTCGAGCGAGAGTCATCCTTTGGTGTCTGCCCCGCTGCTGGCATGTTACCTCTGCTGCCGTGTTGAGGCATGGGATCGCGTCTGTGGATGAGGTTGTTGAAGAAACCAGACAGCCTATTTGATGCGCGGCTCTGCAAGATATCGTTGTCAACCTTCGATGAGGGAGGGGGAAAGAGATGGAAGGAGGTGCAACGGGAAAAAGGTGTTGAAAGAATGTCACCGAATGAATGGAGAAAGGAACACAAACGGATTGATATACGTACTTCGACAACGGACTGGTGCCGGTGTGGTCGCTCGCTCCCCGCTTCGCTCGGTCTGCCGACTGCGGACGCGGCGCGCGATTGGGGTCGGGCGTCTGCTGTGCGAGGCGTCGCTGGGCGCTCAGTCGGAGACGCCGCGGAACTGGCGGGAGGTGCACTATGCACGCTGTTGTTTTCACTGGGTGCGTCCGCATCCACACTGAGATCTGTGGAGACGCTGGGTACGTCCTGGGACGGACTGCGGACCTCCTCGTCGAGCAAAGGCGATTGGACGCTGCCGTCGGCAGCGTTAACCGCGGACGGCCTGGAATCGTCGGCGGCAATCTTAAGCACCTGGTCATCGGAGTGCACCCCATCGACCTGGACTTGCTGGATGCCGCTAGGATGGCGGGTGTATTCCTCGACGGAAAAAAGGGCATCGGAGGACTGGTCGTCGTTGTCGGTCATCACGAAGTCAGTCGCTCCGTTGCCGTCCTATTCGACATCGACGAGCAGACGGTAGAACAGGAAATAAGCAGACTCCACACGCCGTGACTGGCCGACCGTTAAAACCCAAATCCCGGCGCCCTGAAACAGCAAGTTTGTTCGATCAGTTTACGCGCTGGCCCGGTGAGCGTGGAAATTGGACAAGAAAAAAATGCTCGCAAGATAATAAACAAACAACGCTGCCACTGGCATTGAGTGCACGTAGGCGGTGCAGTGTGTACGTTAACTATGATGATGGTCATGCATACACTTACTTATACTACGCTCTACATACTACCTAGACACATGGTATCGCCGACACATTCAGCACTTGAAACTCCAGGCAGCGTGCACCGAGTAACAATCTGACATGGTACCACATCTGGCGAATTCCAATATATGGATCTTCACACGCACACGATGAAAAAAATGTGGCGTACACGTTGTTGTAGCAACCCACACATATAAGCCTGTACGCCACCAGTCGATTGCTTGAGAATGAACAAGTACGACGGAACCGGACGCTTTCGTTGTTCGGACAGTTGCACCACGTAAATTTGACCGACGCAGACCGCCGGCATCGGCCCTCGAAGAATGAACGTCCTTCAGCCCGTTTTGCAGCACCATCAATTCGCCGTCCACCTGGTGTGCGCTACTGTACTCGCTGAAATCGCATGCCCCTCCTGTCTTTCTCCTTCGACGAAGGTGCATATCACTAGCCTTCACACTATCCTTTATGCACGAGGTTACCCCGTTGCGGCGGCGATTAGGCCATGATAGACTGCAAAGAAAGGACGCACCATCACCTTCATCTCCACATACATGCTATTGAAGGCGCATTTCAACGACGTGGTTTTCATTCCAAAAAGGTCGTACGGCCATACATTCGACAGCACACTATGAAACATTCATACAATGTACAGGCTATCGTCGGTTGTGCGCATGAGCTCAAGACACAACAAGAAAACAGAGTTCCGGTCACTCACAAAAAAAGAAACTTCCAACAATCTGATACAAATTTTGTCGCCAGTATTATCGTCACTTAGCCTTCCGTATTCAGGGGGAAACGTTGGGTCAGAAGCTGACGCATATCTTTGAATCTCGCTTTAGTGCGTTCCATCCTCGCCTCATCGGAACCCTGGCAGCTCTCATGAAATTGGCGGACCTCCGCTTGGGTAAAACGAAACTCGCGCGCTATATCTCCAAGAACAGTCTCGACAGGTGACAGCTCCGACGACGGAGACGAGCCTGTCTCGTCTGTACGCTGTCGCTTGCGCGCGCCGTCATCGTCTAGCTGACCATCATGAGGCGCCTTTCTTTTGCTCCATGCAGGTGGTGGCTGGTTGCCAATACGTATTTGCCATTGGCTCTCGGAGTCCAAAAGCGAAAGATCGTTGGCAGCATCCTTCGTGGGCGAGCGCTGGCGTGTCAACGGTTGCGTGCTTGCGAGTGGGGGTTGAAGGTGAATTGGAGGCGGAATGAAGATGGAGCCGGCATGCTGTGGGGAGAACGGCATCATCGGGGGAATGGGACCCAACATGGATACTGGCATGGGCTGCATCATGGATGCCGACGCGTTCGGCACGTCGGACGCGTCTGACTCAGTGTCAGAGCCTTCGCCGTTCCCCGAAGCGCGACGCTTCACTGTCGGTACCGTACGCCGCTTAGCCGGCTTCTTGCCCCCGCGCGCCTTCTGGCGAACATAACCATATTGCCCTTGCCCACCCATGGGAAGATTCAAATGTGACACTATGTCAGCAATAATCGGGTCAAGCCTCGCGAAATTCTTCTTGTAGCGTTCACGCCAAGACTGCCAGGTGTGCCTCGTCACCCAGGTATAGTCGGGATCACCTGCCTATAGAGACAGTTAAAAAATCGGAATACTGTGGCGTAGCGTGCAAGTGATGGTCCTGACCTTGTCGATCAATTGCTGATACAGTTTGTTGCCGGTCCTACCTCCAGTTTCCTTGTACGGGATTTTGAGCGCAATCCATTCGCACAGATGACGCTCGTCCTCTGTCGTAAAGGAAGTGCGTCTAGAAGCACATCAGTGTCATACAAGCGCAAGTACTGCGAGCAGCATACTCTTCCCCGGCCCGTCGACCGCCGGGGTTCTTATAAACGACGGGAGTAAACTCAAGAACGCCACGATCAATACACGACTTCACCCAGGTGAAGGATTCGACGCGCTTGTCAAAGGAACCCTCACAGGACCTGACCAGGGTACTGAAGACCTCTGTGCTTGGATCGGCAAGGATAACATCTGCTGTCTCGAAGGTAGCCGCGGGATTTCCGCCGGAGTGCTACCATCATCAGACCGCATAAAGATCTGTCCAATAAGCAGAATACTTACTATTATTCTCCGGGAAAGAGCGATGCGTGAATTAACATTGGCGACACTAGAATGGATATGTAATTTCATGGGAACACCCTTGGACACGAATATCTGTTTGAGAAGTTTGCCAGCTACCGCGCATTCTTCAACCCAAGTGTACGGGACGAAAAAGCGTCCTGGACGATCCTCTGACTGCCAGCAGAGCCTGAGACGAGCTTCTTCATCGCTGCCAGGCATCACAACAATGAAGCCTTGACGGGGAACCTTCGGCTCGACGCGACCACCCATGGCGGGGATTGCCTTGCGCAGGTCGGTAAGAACATGGCAATCCAAGTCTTTCTGAAGGAAGAATTTGACAGGAAAACCCTCGTCGTCCGTGAAGATAGCCTGCAGAACTATAAGCATCATTGCAATTCGGATTAAGCACAAGCGTTACGGATGGCGCATCTGAATTGAGAATTGCAGTCGAATTTGAGGGCGGCGGCGGAGGAGGCGGGAGCGGAGGCGGGGGAGCCTGAGAGCCAGGCGGTGTGGCCTCTGGAGGCGTGTCACCATCAGCCATTAGGGTTGGGAAGAGAGGTTAGGGTTCTGGCGATGGAATGGGTGCAAAACGGGGTCCGGCAAATGCCGAAGTGGCGCATTCCAAATTTGGCAATCGTAATTGATGCTGCCAGCCTGCACTGCTCTCCGAAATTCAACTTGCTATCCTGCACCATGACCGACTCTGCTTCTAGCTCTGCCGACAAGAGCGTGCAAGTCAAGCTTGTCCTCCTCGGTTTGTTCCTGTTTGTTTTGCTTTCTTCTTCTCCTATCTTACTGCCATTCCAGGCGAGGCTGCCGTCGGGAAGTCATCCGTTGTCCTGCGTTTCGTATGTCGCACATAATGCCGCTCTTTTAGCCAGCATTCTGACAATGATTTGCTTTCATCGTCAATCTGCAGGTCAACGACGAATTCCAACCTAACAAAGAGCCTACCATCGGTGCTGCGTTCCTCACCCAGAAATGTCGATTTGAAGACCGTGTGCTTCGATACGAGATATGGGACACTGCTGGCCAAGAGCGTTTCCACTCGCTCGCTGTAAGCCCCGCTTTCAGCTTTAATCAAGCATTTTTTTCCCTCAACCCTCTCCGTTCAGCCCATGTACTACCGTAATGCGCAGGCCGCCGTTGTGGTCTACGACGTCACCAAAGCGTCTAGTCTGGAGAAAGCGAAGTCATGGGTCAAGGAACTTCAGCGACAAGCGAACCCTAACATCGTAATTGCGCTCGCAGGCAACAAAGTCGACCTCGTTCAGCCCTCCGCATCTACATCGGCCGCTGCATCAGGGGCGGAGTCCGAAGACGAAGCTGATGATGCCACCGCCACGCCAGGTGAAACCCCCGCACCTCCTGCCGAAGACACGGAGAATTTACGACAAGTACCCCGGGAGGAGGCCCAGGCGTACGCTACGGAGGCGGGCCTTTTGTTCTTTGAGACGAGCGCGAAGACAGGCGAGGGGGTCGTCGACGTGTTTACAGAAATCGGTGAGTAAAGTCCGCTTATCTCGGTTCATGATACCTTATCGACTGCGTCTTTGCACAGCCAAGAAGATACCCATCGAGCACATATTGGCCTCCGCACGCGGGGCGGCTGGTCGCCCGGGCGCCACCGCGCGTTCAGAGGGCGATGTGAATCTGAATGAGACGCCGGCTCCGAAGGAGGCCTGCAATTGTTGAGCGTTAGGCTTCAGTTGCAGATTGGTAGCCTGGAGATGCTGTCTTTCCATTGCTCTCGTTACAGGACCCTGCTCTGTCCTTTCCTCTTTTTGACGGCGTGCGTCTACGTCTGCCACACTAGTAGCGGTGACAATACATGGTTTCCCTACCTACGTTATCTATACTCTCCGCGCTGTTACGTTTCTTAAATTTCCTGCCTTACATCATCTTCATCGCATGCCCACGCCTTCTGTAGTCCATTCATTATGGAAATGTATAAGATTGGTTATTTGCATAAGCTTTCCAACACGGCCGAAAAAGACCGCAAGTAAGTTCAAGGATGGAAGTTGACGGAAGAAAGGTATATGTCAGATAGATGTTCGGGAGATCAGAAGTGAGAGTAAGAAAAAATTATCTATGGGACAATTTTGCATGTATAAGTTTCAGCCCACGAAAAAGGCGCTGTACGATAATAGTTATAAATTCAGAAAGAACGATCTCAGATTGCATTGCAAAGTGATCTTCTGCCTTCGCACTACAAGCGGAACAGGAATCCGAGCTGCAAAAGTCCGTCAGCAATAAGAATGTAAAATCCGCGAACAAGAATGGCGCACATCCTCGGGTGTCAAGCGACCCATTGCTTGGTCGTCTGCAGAAAGGGTGGCATCAACCATTGCGGCCTTTTTCTCTTGAAGCTACGAACGAGTGTGAGCGCGACTGACACAGCGGCACGAAATTGTTGATTGAACACTTGCCTGGACGATACGGCTTTCAATGCTATCTTCAACGACCAGTTTGATAGCGTGGACCGGGCGGTGTTGACCAAGACGATGGATGCGATCCATTGCCTCTGAATCCAGCGTTAACGGCGAAATCCTGAATCGTATGCTCAAGACTCTACTCACGGAACTCGACAGCAGGATTCCACCACTAAAGAATCGGGAGACAGTCAGCGGGACCACCCGTCCTCTTTGAACGATGACATACCGAATCCATAAGGTAGACACGGGATGCTTCCGTAAGATTCAACGCGACACCGCCTGCTTTGAGACTGACGAGGAAGACCGTAACTTCGACATTGTTCATGAAGTATTTTATTGTTGCGTCACGGGCCTGCGGACTCATTGTTCCAGAAAGCCGACAGATCTGCGAGAATAGCGTCAGGAATGGATCAGGCATGTAGGGAGAAAAGTATACATTGAAACCGGCATTTTGCAATCTATAGGCGATCAAATCCAAGAAATTGACAAACTGGCTGAACACAATGCTCTTGGTCGACGCATCCTGTTGGCGCAGCTTACTGAGCTCCTCAACGAGAGCTTCAATCTTCGTCGAAGAACGCCACGTCGCTAAATTGAGTCGCCCAAGAATACCCTGGTGGGCGTTGTTGACATTCTCGTTTAGGTCAATCGCCGGCGCGTCGAGATCGATAGTCAGCGGGATGTAGCATACAGGGCAAACAGGCTGGACCGCAGACATAAGATGATCCACTCTATCACACCTGATAGATAAATACGCACCACACAGTCAGCGACAGTGCTCAAGTACTGTCTCATACACTCGCGATCAAAAATGTGGTGACACTTGGATTGGATGGCGTCCTCTGCAACATCGTTACAGAGGCGGCAAACTGTAGCCTCTCCTTCATCTGGCACAAAATTCGATGCATTTGTCTTGCTGCGAAGCACAAGGTCTGGATGACATGCCATTTGACGCATGCGCGTCAACCTACATGGGGCCATTACATCGGCCCATGGTTAGATCAAGACTAAAAAATGCTTACAAACTGAAGATATTGGAATAATCTTGTAACTCAAGTCAGTACACGAAACCTGCGACGACTAGCAAAAGACATACTGTTGAGAATAGTGCCTTGATCAAGATATGTGTTGAATGTACGCTTGGCGTCCGAAAATAGCGAGAGGTAGAGCTCCTTCTCCTCAGGGCTGAAATAATCGCGTTTCACAATGACGGTGCGAGGGGGGAGACCCAGATCATCAGCGCGCTGAAGCTAGGATGGCCACATCAAACAAAAAAATCATTTGAAGAAACTAGTACAAACCTTCGTCCGGCGAAGCATCATCCGGTCCAAAAGGATCCTCAACTTCTTGAACGCAGGTACTCCTGGCCCAGCCATTCCGTTTTTCTGGATGGGAGTCAAGATCTCCGTGTTCCAGAAGCAATTCTACAAGGAAACCAAATTGCAGCGCTAACACAGGCTGCACATACGGGAAGGGCTTACATGTTGCATAGGACTGTGACCGCAATCTAAGGATAGGTGAGAAGTCAGCCAAACGGTATCGAGAGATCTCCCTTACCATCGCAGGTCCTCTTGTCTTTGAAGCTCCAGTGCAACGACTTGCACGGACAGCACTTACAAAAGTAGTACGAGAACGGATCACCTCCCAAGAATCGCACCAAGCTGTAGAGCTCGCCGACGCGATTTTGGAGAGGTGTGCCAGAAAGACACCATCGATAATCAGCCTCAAGTTCGAAAGTAGCTTTCGCTGTGTTCGTGGCACGTTCCTTGATGTTGTGGGCCTCATCCAACTGGATGTGCGAATAAGCACGCTACCAACGATGCCAAAATGATCAACCTACAATGACGCGATGCCATTTAATCTGGTGGATGGGCGATTTCTCTTTAACAATCAAATTCTTACGTTTGAAGCCACTTTCTTGCTTGCGGAAACAACTGACAAACCATTGGAGTCAAACCTGTCAGGATGAACGCACCCGAGAGGCATCTCACCTTTCCAATACTGCATATGTGGTCAATACCTGAGAAAGCAGATACGATTGAGAGATATCGCCGAATGACAAAATAAGACGTACCACATCATACTTGGTAAGCTCTTTGGTGTCCGACTCGCGCCCTGAACCATGCCAGACAAGCACCTTCATTCCCTCAGTGTGTGACTCCAACTCATTCTTCCACTGCATGACGGCAACGGTCGGACTATGGGGATATAAAATTGAGCAAAAAGATTTCTAGCGGAAAACTCGGATACACGCACGCGATAACGAGATTGGGTCGCTGGGCATCTGAAATCAACAGAGCGATAATTTGAATCGTCTTTCCCATGCTGATGCTATTTTGAGAACAATATAGGGACAAAACTCAATTTATTGGACATACCCCATTTCGTCCTGCCAGTAAAACCTCAACAAACAGAGCACCAAAAGAGCCGCAAGACACGCACAGCAAGCATCCCTCCTTTCCAAACACTCTGTTCTTGTTTCTTCATCCAAAAGAGGCCCTCGCGCTGGAAGGGCAGTAGCTTGAGTTTCAGACCAGCTGGTTGCTCCGCCGCCGTTGGCTTGATAACTTCGATGTTAGCCTCCAAATCACCCCATACATCACGCAGTTCGGGATGGTGTTTCCGTAGAGCCAAGGATGTCCTTTCAGCCTAGGAAAATCGAATGTATATGAGTGAGTAGGCAGGCAAAAGTCTCGGAAACTCACATGTGTAAGCTTACGCCCCAGCTTCTTGCGAAGTTCCATTTCCTCATATTTTTCCATGCGCTTTTCAAGTCTACGTTCACGACGCATCTCTGCCACAGTCCGGTAATTGGTGACTGCCATCGGGACTGCCTTGACGGGCTTCTTGCGTTTGCTCTTGCCTTTACCCTTGTTCTTGCGTTTGTCCGCAAGTGCGACGTGTGAATCCTCAGAAGAGTATTGATCGTCGCTCTGCATAATGCTAGAATCGTCGACATCGACGCCCTTCTCTATACCGGCGAGATGGCGCTCTATAGCAGCAGCACGAAGAACAGAAGCAGCGCTGGGACGTGCCAATTGGACAGAAGAAGAGCTAGCGGTGGCGGGGGTCAGGAGAGAGGTTTGAAGCGACATTTTGACAGCCTCTTCAAACATCTCATTCTCAACATCCGAGCCACCGTCCACAGTCGGTTTCTTTCCTGAATTGAACGTCTTTCGACCGCGAGCCGACGGTCGCTCTTCCTGTTCTCTGTCGTCTTTTTCGTCATCTGACTGACTGGAGTCGTCGTCCGAATTGACAAACTCAGAGCCACTGTCGTCAGACTCCTCTATATCGTCATTATACTCCAGGCCAGAGCCATCTTCTTCGGCAGACGAATCAATGCTTGCAGCCCGCGCCTTGCCCTTCGCCTTAGCTGATAATACTTTCTTTAGAGGCTCGTCCTCGCTGTCCGACGACTCGCAAATGGGCGGTCGAGTAGAGATCTTTCCCTTAATCTTTGTCGGTGCTGGATGCTATGGAATGTAACCTGGTCAGTGCGTCTAGCGCCGGGCAAAGGCACACGGCACCTTGGCAATTTCCACCACAACCCTATTCCGAACGGCACGGCGTTTTGGCGCTGGCAGCTTGACACCCTCTGTCCCAGGTTCGGCGTCTGAGATGGCATTTGAACGCGTGCGCTTGCGTCGCTGTGGCGCGCCTTTCGTGGAGGTCCCCTGATCGGAGTCGACAACCGACGTTGGCGGGGTGTCTCTAGCAGAAGAATTGGCGCTGAATGGAGTCGACGTGACAGTCGATGTCGCGCGGGAAGTATTTGAAGTCCCAGGCGATGATTTCGCGAGCCGTGCGGACTGTCTGCGAAGCTGCATGGTGAAGGTCAAAGGCAAGTTGTGACCATAGATCGGCTGCGAGTTGGTAATAATAAAGCGCGCGTCGCGTCGCGTCTGTTATTTGTAGTGATCGATCATCAAATTTGCTCTCGGGGCCGACGCTGAGTGACTCACAATGTTGATTGCCATTTCAACCTCCACATCACACTGACAGTCCCCTCCTCGATTCCCTTCATCATGGCAGATAGTGGACCTCCACCTGTGTACGATGAAAACGATCCATCGTTGCACACGCCTACGGTGACCGCCAGCGTGGCCGAGCCTCAGATTCTCATCATACCACCGGATGGTGTCAACTTCCAAACAGGTTTTCTCGGCGCCGATGGCGAGCGCGCTGCTATCGAAGGCGAAGTGCAGATCAAGAGCGCCGATCCAGCCGTGTGGGAGAAAGTGTACGTTACGTCCTCTACGGTGTTTATAATAAACAGGATTCATATTTCACAGCATCATGATCTTGCGCACTGTAGAGTCGGCATATGGTCACGAAATAGAACTCGCAGGCTCAGAGGCCGTGCTGTTTATGCGCTCGCAGACTATCATGTTACCCTCTTCTCTACCCTTCTCGCTTCCGCTGACTCCAGATACGCCACAGTCTATCGAGACACACCACTCGTCGCTCAACCACAAGTTGACGGTCGTCTTACATCCATCTCCGGGATCATGTTTATCCCCTGTATCCAAGTCTCTTGTGGTCCACACAAGACGGTTTTCTTCGCATAATTACACACCTAGTACATCGCCAGAAACGCATAGTTTGCGAGACCCAACTCTCGTGGAAGTGCAAGTCCCTCGGACGACGTTTCTCTCAGGGGAGCCTGTTCCCATATATGTTACAGTTCCCTCTCCAGACAAGTCTCTGGTTGCAGACAATGGCATCAGACTCCGTAATGTCAAAGCAGAGCTTGTTCGATCCGTCATGGTCAAGCAGGATGTGGAAGGCGAGTACCTCCCGGAACAAGACCCTGGTCCATCTACTTTCGCACAATCTTCGTCATCCAAACCCGCCTTCATTGGCACATCCTTCCGTCGTGTCATTGCCCACTCAGGAGCTTCGTGCCGCTTCCATTCGTCGCGACCAGTCCAGCTGCGATTTGTTCTCCACCAGGGCTTTTCTACCGGTGCAACTTCAGATTCCCACACAGGGTCCATGAACGACATGACAGGCGACGCCGAAACCGCCTCCATCACTCAAACCACCCTCCTCCACTCGGTATCCTTCTGTATAAATATTCATGTATCATTTGTAGATACCACGAATCGTACCGAGCGAATATCTACTCTAACGATTCCGGTCATCGTGCTTCCGCCGCTGGCAACATTGCCCGAAGTGCCGCCATCCATGGACGAGGCATATCAGAAGAAGCACGACAGGCCCCCCATTCGGACAGTGCGCATGGAAGATGATGCACCGAAGTACTCTCAGATGTGCGCGGGTCCTTCTAGCGCACCGAGTTATCTGGCTGGTCCCTCCGGCGCTCCCCCACCTTTCGAAGAGCGCGAGGCACCCCCTCCTTTTTCGGCACAGGCTTCGACCTCTCATGCAAATCATCTCCCTCCCTTTTCATCGAATCTTAATTACCTGCCCACTTTCATCGAGTCCGAGAACGAGATCATCATCCCTTCACAGGAAGATACGGCTTCATTCGCGCAGCCGGAATTGTCTCCTCCCATTCCGGGAGAGGGTGTCGAGTTCGGCTTCTTCGCGTCGCAGCAGTTTGACGGGCATTCCGACGACGTACAACGCGCGACAACGCCGCCGCCAACGTTGGAGATGGCTATGGAAGACACAAACCTCACACAGCTGACTGACATCCGGGAGCCGGAGCGTGCTGCTGAAGCGCTGAGCTTGGTGCTTGATCAACATCAGGACGTTCACGAACCGCCTCCGCCCCCGCCAGCGATGGACGATCCGTCGGACCCTCCACCGACTATAGATGACTCCCAATTCAGGTCGCCGCACCATTCAAATCAGGTCTTGCCGGTGTCATCGTCTCCGTGCGCCCCTCCATCTCTGTCTTTGGGCCATGCGCCTTCCCCACCACCGCCTCTGTCTGGTGATGGCTTGCCGATCGTCCACGAGAATGGTCATGCGCCTCCGCCCTATCGCGTCCCACACGATCATGACGATCGGGTGAGCGCGACTGCGAGGCCGCCTCCTTACGTTGACTAAGACACGATCTCGTCCATTTCTTGGGCATCTTGGACCATGGAGTCGTCGGGACAAGTCACTCAGCCGTTGCTCTTCAGAACTGTGTCTGCGATATCTTTCTCTTTGTCACTAGATGCGGACGCTACATCGGACTTCCCATCTCCATAGATAATATAGACGTTCTTGAAAAGGTGTCCTGCTTCTGAGCGAAGTTCCCGGGTTTCCGCTACTTGATAATAAAATCAGCTACAATAAAACATAGTGTACATTGGCGTGTAATTCGGATGACACTGGATCGCAAGCGACTGTGTTTCTCATGGCTACTCCATGCTGGCGATACATTCGATCTCGACATCGGTGTTCAGCGGGAGGGTCTTCACGGCAACGCAACTGAAGAACGAATATCAGTGAGAACGCATGTCTATAGAAGTAATGCAGAACTCAGCGTACGTCCGGCAGGGCTTGATATCACCCCAGTATTCGCTGTAAACTTCATTCACCTTCGCAAAGTCACCCTGCACCGGGAAAGAAATAATGACAACTGCCTCTTCGAGGTTCACATCAAGGAAACTCGGCTTACAATATCAGCGAGGAAAACATTCACTTTGACGACGTTGTTGATGTTTGTGCCGGCTGCTTCAAGTACCGCAGCGAGGTTGTTGATGCACTGACGCTATATACCACGCATATATATGCTTCAGGCGACCAGCGATGCCCTGGATGCTATAGACTACATACGGTGCGAGCCTGGACATCGCCCTCAACGAGTTTGCCCGTCTTCGGGTCCATGGCGACCTGCCCAGAGCAGTAGACCATGCCGCCGGCCTTGATGGCCTGGGAGTAGATGCCGGCCATGGGAGCGGGCGCGTTGGCACTGAGCACAGCGGTCTTTGGCATGATGGTTTCAAGTGGTGGAATGTAGAGCAGGTTCTCCTGTGAATTAGCTGAGAAGCACGCCTTACCTTATCTAGGTCCGCTCGCACGCCGTGGCAACGGATGCTTGATATTCAGTTATCGATGCGGAATCAAGCCATATCCTACTATCCCCAGAAATTGCACTGAGTGCCCTTTTGCACATCGCCCAACTTTGCTACAAACAGACGCACCAAACCCTAGTAAAACGAATCTTCATTTCAACAAGGAAAACCAAATACAAGTACACAACACACAGACAACATGGCCATGTTTTTTGAAACGACATCAGGAATCCGTAGCTACAGGTGGTACGGGCCGACCAGTCTTTGAAGAGTCCATCATTCTGTTTTGCCTTTCGTCCAGATCTGCGCCTCCACCGCGTTCTTATCTCCCCGGATGTACAGGTACATTCCAAGCCAGAAGGTCTTCAAGAATCCAAACATCGCGACACGCTGCTTGTACGCACTGTATGCCTTGTATTTTGATGCCGTGATCGATTCGGTGAAGAGCGTCGAGGAGTAGAATAGAAGGGACAACGCAACGGCCGGTGCCAGGTGTACGCACGGGCTCAGAGCCGTCACAATGTGAGACGGTGGCAGAGTTGACATGGCGGATAAGACGTGTTTGAGGTAAGCCAGCGAAGGCAACGAAGGCGGCTCTGGCGCCATAAGAGGCATGAGCGTAATAACCCACTGCAGATTTGACCGTTAAAACTAGCACGAGTACTGCAAGGATGGAGAATCGCACCCAAAAACTCTGTTCACATGCAAAATTTGGATGACGTGAATACGCCCAGAGCCCACGGGTTATGAAGCCCCGTTGTGCGTCTTCCTCCGTCCACTTCAGCCTGGAACCGGGCCATTGGGCCTTCTCATCGTACTTGGATATGCTCTTGTCGCCTTTCTTCGATGCGAGCACCGAATGCTTGTACGCGTGGAAAGCCCATTGCTGGTTATCCGCCGTAAACTCGAGACCAAGAATGACGAGGGCAGAAAACCCAAGTAAGACATCAGAACAAGTCAGAGATTTGTGCGGTTGCACAGACGACGCGATTTGCACGGGGTATGCCAGAAGCAAAAGAAGTGCGTTCTGTATACCAGCTGGACGTCGTGAGCAAGTCATTGAACGATGAGGAAAAACTTGCACAACACACCGATGAAAACGAGATTTGTGACCTGGAATAGCCAAACGGATATTTTCTGTCGCAAGACCGCCCAACGATAGTCTTCATCATGTCTGTAAGCTCATCAGCAAGTAAATAATCTGCAACGGCTAAACAAAGTCATACAGGTTGAAGAGGCCACGCCGGTAAGTGTTGTAAGACAATCTGCGAGATTCGTGAAAATGTGTTCGACAGACAGAATCTGCGCATGCTTACCGGACCATCCACAGAACGATTAACGAGAACATAAGCAAGACTCTGGGGCTAAAATCCTGGGCTAGGCTCGATTGCACATTCTCGGGTACGTATGGGCACAAGAAAAAGGACGGCTGGCGAGGGAGTATGGGCAAGAAGGCGAAGTAAGCAGCATAAATCACGGGAAGAAAAGTCCAGATGCGGTCGACTTGGGAAACGTTGGACGTGATCAAAGAAAAAATGTAGGTCTGAGCAATGTTGAAGGCACAAAATTGGAGAGGCCAAGCGTAGACACTCGAAGCCGTGGAGTCGAAGAAATTCATCGCTGAATCGAATGCAGATGGACGTAGAACAGAAAGTTGTGCAAATAAAAAAAAAGGAGAGGTGTCACTCGTCGCTCCGCCTGCCATATGTCGTTCGGCGCGGTGTCGCGTGATGTCATAACTATCGACCTTCACAACACGTGCTCGTCGTCACCTACCATTTATGGGAAGTTCTGATAAACCATATTATAGAACTACATACACGTAAGCTACAGTAGGCAGACATAGATACGCTCAAAACCGTACCGAGGGAACACATACTACATATCGAAGATACCTGAACAGATCGGGCCTCGTTCAACAAGATGCGGAACAAGGTTTCTCACTCCTCGACTTTCTTGCGCTTCGACGGCACACCTTCACCATCGTCTTGGTCACGAAGACGGTCCTCCGCCTCATTCAAGCGCTCCTGCGACCTGATCAACACAAGGTTTGTACGAGAGAGAAGCTGGTTGTCGTTCTTGAGCTTCTCATTCTCGTGACGCAACACCTCCACCTGTGCACGCAGTTCGTTGCGCTCCGCGGTCAAAGGTAGGCACTTCGGACACGCATGACGCGTAGCATGCAAGTGGCTGACAGGCTGGGACGGAAAGCCTGCCGAAATCGATGCTAAAGAAGCAGAAGCACTGCGTGACCAATTAGTCTGAAGCAAATATGGATCAAACAAGCCTGACACATACTTGGCCATCTCTTCATAGTCAGGATCTGCCTCGGCGTCGTCCTCGGGTGAGTTCGACGATGCGACTGGCCCTGTCGATATGTTGACCAACCGTAGCAACGTCCCACCATTGCGAGTCGAGGCACCAGTGCGAGATCCTGGAGGCCGTCCGCGACCTCGACGGAGAGCTCCTGTGGACAAGCGTTCAGCTTTCATACCACCGGGTCCATTTTGCTCGTCCGTCTGACAAAAAAAATATGATGAGATGTCAGCTCAGGTCGTGTAGTCAGACATACCTTGCTGGCAAGCAACTCTAACGCAGCCGCGCCTGTAATACCAAACTGATACTGCAGCACAGCCAAACGAGCATGGTCGAGGATGGAACAATGTCCCCTCTACTCAAGAGCATGAGAGAACGCACAAATGCTACAATTCAATGACTCACAAAAAGGGTCTTGCACGATTCGCAGCGAGCGACAGCGTCACCTGGACGCGTGCAAATGGTACCTTCATCTTCGCATTCCTTGCACATCTAAACAGACGCCTGCATTCAGCAAACGTTCCACGATATGATTACAACAAACTGCACCACATACAAGAGGAGGGAACTGTCTGTTATACCAGTCTTGACGTTCCTTGGTAAAACGCTTTTTCGTCGACCACTTTGCAGCTTCCATACGGCCCTGCTCCGTGGTCATATCGACCTTATTCGTCTTAGGCAAAGGAAGTGGAATTTCGACATGCTCAGGTGTGGGATAATACGTGCCATCAGGATTGACAACGGCGACCTGCCGCTTGGCAGAGAGGTTAATGAAGTCATGGGGGATGCCCTGAGCGGTCGGAAGGGACTGCTGGGCCTCGACGTAAGGCGGCTTGCGGTGGACAGGTGGAATATTATTCGAGTCCTGTTCAGGAAGTTCCTTAGTAGAGGACGGACTGTCGGGATCTATGGTATAAAGTGTTCATGTTTACTATGAAGTGCATAACTTTTTTTACCGAGCTTAAATGACTTTACCTCCTCTCATTCGAACATTGGACTCTGCAAAATTTTCTGGAGCGGTTTCCATATTGTTGCCTACCTCTGGCTCGGATACATGCATGGTTTGGTCAGGGGCACCAACCACGTATAGTTGTTGACCATTCATGATGGAGGCGTCCCCTGCCTGCAATGGCGGCGCAGGAGGGTTCATAACATTGGCGAACATTGACGGATTACTGATTTCAGCCATATCATGAAGGGAAGGCGATAAATATAATTTAGGGATGATCGTCAGAGTATAAGATATTCGAGGGTAGCACGATTATCAACAAGCAATGGATAAGTTTGTTAGTGTTTATCGGATTGACCTGCTATACATAACACAACACAAACTAATCCCAATAAGGTAGGTGTCTCTGTGTCATGACCGGACCACCAACAGATGCCATTATTGACGTGTTTAACAAGACCTCCGATATTTCTGCACTTTCATCATGTAACCAACAAACAAACATATTACAATAAAAGCCGTGGGAGATGAACTGTAATGTGCCTACACCCATATCGATATCATGAGAACGCTCTGGCGACATAAAAACCGTCGCAGAGGCAAGACGCTAGACGGTTGCTCTTGGCTACATATTGACCTCACCGAAAGTAGGAGAGCAGTCGGAGAAGCTTCGAAAGAGCCATAGATAGACACGACGGACAGAAAAACTTAACAAGTTAAAACAAAATGCCATTATGAGCTACAACAACAAAAGCTTCCTGCAGAAACGAATTAGCATCTGCGCGACTTGCAAAAAGGTAACACACTTGATAAAAACACAGTCTATGAGTATACGCCGATAAGGCCAAGGGGACTGTGCTGCTGCCCGTCCCACAGATGCACCTTGACAAACCATAAAGATGCAACTGATCTCTTTGGCTGCAGCGATAATGATCAGTCGATATGGGCTCTGAATTTGGACCCGCAGAATTACCAAATGGTATCTGGGGTATACCTAAGAGCCGACGTGGCATGCTAATACAACAGACACAGAAAAATGCGAACAGTTGCACTTGCGAATGGGTATACCAGTACGGAATAGAGCACGACGGACAAGGAACGACAAGGCCGTGACACTAGAGACCTAATAATCACGTTATCAACTACGACGAAATCACACAAATTCAACAAGACACTCACAGCATTGACAATCGAAGGGGCATAGCGGAGTATCTGAATATGAACGACCCATGACCAGGCGCCGGGACGTTGATATCAATGCCGGGATCTGCAGAATACAAGTAAATACGAACCTCCCCCTTCATTCCCAATCCCGAGCTCATCCTCTTTGTATATTGACCAACCTTCTTCAGTCTTTCTTCCTATGAAAATATACTGAGTGAGCGATCGATCCTTGAAAAAAAAAAAGTACGAACGAGGTCCTGTTCCACGGGAGTCTCTGAAAGTGGCCTGATCGTCACCAGTAGGCGGTTTACTATTCTTCTTCAAGGTAGACGGTTTATGACTTGGAGTTTTAGCAGAGTTGTGTGCCTTGGGCTTTTTCACTATATCTGAGGTATCGACGATCGTCTGGACGGTAGATTTGGCCTTTTTTGACGACGTTTCGACCGCATGTTCGGTGCGTTTGTGTTTCTTGGATTTGGAAAACCTCTTCTTCTCCTTCGCATCTACCGAAAGCGCCGGAGCAACAGGAGTGGGAAAGCCTTTTCCTGAAAAAATATCGTCGATTTCAGACATGGTGGACAACCGAAAAATCAGGGCGAGTCATCCGTCGATCGTTGAAATCTTTTGGATGTCGGATCACCGCGTGTCTGATCCTTCGGACGTTACACGATCCTTCGGACGTTACACAACAAATTGCATGCGTTCAATGAAGACTCTCTTGCGAACCTCAGGAACTACTATTATAGGAAATAGTGTATATATACAACATGCTGTGCGTCCTTTTTGCTTCCCATCTTCATTTCTGATGTTCCCCCCAGTCCAACTAATAGCCCCTTCACTCCGTCTATGGGTGTCGTGGGGCCCAATTCCATGTCTGGCAGCGTGGGCCCGGCACCCATAACCATGCCGGGTGCGCTTGGATTCGGCGGCGGCGATGCGCTTGATCCTCAGGTCTCAAAACAAATGGCAGCCCTTAACGCCGCTGGACAGCTCAGGATGAGCAACAATCTCGCAAATGGTCCGCGGATGGGTTCAACGACCGCAAATGCGGGTCCGTCATCGGGCTTCAACAACATTCCTGCCGCTCGCGGGTCCTCGGTTGAAGGAAGTCGCCAGTTTTTACTCAGACTATCTCAGTTCCACGCCAATCGAGGTGTTCCTTTGCCACCGTTCATCACCGGCATTCCCATCCCAGGCTACGACCCAAACAACACACCTTGGTCATTTCTCGAGCCATCATCGGAGCCTGCCTCATTTCGTCTTGCTGGCAAGGATGTCAACATCCTAAGACTCTTCGGAGCTGTCATACAACATCGTGCTATGATGACGGTATGTATTTCTTGTCGCCACACATAATTAGCGCTAGACTCGTTTGTTGCAGTCACAGCCGGGTGCTACTCCGCGCGATATATGGCCCTCGATAACGCAGAATTTCGATCTACCACCGGAATTGCCTCAGCCTGTTAATGGAGTTTTGTCTACAGCACAACAGCTAGAACGCATATACGGTTATTTGTTGCAACCAATGGAGGCTACCTACAACGAGATGATGCGCAACATGGCGATGCAGAGGCGGGCAGAACTTGCAAGGCAGCAAGCTGGCTTGAATGTTACCCCCATACAGCGTAACGGAGTGTCATCCTCTGATGGTCGTCCTCAATCCTCTTCTTCCAATAAAATGCCGCTCCCATCCACCAATGGTGATGAAGCTACAAACAACCTAAAGCGTAAACTTGAAGAGGATGATGGAAATCCGAAGCACGCGAGGCAAAAGACAGGTAAGAAGTCTGTTTTTTTTTTTTTGTGTTGGAGGATCTTGAGCCTGTCCAGAACCGTTGGATGGGCCAGCACCTAGTGTTGCTGGTTCCGTCCCCCTGCCTACACCCCAATTCAAACGACCAGCACGTCGGAAGATCGAGTATGTTCCTCTTGCTAGGGAAGTTGAGACGTACGGCGGCCGCGACCTTGCCGCCTTAGAACACGAATATGTGCTATCCTTGCGACGACCATTTCGAGACATCAACAGCTGGGGACTCGTTGAAATCGATCATCTTGTTTTGTCCCTCCGTTCTAGGATGTCAACGGAGTTGAGCTACGCACTAACGACGCTGAACGTCCTGTCTATATTACGGGCGCGGAACTCGACGAGCGGCTTCGAAGTCAAGGAAGCTCCTGATCTGATAGATGAAGTAGTCGATCTCATCGAGGATGTCGCATTCGAGGGCTACGAGGATCTTGCCGACGAAGAGCAGGACATTCTTACAAATCGGCATCTAATTCGCTCCGTGTATGAAACCGAAACCGAGGTGTTCGCTGGTCTGCAAACAGACAAACAAGGCTTCCTTAATCTTCACGCCGACGGACTGAAGCAGCGGCCAGGCAACGTGGTTCGTTGTGCTGTGAATGTGCTGAAGAATTTGGCGTTCATACCCGACAATGTTGAGCATTTGGCAAAGAACGAACGGATGCTAGATGTGTTATTGCGGTTGTGTGTACTGAAGAAACCACCAGAATCTTCGACGTTCGCTCCTGCCTCTCGTGCATTGAACATGAGCGACCTCATTGATCTGCGGAAAGACATTCTGGGCTTCGTCGGCGCCGTTGCCCCGGCCGTCGTTCTTGGTAGCATCTCCAGTCCCATGACCTGTCGAATCGCCCGTCGATTCTGGCAGTTGTCAGCATCTTATCTGACCGACCCGACCGATTCTGTCTCTCCCTCATTGTATCTCCATAGCCACCGTATACCTTTCAACTCGCCTCGAGCCACCCGCCCGCCTTCCAATGCCGAGCTTGCGTTGGATGCGTTCACATCGCTCACGCGATTGGATCAGAACCGTCGTGTGTTTCGTCAAGTCATTTCCGGTGACGCCATGTTTACTCTGTTCAGCTCCCTCTTGCGGCGCTTGCCCCTCGTGGACGTCGACTTCCAATTGGTCTCTCGGGAGACATGGCTAGCCTATGTCGAGCGCGTGCTCATGGCGATGTACAGTATCGCGTTCTTCTCGCCGACGGCCGTCAAGAAACGCATTGTGGAGGACCGCGCCCTTGGGTATCGCACCGTGATGCTGCGTGTCCTGGAACGCATGTTCCTGAGCGGCAGCCCAGATGCACGGCAATACTATGCTGTCGCCACGCGCCGCGCCGTCGAGACGGTCAAGCTCATCGACGATGTCGAGGCTGACCCCGCGGTCGGCGGAGAGGAGAACGAAGACCAGAGTGGTGTTGGTGACAAGCTCGCCTTTGGCGTAGGATATGGCGAGTTTGGTGACAATGCGGAGGAGCACGGGCTGGGCATGTTTTGCGTCAATAGGGACGTACTGCTCACGATGCTGAGCACAACGGAGGTGTGCTCTGACGAGGTCATGTTCAAGGAGCTGGAGAGTTTGGTGCGGATAGAGAGCAACATGGACCCCGCGTTCGTCGAGGAAGTTCCTGCACAAGTTCTCTAGGTTCGCCTGCATCGTTTCACCCATGGCCATCCCACCAATTTCTTCTGCCCATGCTTTCCCTGCTACACTTTATGCCTGTTTTGTGCGTTGTTGTTGTGTATGTACATGTCAGTATACCTCTCTCTTGTTTCAAATTCTCTGTATTTTCAGTAATCATATGCACTTCCGGCCAATATATACTACTGCGGTTAAAGCTATTTTCAATTCTGGATGCCTGTCCTCCGTGTTGACTGCATAGCGTCGGGGGGATAAAAATCATGGAAGACCAAAACTTTACGGATATCGCAGTCGAATGATTTGCATGAAATGTGCGAATTCGTTGGTGACTTTGAGTCGTCTATGGGTTGCAACGTTGCAGCCAAATCTTATAACCTACGCAGAGTCCGTCATAATGATCGCCGTCGGAGTCCGGTGAAACAGCTTCTTGACCTATACTAGTACTGAGGCTATAGCTATAAGGGAGGCGCAATGCAGATTCGACGACATCACGTGATAAACACGTTACTTTTGTGACATTTGAGCCGTTTCCCTTATCACTTTAGCATACTTGCAGATAAAAAAATTTTTCAACCAGGGAATCGTAGCTGTACATTACTAGAATTGAACGCTGGAGGGATTTTACAAAATATGGATTTGTTCTCGTGTTGTAAGGGAAACGGATGTCAAAATTTTGGCTCCGTCGCCGGTGCCTGGAAGCAATTACCGCCAGTTAGAGCCTCGGTCACAGGGCGTCACGGGTCACCTGATGTCGTCGAATCTGCCTTACGCCTGCCTTAAGTGGAGAGCCCTGATCACGACCTGCGGAAACGCCGAAAAATAGTACTGTCGACGGGCGTAAAGAATATTTTGTCAATGTAATTTTATTATTATCCAATGCAGTATTACCTACTTGGCCCATGTAAAAAGGTGTAAAACCGATGTCACACAGATCCTGTCAAGGTTCTGCAATTATCTATCAACGGTACTGGTGGCGACAAACGGTGTGGGCCATCTTATCGTCGATAATTCGGAACGGCAAAAATTATACAATTTAGCGTTGATACAAAGACCAAAACCCGCACATGCGCAGATGATACGTAGCCCTCTTTGCTCCCTAGCTCTATTTCCTTCTTTTCTCTTTGCGTTTACGACCAATGATGAACCCTACTTGAGATTGCTTCTGGCCTTTTGCGTCGGTAGCGCTTTCGTTGGTCGGACCAACCGCTTCGGCTTTCTTGGACGACCCCTTGGGACTGGACATGTGAGCGACGTCCGTGTCCACGTCGTCGTTCGCTCCTAGGGCTCTATGCGCCAGCGACTTTCGTTTCTTTTTATCCGTCGTCGGTGTGCTGGTCACGCGGCGCCGTTTACTCGTCACCTCGTAATCCTCAGCATCCTTGGCATGCTTGCGTTTGTTGTCCTTCCCATTGCTGGTATCGTGTTCGCCCGCCTGCGTCTGGCTACGTCTTGAACGACCAATCTCGACCCTCTCCTGGCGGCGCTTGACGACCTGTACGTTCTCAACAGAGAACTCGACGATCATGCCGCTCTTCGCAGGCTTGCCTTTCTCTGTTTGATATTATGCGTCAGAACGATCTTAGTATGAAGCAAGCGATAGACCTACCGTTCTCAACCGTATTAATCTCATCCTGGAGACGCTTTATACGTGCATTCTTCTCGTCCTTGTCCAGTTCCTTTGCGTCAGCTCCAATACCTTCCCGCACGCGGTGCACCATCTCACGCAGCTCCTCCACATACCAGGCACGCATCTTGCCGAATAGGCCACCATCCTCGGGGTTGCCGCTACTAGTATTGTTGTTTACGTAGCGCAATACTCGCAATGCATCAGCGTGCTCGTGCATTTCCACAAAACCGTAACCACGACTCCGTGCGCGTCCGGTGATAGGGTCGACGCGCTCCGCATTACGAACGATTTTGGCTTGCTTGACTAGACCGGACTTGCCACGCGCTTTCCCCTTGCCTTTGCTCTTTATCGAGGCCGGCGCATGAGGGGACTGGTCTTCGTCAACGTCCATTTTTTCCATGCCACTCTCCTTAGCATCACCGCCAGCGTCCATATTTTGAAGTTTTGTATCGCCTTCGATGATCGCGTCCTCGCCCTCTTCACCTAACTCCTCGCGTGACAGCCCAGCACGCACACCGGCCTTGACATCTTTCTCAAACGCTCGTACAGCGTATACAACA
This sequence comes from Fistulina hepatica ATCC 64428, assembly GCA_000934395.1. Taxonomy (NCBI): domain Eukaryota; kingdom Fungi; phylum Basidiomycota; class Agaricomycetes; order Agaricales; family Fistulinaceae; genus Fistulina; species Fistulina hepatica. The sequence continues at coordinate 256,311 of KN882048.1, read as the reverse complement.
AGGCGTTTCAACACACGTTCCGACGCCCAGGTCGGCACTTGACGCAAGCTGTGGAACAGTATTAGCAACGAATACGACGAACAAGTACACAGGCCACGTAAAACCAGGCGCGCCTTGGAAGAAACGTACCTGAGACGTGTCCGACTGACATATAGCAGTGGGTTGCTGTTGAGTAGTGCACGGCGGGTGTTGTATGACTGTGTGCGACGTTCAAGATCCGCTGCACTCAGAGTTGCTGCTGCAGGCGACGTCGGTAGGATCACTAGAACGCATCTTAGTACATACAACGCATGAGCTATGCAACAACACGTTCACTCACCTCCTTCTCGAAGGAGATACATGTTACGCTTGTCAGCTTTCTCGCGTGCCCGTTCACGCACCTCTGTGAGGCGGTTAGCGGTAGTGCGCGTGACAGCAAGTACGACATCGAGCGTGCGACCACCAAGTGTCAATGGACGTGCAAGTACCGAACTAGGGTCGGGTGTCAGGAGCGAAGTACTAGATGTTATTAACGACGCGGAGGCAGGAAGCAAAAAAGGATTGGCTTTGGGAACAGGAACGCCTACTCCCCCGTTCGCCTCCATTTCTTCACGAGCGGCGGCGGAGCGCGCAACAACGGCCTCCGCGTCCGTGTGCTTCCAGAAGTTGACGAAGCCAGTGCCGCGTGATCGTCCTGTTGCTGCGTCGCGAGTGATACGGGCATACCGCACAGCACCGAAGGAAGCGAAGCTATGAAGAGACAATTGTTCATAATGAAGAAGACGAGTTTCAAATCCAAAATAACGCACAGGTCTCGTAAACCGTCCTCTTCCGCGTCCCACGGCACGTTACGCACAAAGAGAGTTGTGCCTAAATGGTCGGTATCATTCGTGGCATGCAGATCCTCTTCTTCTTCATCCTCGTCTATTTCTGATTGAGGGCCGGAGGCAGTGGTAGAATCTGAGTTTCCCACATCATCTTCGTTTCCATCGTCAGAGCCAGAGCCAGAGCCAGAGTCGTCTTCAGCTCCCGACGCCTGGTCTTCCGCGTGCTCCTGAGTCTCCATCCACCGGTCCTTGCTGAGTGCCCAATCCACTGCAATCACACGCTCCCTGAAGTGCTGTGCGGTGCTTGCCCGAGCTTCATCCCCAACATCATCATGCGTCTCCCCAGCAGGAGTGGATCCAGCCTCTTCCTCATCGTCATCTGAACCGGTTCCTTGTTCTCGAGCTTGCTCTTCTGGCTCTGCTTTCGCCGATAACTTTGGAAGCGTGTCTCTGCGCACGTCACGCTTTTTCCGTTGTTTATTTTGGACAAGTTTTGCAGCCATGCCCGCACATATACGAGAACCGTTGGCTCCGGTTAGGGCGCGCTGGGCATCCTGCACTGTGAGCATCCAGACGAACGCGAAACCTTTGTTGCGATGTGAGGAGGTCCTCGACGTCTCGGCAGATTCATCGTCGTTGTTCTTGTGCGACGAATCTCGAGGAATATCAATTTTCCAGATGGGACCATAAGGCAGGAAAATAGTTCGAAGATCCTGCTCTGTCGCGTCGAAGGGGATGTTGCGGATGATGAGGCGCGACGCGTGAGATGGTGCGGCGTGAGATTTGTCAGACGCCTTGGTATCTGTGGCTTTCCCGCTTGGTTGCTTCCCCGACAGTTTCGAATCGAGGCGCTTCTTCAGAGCGACACTGAGCAGTGAACCCTTGAATACATGTGCATGTAACTTGGATATCGCGTCGAGGGCAGAAGAAGACGTTTCGAAGAGGACGTGCGCTAAAACAGGTGAGTATAATGAACTATTATACGGTGTAAGATTAGAATACCGATGTCGCCATCTTGGAGAACAATTTGTTCTGCACCGGGACATTTACGCATTTTCTTCCACAGTGTCTGAAGAGCAATACCGCATCAGAGATGAGTATGCAGGAGAATATATAGCATCTAATCTGAGCAGACCGTACATGTTTGTCGACATCTTTAGGAAGCCCCGATATGACGATGGTGCGGACGGCAAGGGGATCCTGAGTTGGGCGCACTACTACTGATTTATGTACTACCGGTGTTGATTTTTCTGTAGATATTGAGTCTTCGGGAGCCCTGTCGCCTGGATTCTTCTTCGAACGAGATTGGGCCCATTCAACGCGTACAGCCCTTCCATTCAATCGCAGGCCGTGAGTAGAAACATGGTCAAAAGTGGTCTGTGCGTCTTCCGCGAGTGCAAACGCGACATAGCCAACACCTTTTGACTGCCCGCCGCTTTGAACGACAAAAGCCGATTTTACGGGTGCGATATCAGAGAAAAGAAGCTGTAGCCCTTCATTGGTAGCAGAGTACGGTAGATTGGAAACAAACAGCGTCCGCGACATCACAGAAGACGAAGACCGACTTGACAATGCATGAACAGAAAAACATTCAATGAGATCGACGACATGCTCGCACGGCGATCAAGAATTTCTCTCTCCGTGTTCAAGAACACACTGGCAGTCATGATGGGACCAACATTATCTTCTGTTGCAAAGCTTGAAAAACCGGAATCAAAGCCAAAATGTATGAGAAAGAAAAAACACTATATACCATAGAAGAAGTACAGAAATTCGGATGATTCCAATACACGACAACTACATAGTTCATATGTTCTTTCCTCAGGCTACATATTTAAACACATTCCTGTCATTTTCGCTTCTCTCGATATACTCTTGGTCCACCATCACATCAATCCTCTTCTTTATGGCTTCCACGTCGGGCATAAAGTGTTTCTTGACACCCTCAATGACAGCATTCTTCAACTTCTCGTACGCCAGCTCTTTCTTCGCCTTCATGACACGCACGATCGCAGCATCAATGACATGCTTGCGTTCCTCCTCAACGGCCATGTGTGTCTTCGTCGACTCCTCAGCCTGAGCATTCGCCATGAGTTCCAAAAACGTGAAAGAAAAAAAAGTTCATGTCGGCACAGGGACTCACCGAAACCTTGACTTGTATGGAATTAATGTGCACTTGGACTCGTTCATCCCAGAACTCAGGGTTGAACACGAATATGTCCTTGTCATCGACCTGTTTTCCCGAAGGACGCTTCAACAAAACATGTTTTTTTCCACAGGCGAGAGATTGAAGATTGCGGCGCAATTCTGTGTCAGCTAAGTGATCTTTAGTACGACACATTGCACAAGTACCCGAGGACGAGGACGACTGACCTAAACGCACTGCCGCCTTGATCTCCTCGAAAGGTATCCCGTCCTGATCGTTGAAAAGTAGGAGAATCGCCGCTTGATACAAGCTGACGGATAAATCCTTTGCACCGCGCTCAAAACGCGCTTTGAGCGTGACCGTCCCTAGAGAATGGTCCCAATGTAAGGTGCGGTTGGCGTGCTTGCTCTTGTAGAAGAGTTCAAAGGCGTTCAACTCGGCTTGCATCTGATCGAAGCCTCAATTTATCTTCCTATATCCTTGACCGTGAAACGACGTACGGCAGGTGGGAGATCAATCGTGGCTTCCTTCTGGACTGAGAACGGCCATACGCTGTTCTGGAGCACCATCACACTCAACTTCTGTCCCAAAGCTCCGCGATCAGAACGATCGCGGTAGTCCTCTAGCAAGTCATGCGATAACGCCAGATCCTTAAACATCTCCTCGCCCGCGTCAAACTCCGGGTCATAATCTGCAAAAAAAAAAATCAATGCCTGAAGCCCGGGTACGCGTACAGGGAGAAAGATTGCTTACTATCCTTCAGATTCTTGAGCATTCGCTTCTCCGCGTCTGTTGACGCGCTGCGATCCGTCAGGAGGCGCTTCGCAAGCGCGCGGTGGTAGAAACGACGGAAAACATCCTTGTCATCCGTGAAACGGTACAGCGCAAGCGCGCGATCCATCTGCATCGCGAATTCCGCATCCGAAACGCCGCGCTGACCCTGGCGCATACACTTGTCGACGTAGCGCGCTATCATCTCGGCCGGTTTGTTGCGCCGCGCCTTGAATCCCTTAGTGAATCCATCCGTCAGGGCGTATACAAAGTCATGATTGACCTGCTGCCCATCTGACGGTCCGCCCACGGTGGGGGCAGCCACATCGATAAACGAGCGGGCGATCGCAGTGTCGGCAGACACCTTGAACTCAAGCAGTCGCTGCACCATATCGTCGTCGCGCGCTGCATCGTTGATTATTTCCTCAACTTTGGTCTAGAAAAAAAAAATGAGCTTGACGTTCAGGGACATAGACAGTGTGTATCTTTACTTTGACAAATTCGCCAAACGCAGAACAGAGAGTCTGAACGCCATTGACACGATAAAATAGATTGTACATAGACGCAAGCTGTTCGTAACTGTTTGACCCGATGTAAGCAGGTATATCTTAATACAAATGAGAGTTGGGTAATAAAGAGACAAACAAAAGTCGAAAAACGCTCACTTTGCTGGGCAAGCCATTCCATGCGGCCTTCGAGAAGGGCAGATTCTACTGTTCGTTGGACATCGGGCAGGCTCGACGTACCCAACACTTCCTTGGCTATCTGTATCTCTTCGTTGATACGCTTGATGACGTGATCAAAGTATTCCAAGGAAGTGGACTTGTCAGCCACCTCCTTCGCTTCGGCCATATAATGTTCCTTCGTCTGCGAGATGAAGTACGATTGGTAGGCTTGGAAATGATTATGTGCAGTCAAGTGCGCAAACATCGCTTCCACACGCTTGCGATCGGGATATGGCTTCCTAGATTACGCATGGATAAGGAAACGTTTAGCAAAAGAAAAAGCACGACCAACTTTTCTTTCCGCTCATACTGGGTCCATTCGTCAACTGATTGGCATAGAAGCCTCCTAATGCTAGAATTGGCAAACATCGAGGTTTCAAAAATGTCGTAGCCCAGCTGCCTGATAAAGATGAACGCGGTGAGCTATGCCAGCCGCAGACTCCGTCAACAAAAGCGATGATACCTAACCGTCGGCAGATTATTCGGCTTTGCATACTTTTGATCAACATATGCCATAATGGAACTCAAAATCCCCTGTTCTTCATGTTGAATTACCGAACGATAACAGTTAGGGAATAAGCTTGCTTGCCATCGTCTTTTCGAACCACGTGCAGAGACTGACAAACAAGGAGATCCAATGGACACCGGCCTGCTCAGCAGCCAGAAGCGTATTCACGATGTAAACGGAACACTTCTGGAGTCCAAGACGCAACTGGTTGGCATACAGGTCTTCTCCCTTTCCCGCCACTACGACGGTATGACGGCAGGCATTGTAGAGTTCGTCAAAAGAGGCAGGCAGATGCAGTTCCTGGCCTACTCTTTCAAGAGAACCGATTATAGTCCGTTGCAGCAACCTCCAGAATTCGTCCGTAGAGTCTGAACGTGAAGAGGCTTGATCATCTTCAGAAACAAGCTGTATGGTTATCGGTCCTGCAGCTAAACGCGTCCGTGCCGGCGCTGAACGCAACGGTTGACGACTAGCCGTGGAAGCATGAAATCTCGTGGCCACAATGGGTACATTTGACAAGCGAGGTTTCTTTCGAGGAGATGCAGAACTACCAGTGGGTTCATCGGCGACTGCCGGTACGAGAATATTGCCCGCAGAAGCGAGTTTGGAGGATTCATCCAATGATTCAAGGACCTCAAACCCAAGACCAGTGTTTGGGAGAGTCAAAAGAGTGAACACACTCCTCATGGTTAGGAAATTTGCAAGAAATGAGGGGTTGTGTGTGCACTGGTTCTTGTAGATGGCGGTTCGTGTAAAGTTCAAGTTTGCCCGATAGAGTCACCGGCAGCGGGACCGCTACATATGCGGGGTCAATAATAATAATTGACCAAGGTGGCGAATGGTGTTGTCCTGCGTGAGGATCAGGGCCTTAAAACTCACTTATTTAACACTATCCTTGGGTGGTGAGGACGACAAATGCCAACCAATCAAAAGTAATAAACAAGCACTAGAAAAGCAACGATGCTCCAAAGACTAACACAAAAAAAAAACCATTTTCATCCATCTGCCGTAAAAATGTAAAATCCCGTTCTGCATAAGCAGATGACTAAAACGATCATCGTCATCGCCATGACGTTGCATTACTTATTATAGAATAAAATTAACGAGTACAAAGGAACAAACAAACAAAAAAGTATACAAAAGTCATTTGTATAGGAGCTAGTGAGATGGGAGGCAAGTAGGAGTTGAAAAGTTCGAGGTTATGTTGGACATGTAATCGCAAGATCTAGAGGAGTTAGCCAAATGAATTATATAAAATATGTGAGTATGTCTCGTGAAAATATAATGTATGCGAAAAAGCTCAGACCAACTTGCGCGCGCACATGTACACGTAATCTTGCATTTTCATAAATACCCCATAGGCTGGTAGCATGAATGAAAATACGAGGTAGATAAAGTGCGTAAACCTGGAATAGCGAGAAGAACACAAGTCCAGACGACAGAGGAGAAGCGCTGGAATGTCTGAAGCGCCACCACATATGTAATGTTCCATTTCGATGGTTGCCTTTGACTTGCACTACATTGGCAACAGGTGAGATCGCCAATTCCTTCCATCCTGACACTACCTGCCCATCCCTTCCTGTTTCCCCAGTTGCGCACCTGAAAACGCGTACGACCTCCAGGCCGTCCATCGCTCTATTTTAAATCACTCACCCCCCACAATAATTTCACGTCACCAGAATCGCACCCGCTGTACAAAGCCGGAAGACAACTCATGCCTCCGTTTGCTCATTCTTCCGCTCGGCCATAGGCACGCTGACATTGGCACGCGCCGCATTAACCTCCTTTCGGCGGACAAGCCATTGGAACAGCGGCAGCGTGATGCACGACAGCACCGTCCATGCGATGAGGATGCCAAAGTTCTGGCCGACTGGCAAGAAAAAAAACATATAATCAGTTGGCGAGTTTATTGCAAAGACAGGAAGTGGTGACGACGGAGAAAAACTGGTGATTATGAATGCGAACATGGGCCACTCACGTTCATTCCGCGTGGAAAACAAGACCGTGCGCACGCCGTGCGAGACATTGTAGAACGGCCACGCGTATCCATATCGATACAAATGCGGGAGGACTTCCATCGGCATGAACGCAATAGAGACGTTCGCTGTGAAAGATTTTATGCATTAGCGTCGGATTTCACGCATGGGCACCAAATTGATTGACAAAAGCCCACACAGCGTTTCGCAGATACTCACAAATGATCCAGATAACTGCACAAAGGAAAGGCCAGAGTCAGCACGCGCTCACGAAAACCAGTAAAGGTAAGAGAAACAGTACTCACTAAGGAAAAACGGAATAAACCGGACCGTAAGGACTGTGATCATCGACTCGAGCGCGATGCCGAGGGCGAGCATCGCAACGTAGTTGAGCATCCAGAAGACGATGAAGCCTGCGTGACCGAATTTGCTATTAAAGTTGACCTGGAAGGCGCGGCTCAGGAGTGCGTAGAAAAGCTATCCAGGTAGAGGGGTGAAATGGTCGTGGCCAGAAAGTGATAGCGGATGGTAGATTGACAAGGCAGAAGTGGAGAGCGACGAATGGAAATGGAGATTAACCGATGACGATCGAACATGAAGGTAGACATCCACTTAGTTACAGGTTACATCAGCCGAAAAGCATGTGCACTCACCGAAAGGAAAAAGTACGCGATGAGCGATGTTACCAGGCGGAGGCGGATGAGTGATGCGGTCGTAAGCTTGGTCTCAAGGCCGGCGATGATGCGTGCGTTTGTCGATATCATAACAATGAAGAACGACAGGATGAGCATGTAGATGAGTCCAACAAAGGTGATTGCGCTCGCTCTGTGCGAAAGGACGGACCGATCAGTGTTTCCATAGTGTTTCCATAGATATCCAAAACAAATCGAAAAGAGAAAAACGAAAGTAAACACGTACACAGGAATATCAAATGGCCTGAGATTATCAATCGAGTACCATATCGGTTGAACAAGCAGCACGGGCGCATCGATCGCGACACGGGTAATGTTGAACGACGCGTGCTCGGAGACGACCTGGAGTGCGATGTCTTCACATATCTCCGAAAGCGTTGCAATGATGATGGGACTGATGAGTTCGCGGCTGTTGGGTTTTTGGGTGTTTGAAAAGTAAATGGCGATGTTTAACGGAGCCGGAGCAAGATTGAAAGAGGCGGGAGTGAATAGGGCCGCCGAATACAACGCACATGACAGGAGATCATTAGTAAGTCGCATACGGTCGGGGACAAGTAGGAGCGGAGAGGTAGTTAATATCATGGTTAAGCCATTTGGAAAACCAGGACCCAAAGAATGTCAAGGACGTCGATGCAAAATGGCGCACATCGAAGAAAGCGGTGTGAAATTGAACAAAGCAGGGCACTCACTATGCATTCTCATTCCTCGCCTCGACACCGTACGCCGTAATCGCGTTCGTACCATTGTAGCTGGAGTCCGCAGAGGCGATTGCGGACATCATGTTCGATGTTGCGTTGGAATTGACTAATCAACCGTAGAAGGACCCGGTCAGCATACGCGTGCTCATAAATGCCTTATCATAAGGAGAGATGAATGGACGAATTCACATGCAGAAATATGAGCAATAGATGATGACACGCCTTGTCAGAATGGAAAGTGGAGAGGCGCGTACGACAAATTGGGAGGCGTGGCGCGGACGGAATGTGAATGCATCCAGAAAACAAGTGGATTGAGGGTAAGATCACAAAGGGCACGAGATAGAATGCGCAACGTTCCATGACATTTAAAAGGCGAGAGAAAAAGAATCAAGCAAGGAAAGAAGGCGGACTTGAGAAGGAAAGTGAACCGAGACGTACTAGTTACGGCCACCCAGACCTTCTCGTCGACGACATGGTTGGCGACGTCAGAAGGTCCGCCGGGGAAGTCGCTGGACGAGCGAACTTGCCAATCGATTGCATTTATGGCCGTGGGGCTGAACCCGGAGCTGGACTGGACCAGAGCTTGGGACACCGCCGAGCCTATCGTACTCCCATCGAAATCCTATCCAGGAGCGGTAAAAGCGTTGATATAGGCGATGATTGGATGTGTGGCGGATGATGAAATGGGATGATGAGCGTCAGTTAATACATCCCACTGCACGTCTTAGAGTTGAGAGTACGTACAACAACCCAGCCAGGCAGCTGATGGGCGGGAAGTTGCCACAAGGCACCCCAGTATATGCTAAAAACACAGAAGATGACGAGGATGATCATGAAGGTGCCGCTGACGATAACCTTCAAGTAGGCGTTGCGGGCGGCAGTTGCGGCAGGGGACTTGTCGAGAAAGCGGGAGGAGAAGGGCGGGGAGGGAGCGGAGTTGACAAGAGAGGTGGCGGACTGGTTTGTGCCCTGAGGCAGAGGTCTGGAGCCGTCGTTGACTGTGAGCTGGTCGGACATCTTGGAAGATGTACGATGGAGAGCCATTGAAAGGGCGCTAAGTAGTCGTATATCGTGGCGATTCCGTGGGGGTAATACTCGCGTAGACAGGCGGGAGTAGGAGATGTGTGGAACTCTAGATAAATAATACCGAACAACAGCAGGATGTTGTCAATAGAGCTGTTGCCAGAGTATACAGAGTGTTGACGGACAAAATAGAGGGACCTAACGGGCGTGAAGAGCAACAATATGGCGACCTCGTTCTTATAAGGAAGAGAGGCTAACGGAAATCGGCTGAACTCGAGGTCAGTGAGATGTGATCATGCCTGGCTCGAATTTAGCCGACTCGGACCCACCCAAGTCCATGGCCGACGAACTGCGTACGCCGCGAACACCTTCATGCGCTCTTCTTTCGCAGCAGGCGCAAGCGACAACATCGACATCGGGCGTTGCTGCAGCCACCAGAGTACTTGCTGGAAACTTTTTTCTTTCACGCAGTACGTGAATGTATTGACAAGGTCATCGAAGCATGTCGGAGTCCCTCACCGAACGGTCATCACGAATGAGATCTACACCGTCCGTGTTCCTGCTGACTAACTCGACGCCCACACTCATCCCCGTCCCCGCCGAAATGTACACGTAAAAATATCACGCAATTAAGCTTGCCACATTACTGGGAAGCTCTGACTTCGTCAGACCAAGACCTTGCGAATATGTACTTTTTTTTCATGTCAAACTCAAAAAAATATACATAGTCCATCTTCAAAAATGGTGCAACACACTTTACATACATTGATAAACAAGGATTAAACAGGTACACATATTTTCTCTCTCATTCAACACAGAATCTGACGTGCACACACTGCACAGGTCCGTGACGCTCGTGGATGAAGCCGACCACAAGATGCTAAAAGCCGACAGCCGGGCCGACGGGCAGCAAAAAGCGGCAACAAGTCCCGGTGCGCCGCCAATTCTATACAACTTTTTTGCTGGTATATACTTATCCCGTCCTTATTTTCTGTATAGGCCAAGTGCGACAAGTATGCCGGCCTTTTGCGCAAAGAAAAACAGCGAAAAAATGGCGGCAGAGGACAAGAAGGCAGGGAAAAAAGCGCGCGCAATCAGCGCTGCGTTTGTTGTCCTGCGTCCATATTGGTATTGTCGGTCGCCTCAAGAGTTTTGAGTACACGTCGGCGCCGGAGTCATTCGCATTGACGATGTCGAGAGCGGTGCTCATGCCCACGACCTTGGTACCAGGTCTCACAGAGGAGAGGCTGTCATCTACCGCCTGCACACCTTTGGTGTTGAGGCCATCAATGAGCCGTAATGTGTCACGAATGACATTGTCTGTATTGACACCGCAGCATCGCAGAGAAAACAGTCGCCAGCAGAAGCAGAAGCAGAGGATGAGCTTAACGTAAGAGAGGTCTTGTTGTCTATCCGTGTAACATTCGAGAATCGGCGAAGTCCACTGTTTAGTGTGCCAATTAGACTGAGATTCATGTCATCCGTCGCTTGAAGCAAGCCGTCAGTTGCATCAATGGTATCGTGCACGGCCTTGGTGCCATCATCGTTGGCCGCAAGTGAGTCGCCTAGAGTAGCAGCCATGCCGACAGCTTTGGCATCAGGTCTCATTTGCTGGAGAATGCTATCTGTCTCTTTGATGCCAGCCGTATTCAAGTCGTCCAAGGCAGTGACGGAGTCTATTGTCATGTCCACAGCGGCTATTGTGGTGCCCAAGGTATTGTGAATAGTCACGGCACCGTCATCGTTGGCCTTGATGATCGTGTTCACTGTGTTGTTCAAACCAGGGGATGTAGCATGGATTGAGCCAGCATGATGATTGGCGAATCCGACAGCTTGAGTGTGGCTGCATGCCAAGGCTAGCTGGGCAAGCGCAACGGAGAAGAGAGCCAGGAGCTTCATGGAGGGAAGGATAAGGGCAGGCATGTCTGAAGTGAGTACAGTAGTTGCTGTTGTCGCCGTCAAAGATGTCTGTGTTGATGTTGTTGCTGTTGCAAGACGTGATGCAATGCATTGTGCAGATCAATAGTGCTGACATCTCTGCATTAGTTGTTTAGTAAAGTAGATACGAGTCGAAAGTAGATCACTCACAGAATGGATTACAGGCTCGGGAGGGGGACCCCGCCACGACGAGAATTGCCGGCATCTATGCCAGCCATGACAATATGACATCTACCGGATGGGAAGCCGATGATACCAGAGCGGCATATCGCGCGAGGATACGAGAATCACAGGACGAACTGACAATCTTTATAAAGACGAGTCTAAGCATTGCAAACCCAACAAATGGTAATTACCCACTGGATTGCCGCTGGCGACATACAGAACTGGACGCCTACATGCAGCCAAGATGTCGAGCGAAAAAGTGCTCCCGAATGTTGAACATTGAACTGTAAAACACTGTATGGCGGTGACCTCAGTCTACATACAGTAACGGACTGAGCAGAGAAGGGAGGTGTTGCACCGTTACGCCTTATACTTAATGTGATCGCTGAGATAAATGATCGGCACATGAGCGTGTTCTGGCTATGAGTCAGCACGGTAGGCGAAATTCCCACAGATTCCCACGCGCCGCCACGGCACAATGTAACGGCAGATGACACATATAATCTTATCGACGACCCAACTGTATTGAGCACATGCGCATTTCCGACGGATCATATCGTACAACGAAAACCGCGACATTATTGACAAATGAGAGACCTTACTTCGCAAGGTAATTGTTATCTCACAAAGCAGGCCATTTTGAGGAATTCTTAAAGACACTCCTGCGCCGGCCTGATCTCATAGACGCCCATAGGCAGCCAGCGAGTAGACACCGCGATGTCGATCTGGATAATATGAACAAACTCAAACTGTGGCGGTGTATGTAGTTAATTGTTAATTACGGAAACAACAGTCTGCAACAAGATGTTCATCCCTAAGCAGATGCTAACCACCTAAATGAGTTTGCCCACCTACTCAATACAACATAACAATACATGGCAGAAGCACAAGTAAAAACAGTGCGTACGCGCAAAAGCAAGATCGATCAGTCTTCCCCCATGGCCCGCAGAGCAGCCTCGTTGATCTCTTCCGCCTCCCTCATCATGCGCTCCTCCTCCTCGTCCAGTACCTTCTGCCGTTCTGCAACACGGTGCTCCACCTCCAACTTCTCGTCGTGCAGCTCCTTGTAGCGCTCCTGGAGCCGGCGCTCACGTTGTTCAAGACGTTCGACCTCTTCCTTGAGTGCTGCAGCACGTCGCGGGCCAGTCTATGAATTAACACAACGTTAGAACCCATGAACCGAGAAAAAAAGGACAAAGCAGACTCACCGCGTCTTCATTCGCCTTCAACCGATCAAATGCATTATACGCAAGCTGCTGCTCCCGGAGGCCCTCAAATGCCGCTGTGATGCGCTGCGCTAACGCCTGGCCACGTTTCTCATATCCACCGAGCACAACACCAAGCTTCTTCTCCGTCTTGCCTACCCGTGTCGCAACCCGGCTCATTTCCGCTCGCCGCTGTTCCATGACGAGCGCATAACCCTCGAGGCGTGCCTCTAGCGGGATCGCGTCCCGATCCACCCACATTTTGTCTGCCGGATTGAACACCAGGCGATCCGCCCATGACGTCTGCGGCACGTCCCCGCCCTGTGCTGCCGCAAGCGCGAGGAGCCCCTCCTTCAGCTGCGCGGGGGTCGCACCAACGATGCCTACCTCCTGACTGAGCTCATCGTGGATGAGGCTCCGCGCGGCAGTGATGTCGTCGTCAGGTGGGGGAGAATATGTCGACGCGACGTAGCCTGGTGTAGTTGTACCGGGTAACGGATATGCGATACTGTCGTGGTAAAGGAGTTGCGCGAGCTCCTCGTTGAGCGCCCGCTGAGCCACTGCCATGTCCGCATTTGCATCGTCGTTAACGCTCAACGCTTCCATCAAACGCGCGACGTCGACTGTCGGCGGCCGCGGCAAGTCAAGCCGCACGACCTGTGAACGCCGCGCGAGCACCTTCCGCTCCTCTTCCTTCCGCATCCGCTCCAGCCGCGCATCGCGCTCGGCCGCATCCTCCTCCGTAAGTGAGCCCTCAGCGACCTCCGTCTCCTCATCTTCAGGGACTAGGAGCTCGAAGTTATTCTCAGGCTTGGGCAGGCTCAAGAACCCAGCCTGAAGCGCCCGCTTAGCAGCATTATCACGTAGTCGTTGTTCACGGGGTGTTTGCGCGACAGGCGTCTGCGTGGCATCTCCAGGATTAATAGCAAGTGAGTCTCGTAGTGGTGTGCGAAGTGGCGTGCCCGCAACAGAGGGCGCAGCACCGTCCACACTCCGCGGCGTAGCGAGAGGATTCGGAGTGAAAGCCACTTGATGACGGGGTGTTGCGCCACCGAAGCCGGTGCCGCCGTCGGATGCGACATGCAGGGGCGTGTTTTCCTCGCCAAAAAGCGGCGTCTGTGCTATAGCCATATTGCGTAGATTCCGCGCTTCCGACATGACGTTATCTTGCATGGGCGCTGTGCGGGGTGTGCGTGCCATCTTGGCGCCCTCAAGGCCTTCATAGTCGCTCAATAGTCGCTCACTAGCCTCCATACCACTGCCCACCAACGCCTTCGCGTTCTCGCCGGCCATACCAATTTTGACGATGTCCTCGAGCTCCGCCTCACCAACCTGCGCCGGTGGAAGCATAAGCTTGCGCCGGCGGCTGATAGACTCTGCCTCCCTAAGTTTCTGTATTTGAGCATCGCGTGCAGCAATGAATTTCGTTTGATGAATGTCATCCTTGTTGGTTTTCTGTCGCTTCTTGCGTTCAGTCTCTTCCTCGTCTGGCTTGCGCTTGTTTTCAAGCCTGCGAAGACTCTTGCCAACTGGTGCGGCAGCAATACGAGCTTGCTCCTCTGACGTATCGTAGTACCCAGGCGCCGGCTTCTTTTCGAAAGGAATGTCGGCATTGTAGTCCATACCCCTGCGCTTCGTCTTTGATCGCATGCTGTTTCGTGTGTGAGTGAATATCAGGGCAATACGGAAAGCCTCATGCATACATGATACCCGCTGCCTTGAGCTCGCGTTTCTTTTGCAAAACAGCCAGCCGTCGCGCCTCCTCAAGCTGGCGTTCACGAGCCTTGCGCTTCGCCTTCTTACCCTGCGTGTTTGCAAGACGCGCGCGTGCTTCTGACAGCATCTCTTTCTCGACCTCATCCATATCGATGGGGTCGGGACGTGCGGGTTTTGTCTCGGGGTCGGGATCGATCTCACCTGGGCGTAGGCGACGGACATCATGGCTGGGGCCTGCCTCACTACCAACGCCGGTGAGACCGAGTTCCTCGTTTTCTTTGGCTTCTGCCTCGTCGAGGAGCTTCTGATATCGCTCGAGACATTGTGTTGCCGTACGGCCGACAATGGGGGCAATGGTGCGCCACTGCGTCGGCATGAGCTTCGCCAGGTGCAGTAGCTTCTCATCCTCCTCTTTCGACCACTCTGTCTTCTTGATAGAGGGATCTAGCCATTCGTACCATCGTGCTTTGCATTGTTTCGGTGTTTTTCTGACGAGGAGAGAGGATATGCGTGCCCTGTATCAACGGAAGTCAATATTGTCGCAGTGACTTGAAAATATGCGACTGACCATTGATTCTTGCCGTACTTGGCAATTGCCGCTTTCAAGACCTCATCCTCGGTGTTCTTCCACACGCCACCCTTGATTATAATGCGGACCATTGCACAGAAAACAAGAGAACGAAAAAGTGAGGGAACAGGTTTTGACAGTCGGTGAGCAAGAAATATAACCTGTAAGTTCAACTTGACTATGTTCGAGTTGATCCACGTGACAAAGTTCACTTTCAAGTCTTTGCTCTGTACAGCTCTGTACAGCTCTAACACTTCCCACATTATTGTGACCCAGATTTACGCCAATCAAAATAATGGACGATGAGGACGATCCGGTAGTCGCTGTGCTCCCCGTCCGGTACTCTAATCATTTGGAGCCGTATGTTCACATACACCAGTTCCCTCTGCTCACCCGTCCGCTTCAAGTTCCTCCACGAGCTAAAGCGAGCGGGAAGCGGATATCTGCCAGAATAAAACCAGAAGCACGAAGAATGGAGCTTCATGTTCCTGTAGATACACGTCCTGAGGTCTGGAATGCTGAGCGCGGCGCTGAATTCGGTGTTGCACGGATTGAAGACGACAAAGAGAAGAATCAAGCGCGTCCTGTTGAGGAAACCGATCCTCGGCTCACTGAAGTACGAATGCGGAGCGAAGAGATCCCTCAGAAGGGTGTGCATATCTTGGGCGTGGTACGGGCGGGTGCGTTATAAAATAAAGTCTATTCCCTACCCATTATCTGATTCTGCAGTGCCTATTGCTGACAGGTGAACTGCACCTTCATCCTATTAGCCAGACTCACCAAATGCGTCCCACGTTGACTTACCTGGATCTTCTCTCGAAGAAGAGTAAAAGAGGTCGCGGATATGGATCGGATAGCGATTCTGACGATGGACCGCCACCGGACCCTGACGAGGTTCAGCCTTCTGTAGAAAAGAAGAAAGGAAAAAAGAAGGCAGGAGAGACGAGGGAAGTTCAGGTCTCCGCGCGCAGGGCAGACGACGTCAACGGCGTCCAGATACTCGGTGGCATGTCTGCAGCCCGACGAGAAATGCTCATGGCCATTCATGCCGAGGAAGATGAGAGTTGGTGTGACATGGATTTCTTCGACTCGACGGTAATGTCCTCCATGCGCTCCTCAGTTTTTGTGTTGCTCACAGACATGGCGCTTTGCTGCACAGATGGCCGAAGCGACAGACGACTTTGAGCGCATGTTTTCTCAAAATTCTGACCATCTGCAGTTCAAAACGAAACCCACAGCATATATCACCACCATCCACGCTAATGTATCATAGGACCTTTCTTGAACTTCGAGCATCTGTACACATTCACAATCTGTAGCGCTAACTCGTACACCGTTATCCCATGCTTTCGCCCGCGTCAATGCATCGGCGTCTGACTTGTGTGAACCTGTCAAACACGTTTTGCTTCTCAACGTTTCTTCAGGCTGGCCTGCATCGCAAAGCAAGCCTATGCTTCCTTTGCCTCCTGCTATCATGCACGGTAGTGATACAGAGTCCGACTGTGACCCTGGCGAATACTCGCAGCTCGCGTGGTCGTCATCTGCGCCTTTTCAATCCACTCAGCTTCCTGGCACACGTCTTTCAGGCGACCCAGTTGTTATGCGCTCTGGCGAGAGTGGCGTCCAGGCAATAAGAAATGCAATTTCCACGATCCGGTCAGTCTCCTTGGCATCGGTGGCGGTCGACATGGAAGCTCAGGATGACCTCCTTGACGGGTCTACGACAATCATCCAATTTCTTGAGGGCGTGTCCAGGTCTTCTGTGCCATTTGAGAGCTCTTATGAAGCGATTGACGCTCTTGGCGAGCTAGGTGCGTGCTAATCCTCCTGAATAATTGCTCTAACCTTTTTATTACGCAGTTCACCCGTCTTTTGTGACTTTGCTCTTCGAACATAGAACTGCTTTCCGCCGTATTGCGTGCCAGGAGCTAATGCCAGGAAGCGCCGCATCCACGGTTATATGCTGGGTGGACGTCATTCTTGCTAAACTGTCTGTTGTCGTCGCGTTCTTCGCTGGTGGCTGTCAGACTCGTATGCCCAACACACCGTTTCTGAGTGCACAGGAAGAGGAAGACAACTTGCGTGCGGCGTCACAAATACCAGGTGAAACTATACGCCGTGTATTGGCGGTAGCACTGACGGATTTCTCGATTCCCCATTCAAGACGGTTGGTCAAGTCTGCCATCGGTTTTACTTACAGAGGACCGCTCGCCTGCCGCGAAATGGATGGCGCTGCGTCTTTTGTTTGCTGTATATATCCTAGGCCCGCGGTTGCTCGGCGAAGACAAGATTGACGTTCAGTAAGCAATGGTTGTCTACGATCATTTTTCTCTGATTTCATGCATCTCAGCTTTGACGCACCGGCGCTTTTGGAGGCGCTTCTGAGCCATATACAAAAGACACTGGACCTCGATGTTCTTGCACATGTTCATGATGATATAGTGGATCGTGAGCGTAATACGTGCGCCCTAATAGTCGCTCTTTACGCTGTTCGTAACCTCTTGCATTTTCATCTGCAACATCGTGGTGACCGCTATCTGTAGTTCGCGACCACTGCTCGTCCTCCGCCGGTAGAACACAGTGTCAGCTCACCGCTGATACCACGCAGTCTGGACCGTTTACTCGAGCTCATACGAATTGCAATGCACCCATGGCAATCTTGCTCAAGTCCGGAGCTGATTCTTCCTTGTGAGACTCCTGACGAAGCACAAAACATTTTACTTCGATGGGGTTTCGTGCCGCAATGGTGCTGGGAAACCTGGGCCGATGCAAGGACCGCAGAATTCGAAACAATTGTAAACTTGGTAAGCAGTTCATGAGACGTCAGACGTGGCTAGTCAATAAAGCTCCCGTCAGACGTCGACGTGGCTATTTCATCTCAAAAGTCCTATCTCTTCTCGTGAGATGAACGCGGTCTTGGCGTGTGCAAAACCTTCGCTGACGGCTTTGGCTGTAAGAGCTTTACCATCCGGATTTAAATTTTATTCACACGAAAGTTTAGCAGGTCTTCCGTCACTGTTTCGTCTATATGTCAGCTTTCAGATCTCAAGACGCTAGTGCGCTCTTGACAGTTGTTCTGCGCGCCTGTGAACTGTTGGTGCCGATACTTCAGGAATGCATCTGCAACCCATCTCTTCGTGAAAGTTTGCAAACGTCTCAGACACTTGTCAATATTATGGGGCTCTTTGTAAATCTCGGCGAGAGCGCGGGCGAACTGGAAGGTATGTCTCTATTCCTAAATCCGACAAGTACCTTATCATAAATTACAGTGAAACGCGCATTAATCGAGCTTCTCGTATTGGCGGAGCCTGCATCCATTCGAGCTGCCCTAGTTTATCTTCGCGACGACACCCGTGCAAAGTTCTCAACAAAATTAGAAGAGGGTGTGTATTAAGTCTTCCTTTGTCGCCCCCCATTTTGAGTACTTCCTCGATTTTCGCATCAGTTGTTACTCGATGCAGAAGGTGAGTCGTCGAGAGGTCTAAATGGGTTCGTCCCTCATGCCGAGTTAGACGAGTGGCCGAAGACCGGAAATTTAGTACCGACATCAATAATCTCCTCGCAGTCCGTTATCTACTGCAGTTTTTGTCGGTAGTATGGTTCAGCAAAGGAGTATCATCGATATTTCGCCAATCTGCCTCGCCGCTCCTCAATCTTCTCATCGAGCTACTCTCCGACGAACACTGCGAGTCCCGTCCGATGGTGATTCTGCGCGACGTTCTATTTGTGGCTTTGTCAGGTGCGGAGCTGGATCCTTCTTTTGCAGTTACAGGTGCACTTCGAGAGGAAAATCTGGTCTGGAATTTAGCTTTCAGACATGGCACGTCCCATCCGGAATTGAGTCTTGCGTGTAAGTCCCTTTCACTCCTGATTATTGGTAGGAGTTACATCTATGCATAGCGGCATTTGCACATTACATCCTCGTTGTCAAGCGGATTGCCAATCCTCTATGCTTTAGCCAAGCTTGGTGCTATTTGCGAGACACTCTTCTGCTCATTATCCGACGCTTTCATTTCGTTGCCGGCTGCGAGCGATTTTTGGAAACGGATGACGTCGAACCTCTTTCACTATTAGTATCCTCTATCATATGTCGCGCTTTGTCTAAGCTTATTTCAAGCGATGAAGCAACGAGTAAGCAGAATCGCTTTCTTGTCAATGCTGGCTAATGTTATGGCTACAGCTGTTTACATATTGTCATCCCCTTGGACGACGCAACTGTGTGTCGAACTTCAGGCTCATTTGGGAGACATATCCTGTACCGATTATGAGGTGCTGCTGAGGCAGAAACTGAAGCGCTGCGGACAAGAGCTGCTTGACCAGGTAAGTGCCTCTTTACCTGACGCGATTGCGGCAATTTCCACACAAGGGACATAGATCAGGTCGAGGACGCATCAGAAGCCTAGCTCATCTAGCGGCTTGGTTAGTCTGAAAATTTGAGCTCTCAAAAACGCATTTTAATAAAATTTAGGATTTGCACGTTCACCTTGTCATGCATCACACGCCGTCGTTGTCACACATATGTGTGGTCTTGGAGCGGGAGTTTGATAACGATGAAGCGACGCGTCGTGGGTCCCAGCATGCGTAGTCACATGCTCGCGTAACATGTACTTACCAATATGGCTATTTGCCTTTTCGGTAGCCGATCAGCCCATATACGGATGTTTATCGCCACAACGAATCCGGTGGTCGAGCGAGTGAAAGTAACGACTTGCATCCGTCCACCAACTTTTCTAGCTCCACTGTAGTTCATAGACAGCGATGAGCTCGTTATATCTGCCTCATCGACGGAAATCCCCTTCGGCGAGATCGTCGCCCACTCAATGCTTTCGTCCCACTTTCAACGACGCTCATGGTCGGCGACCAGCTTTGAAGCGTAGCCAGCCCGCCAGCCCGTCGTCTTCTCAGAGGCGGGGAAGCTTCTCCAGGAAGTGCACCAAACGTCGTCGTCGTGAATCTTCAGTAGGGCGGTAGTTGCCATGCAATTCCACCGTGACTGATCGTGTTCACTCAGCCCGCGGATATATCTACAATTTGCTCCAGTAATAATACTCTGACGACTGTTACTCCGTCCTCGTCCTCTGGTTTTGCTACGACGCCGGATGCCTTTCGTCTTTGCTCAAAACACAACTATGCCCGCGGTCCGCCCGCTCAGGCTGATACCCGCGCCACCATGATCCATACAGACCTGGAAAACGCTCAAAATCTACATCGATTACATTCGAACGCTTTTGGAGAGCTGCGAAGGAGTGTCACAGAAAACGGTGAGGGACTGGTGCTCAGGATGCGCGAGTACGAGACGGTCCGTTCCCACTCGGGCGTGCATGCGAAAGCGAAGGCAGCTGAGAAGCGAACACGCAAGAAGACCTCGCACCCAGGTCGCGTCAGGAAGACCCCAGCATTCACTGGAGCTTCCGATGATGAAGATATTATCTGGACATCCTCGGGAAGGGCGTCACACGATCCGGTCTTTTCATCCAGTTCACTTCGGCAGAGGTGTACTCTGGCGGAAGGCGGGGAGAATGACTATCATATGATGGATTATTCCGACATCTTGTCCTCATTCAAGGACACCGAGCGGTCATCCCCATCTATGGAGCTCGACAATATATCTTCCATGGATATGTCAGATGATGAATGCAACGTCATGTCACGCTCCAGTCCTACACAGTCCTTAAACTCGTCGCTGCCCCGTCTGCCATCGCTTAGCGTGGTGCCTCCGAATTCCCCGCGCTTACGGAGAGGGATTCCGTCGCCGTCGCGTCCCATATCGCCAAGTCTCCCCACCTCACAATCCGACAAGGCCATTGCTGCCTTGACTTTGGCTCTGGCCAATGGTGCAGGCGGCTTGACCGATTACAGCGCTCTCCTCGCATTACAAGGTCAGAGTCATGATTCATCCATCGACTTTAGCCATGCAGGCGAGATGTGGAGCTAACCTTTTCTCTTCTCTATATATTCGGTATGCTTTTTTTTTCTTCATGTTGTAAACCATTTTTATTCCCTCAATTGCCCTTATTTATCCCTTCATTCATTTGAACTGCGAGCACGTGTATTACTGGGACATTACTCTAAATTGTATCCCCTTGTTCATCTCCTCCGCATCCTCTCGATTTGTTCTGAGACAGCAATATTCTATCATGTCCTGATGCGGACTAGAACTACAAGTACTATACAACATAGAGAATATATAACACGGACATAGCATAAAAGCCACCATAACACATCTTATCGTACTTTCCCTCAATTAACTCATGATTGGAAAGCGGCACCGAGCACTTTTATAGCCAGAGCACGCAAAATCTACGACGACCGTCAACAGAAGTTCTAATTTTGAGAATTTGAACCATCACCTGTGCCTTCTGGTCCCCTCCAAGCTGGTTGAAGACAGCAGCCACGCTCTTCCCTTTCGCGTCTCGAATAGCGCCTAACCTGTTTCCAACTACACCTCCTGCCACAAGACCAGGGAAGTTCGCGATGATGAAACCCATACCAGCACCGCATACGGTGCCTGCATATTTCCACCAGGGCGCATAATGCTCTACTTCCGGGCGAAGGAGCTAGCAGAGCATTTGAATCAACACGAGCCACACACATAGTAATTGGGAGGATATGAAGAAACTCACTTCTGCGAACACATCGGTGAAAATCCCATTAGCATCGGGTCTACCGTTATTGGCGGCGTCTGCACCTGCCGCACCTCCTGTGCCGAACATGCTCGCGAACTGAGTGAAGAAGTTCGACGACGCTCCAGGATCGGTCGCGCGGTCGCTCCGCGATGCATACAGGTCATCATATTCCTTCCTGCGTTTGGGGTCGGAGAGAATATAGTACGCGTCTGCTACGGCCTGGAACTTCTGAGTGGCTTCATGTTTCTCAGATGCTGTAGCCTTCGCAAGCCTATCAGGGTGAGTCCTGATATGCAATGGTCGATATCAACGACTTCGTTCATAAACATGGTAGGACCAGTAGTGGTGCGCACTTCAATGACTCTCTCTTGTATGCCTGTCGTATTTCTTCCTGCGATGCACTTTGGGGAATTCCAAGCACGCGGTAATAATCGGGAAATGTGGGCATGGTGGCCGTTGGTGATGAGGACAAAAAATTGAATAATGTCAAGCAGTGCTACGCGCTTCAGGGACGCCACGCATCAACACTCCAGCCTGCTCCAGCTTCAGCTTCAGCGATCGCTGAAGCGCTGATTTCCCGTCTGCTATGACGATCATCACCAGTTTAGTATGTGGAGCGACCGTGGACGATCAGACTACATATGTAAAGTCTATTGGAAAACTAGATACGAATAAAACATCAAAACAAAAAGAACGAAAAAGACACTAAACATAATATATATACACACACTTCTCGAAATCGAGATTTAAAAAAAAAAACCATGAGACATCAGACAGATGCACAAGGTTCGGTGGTCCACAACAGAACAGCAGGCTTAGGACTGTCTTGAGGTACATATTCGATACAAAATGTAAGAGCGCACTTATGCGCTCCGCTGTCCCAACTATAAGCACTAAAAGGATACTAGTACACACCAAAACAGAAAGGGGAATTCCAAATGTTATGTTGTTTTCTGATTTTTGGGATACTTTGCAGAGTGCGTTAGGATGAGAGGCGGTGGCCGTGGTCGTTCAAATGCACCGGCAGGCTCTTCCTCCCCTGCGATACTGCGTGGTCGGCTAATAACGGGGCGTCCGACCGTCTTCCCTGAGCGTCGTGAATCCGGCGCAGGCGCTGACGGTGCCCCTCTACCCAACGTGGAGCTTGACCCTACAGAGTTGTTTAGCAGCATGAAAGGACGAGGGACGAATTTCGAGGCTGGTGGGTCCGGTGGTCGCAAAGTCTGCGAGGGCTCGGATGAACGAGGCTGTTCACTTGATTTTCTCACACCATTGTCCAAAGCAGCGTCTGGCATGAACAATATCACTTGAGCACACAGACAGCCATGAACAGCTGACATAAGCTCACCACCAATGAACGATGTTATTTCCAAACGCGGGGTTGAATTTTGTTCAGGACTACAAGGCGAGGATGCAGTACTCGGGCAGACGGGGAACTTAGACCCCTCATCATCAAACACATCTGCGCTTGTCGGGAATTCGTCGGCACCAGGTCGAGCCTTTTGTTGCAGTTTGAGCGCGGACAACGTATTCACGGACACTGTTGTAGACTCCGCGATGGGTGGCTCGGGAAAATTGGAAAGCGAAAACATGCTTCGTGTTGACGTCGAGCGACTGGTTATCGATGCGCGCAGTGGTGGCAACGAAGGTCGCATAGATGATTCAAAATCATCAGTCTGCGTATCGCTGACATTGTTGAGCGAAGTCGCATTGGATGCTCTGGGAGTCAGCAACTTCAATGCTGCGATGGTCTTGTCCAATTCATTCTGCTGTCGCAACAGCTCGTCCAAAGACGTTTCACTGTTCCGCGACATGCTGCTAGTGGACAACTGCGAAGAAAAACGCAGACTAGTACGGCGGATACCGTCGAGACCATATACAGGGGAATCAGTATGGCTCTTCAATCGTGGCAGGCCGGGAAAATCTGGAATGAGAGACGACCTCGTGGACGTTGCAGCAACACCATAGTAAGAGCCCAAAGAAATATCGGTGACAGGACGTCCCCCTGGGCCGTCGGATTCCTTGACAACGTGTTCGAGCCGATATATCGGAGAATCCAAGGTCCCTTGCCGCCGCGTCGAGGGAGGAGCAGGGGTGCTTTCAGCGCGCTGCGAACCAGCACCGCCACCATAATACGATGGGAGAGAAATCTCAGTGTCCGGTCTACTAAGATTGATACGCTTCTCATCCATTGAGTCTGACGTATCGGTAGGGTCCAGTAAACCCGACTCGTGGTTCATACCCATCAGGAACGACGGCAATGCATCGTTGACCTTCAGCTCCTGGACATTAGGGCTCAACACATTGACAGGATCTATCATAGACTGTACACGCGAGTTAGCCTTCGATGAAGGTATAATTCCGGTGAATGGATGGACGCTCCCGGATCGTGCTATATCCGAAATCTCAACAGAGACGGGCGCCGAACGAACAGCCGAAAAAGAAATGGGATTTCGCGAGGGCTGGCGTTTTAAAGCTGGCTTGAGCCACGACGATATGCGAGATGACACGGACAAACGCGACGACACGGGCGGAATCCAGTCGTCCAAGACGACGGTGCCTGGCCGCTGGCGAGCCTGCGAAGCCACTTCTTGGAATTTCTGATCGTCCAGCGAAAGGGAAAAAGAATGGGTTCTGCCATCCTGGGCTTGAGAAACAACTCGGGCAGCCGGCGCCTGAGTGCAGATGCTGGTAGGCCGAGGCGGCCGTATAGGAATGGGTAGCTCATGGAAGGTTGAAAGGAGAACGTGTACGCTGAGAAAAGAGACTTCCACCGCGATCAAGAAACGAGCCAGCAACTCCTGCGAAAACGCACCAGCTGTTTTGGGTAAGTGAGTGACAAGTAACAAAAAGGAAGCGCAAACATACTGGTAATCAGAGCGCCGAGCGCGATCCCGAGATTGATAAGAAATGCAGCCAGCGGGATGGCGCGTCTGCGAACCGACTGGGAAATGGGCCTCCGGGGCGACAGGGAAACATTGATGAGGAGCTTGATAATGAAAATAGAAGTGACCACAATTTCGATGGACGACTCTACGAGGCAGACCGGCGCGTGGACCTTTGCCATGAGGCGCCATATGATTTGCAGAATGACGATCACGACACAGAAAGACGCAAGAAAGTATTTCATCCAGATGCCGAAGACTCCCCACCGGGACCAGCTGGCGCTATGCGAGTATCCACCCACTCTATGAGTGATTTCCCCTTCAACAGGTCTTATGACACGAGGCTCATCGGGTGGTCGTCGTGCCACAGCTGCCCACATGTACAGGAAGAGAAAACCGGTCGCGAGGGACATTAGTACCTCTCGCGCGATGACAGTGCCAGTGAGGTCGTCTGTGTCTTCAGAGGTGTCGTCGCTCGTGACTCGATGGGCCAGGTCTACCAGACCGCTAGCGAACTGGAAAGACGCTGATGTGAACAAGAACATCGCATCTCTTCAGCAAAGAGGGAATTAGACATGAAACAAAGCCTATCGGGGGACACACACACATCTCGAAGCGTTTCATAACCAGGAAAAAGGTGAAGACGCATATCGCCAGAGGTCCGACAGCAATCAATGGAATCAATTCGATGATAACCTCAACCTGAGAAATGGGATATCAGCTTTGAGCACTTAAGGAGACCGTATGCATGATTTTCACGTACCGAAGGATTGCTGCTGATCGCGAACGGTATGGCAGTTGCCGAGGCCTCAGTCGCGTCGCGCCACAAGACACTGGGCATGTTCAAGATCCAGTACTCGTACCGTATAAACTGGAAAGGATCCAGGGAAGCCCCAATTCGTCGAAACAGCGGCAGGAGAGGCGGGACACGTCCAGCGTCCCGCTTACCACGCGCACACAATAAGACGCAACAAGAAAAGGAAAAGAGCGGACGCCCGGCGAACGGCTCGATGGCTGGCGCGCACACCAACCAGCACAGAAACACCGAAAGCTTAAAGAGAATAACGAACGAAAGGGGCGATCTCGGACGGGATTCCCGAAGCAAGAACAAAAATGAAGGCAAACCAGTCGTCCTCGCTCAAAAGCCACGGGCCCTAGGTCCTAAACCTACCAATAAGATGGCAGTGTAGCGCGGCACAACCGTTCTTAGAGCCGTTAGGAGAGGGGAGGTGTAAATCTCCGCTGGTTGCAGAGGCGAGGCAGGACGCGGACGTTAAGCTCAAAGAGACAAACGAGAGCACGGACGTGCGAAGCGTTCCACTGGCATGATGCTCGGGGGCAAAATCGGTGCTTTACTGTCCATGGCAACGCAGACGACGATGATCCCACACGTCGAATCAAAGACGGTCCTGGTGACCCACGCCGGGCATTATTGGTACCCATCGCTTTGTTGCGACTGGTCAGCGACCTCTATAGCGACCGTCGGTCACTGTTCAGCTTCCCTACGAATTACCACATTCAGTCAAGATGTCACCGGCGTCGGCAGATACACAGACAGATCGCGACGGCTTCTATGAATGATAGCGTGAGATTGGCGGTCGAATTAATATAAACATACGCAAAAGAGACTCAAACTGTGTATCAACGATGTCCGGGCATTATGAACCTGCGATCGATATTTAACACATTAAGCTCATACCCCACCACATACAATACAGCCACATACAGCAGACCGGATGCTTGTTCCCACATTTTGCTGCAAGTAATCGTTCGGGATTGACAATGACACGGATCTTTGTTAACTATACATGCTCGTTGTGCGTCTGCAACCTGTAGCGCTGCAGTCCCATTACAACACCAGCAGATGGGAATGTACACGGCATATGTAGAACAAGGAATATACCTGCTAGTAAGCGTGTCATTAAATGAATACGAAAATACGATGAAAAGACCAATCAGCTACTAGTAATGATGTAGGCCGCCAGCACACCGTAGTCCATCTACCCCAAGGGCCAAGTTCAAGGTCATTGAGTATGAAATTTGAAATTTGAAAATCCATAACAAAGGTGAAAGGTGGCGATTAGGTGCCGACCGAGGTGCTTTCAGTGGCCGCAGAGCTGTCGGCAGTGACCACAACGCTTGCAGCGGCCGCACTCTCGGACACAACACTGTCGGTGGACCTCGCGCTCTCAGTCGAGACTGCCGTACTCTCTACAACGCTATCAAACACGGATGGGAGCACAGTAGGCGTAGGCAACGTGATCGTGAGAGTTTCCGCGCCAGAGCTGAACGCGATGCCAGAAGGGAACGAAAAAGTGAGCGCATCTGCACCGTCGGAGAAGGATTCGAATCCACTGGGCAACACGAAAGTGAAGGAGGCGTCGGAAACAGTTTGAGTAGTGACACCAGCATCTGTAGTGAGAACACTGGTCAATTCGAGGGAGGTCTCCTCCGCACTGGTGACAGCGCTGGGATCCCTTAATTCACAACTATATGAGTGGCGCGTCACGAGATAAGATATAATACTACACACTCAGACGAAGTAGTGCCAGTGTCGCCCTCGCGCTTAGCGATGCGTTTCCGATGGACGTTGTGGGAAGGAGGATGGACATTATGGGCAAGAGGATGATAGACGTTACGGGAGGGAGCACGAAACTTGGCATTAGGCCGGCGAAAGCGACCAAGTCGCCTTGCTGTGATTGCAAGAGTATAAATTGTGAAGAGAACGAAGAGCCTCAAGAAGATAGCCATAGTTTTGAAGAATGAAAGCAACTGCCAGCAGCTGTAAACTTGAACAAAAAAATTGAATGTGAAATTGAAGTAGCAAGCGGGTGGCAGGTAAACAGCACGCTGCCTGCTCTTATATGTCAACCACCAGTTCGTGGCTGAAGCGCTGACCCATTGAACATTTGGGCATGTCCAGATTGCCAGGGTGGCTTGGGGTGACAAGGACTGATGTTCAGAAGGCTATGTTTGTCAAGACTTGTCGCGACGGTTGCAGTCTTAGCAGTCACAGTGGAGCGCTGCAGAGTGTTGAGCCTACCCTGTAGCAATGACATCTCCATAGAAGATCAACAACACCTGCAACTGAGTAGACTGAGCATGTCAAAGTTACGTTAACAGCTGAAGCTGAAGCGCTGATTTATACGGTTGTCGCGGGCACTGACGGCCATCAGAAACCGGATCACGGCCTGAGTCATGACCGTGCTTGCAAGTCGCGGTACCGCCATTGTGACATTACAGCTCTGATGGCCACAGACCCTCACGTCGCAATGCCACCGCCACTGTCGCGCGTCTCGACTTCTCTCGCGCAGAGCAATCAGACGACGCAGAGCACACAGACGACGGTGCTCGCGGATACGCAGCCGCCATTCTATATCCTCTTCTCACACCGCACCTCGCCAGATGACGCGCCCATACTCGGCCATCCGAAGATAGAGTACCACTACTCAGACGATTCTCCCCTGCATCTGCTCCCTCAGACTCCCAACGAACATGTCGTTGTGCTCGACTACCAGCCAGCTACATACAACCAGCCAGCTCTGTTTAGTTCTTCAGGCACCATTGTCTCTCCCAGCACAGTTGTTTCTCCTGTTGCAGTCCATTCAACTCCCATAGAACCAACGGCCCTTCCTTTGGCTACACATTCCCCCTCTTCAGTTGAAACTCGAGCATCGCCACACTCACACGCATCACCGCCCTCTCGCACCTTAACACGTTCCCGGTCCTCGTCTTATAACATGTCTCCCCAACGGCCATATACTGTCGCGACTTCTGCTGTTTCTGCCCCATTATCTGCAGTATCTGTTCCTTCGGCGTCTACTGTTATCTCCAATAGCAGTTCAAATGTTACCGTACGAAGTCTCTCGAGTGCACTTGCCGTCATAGGCGTCATGGTCGACGAGGCACCCGGCGCTGCCGCAGCTGACGACGGCCGCACACGGCGTAATGATCGCATGTATGTCCTTGAGACTGCTTTTACTGCCGCTGGGTACGTGCTCTTGAATTTTCCCTGAACGCTACTTGCCTGACAAGCTATACATCGGGATCGTATCTATTCCTTGCCCATTCTGCATGCTAAATTTACCAGTAATGCCTCTGGTACAAGCGGCACAGATGCGTCTGAAAGCCGCCTGAAAACTCCTGAGCGTGTTCTGGCGCAATTCAGGCAACGGTGGGCATCTCTCTGTGGTCCCTTCTGATGGTGGGATTTCCCAACTGACAGCTTGCATGCCAATAGGAACACCGTCCTGCGGGAAGCTTCACGAGCGAATGGCGAACCCCAGTTGAACGGTGACACACACGCTCAGGATACCCACACCCACGACACGCATTCCACACCAGTTCAAGAGGTGCAGTCATCGCCAACTTGGACTACGCACTCATCACCAGCGCGGGATGTACATTCATCTCCAACTCGAGCCACGCAGTCCCCGCCCATCCGACAAATGCACACGCCTCCAAGCAGGAATGCACACTCGCCAATCATACCAGCTCGTCCTGCGTCCGGTGCTCATGTGCGTGCCACATCGCCTTAGCATTTGTCTTTTAGGGTACACTTGAACATTGCTGGGAGTGTACGCATGCATGGCATGGTAAGAGCATTATGCAGTTGGACCAGGGCTTTCTGCGGCATTGGATCTGGATCTCATTGAGGGTATCTCCGACAACCTTACTGGCACGTCTAATGTATGTATGTATGGGCTATCACTAATGTATGTGCTGTAGACTAGTGGCATTTTAGAATTTCGGAATAAAGTATGTTAGATAATTGCATGGACCTGTTTTCTTCGTATATCCTTATTGTTCGTGTTGCGCACTCATCAATCCAGAAGAGCCCGCCATGTAAAGGTCCAAATCCACGGCAAGTTTGGAATGGGCGGCTTCTCTAGCGTCGCGTATACCTTGTTGAAATACGCTTGTACAGCTCATGGTACCACATAAGTTACCATCGAATCACAATACCCTTCTATATAAACCAACCCGTACAACCTAAGTACATTCAATTCTAATTCTTTTTCTTCCTCTGGCGCGCGTGTTTGACTTGCGGCGGGGGAGGACTAGGTGGCGCAGCCGGCGCAGAATCGCTGAGCAAATTGGAGAGTCTACAGACGACGAGAAGTGATCGGCGAGAAAAGAACAGCGCGACAGACAAGCAAGTGAAATCAACACCATCAGCAAACAAGGTACCCCCATCTCACAAGAACACGCGAAAGCTCACCCTGACTTGAAGTCGCCCGACGCCATGGCGCTCTGGAAGCCAGCCATTTTGACTTGCTGTTGCTTGAGTTCGTTCAGCGCTTCAGGGTCCATGTTTTTCTGCGACAATAAATAAACTCCGTTAATCTACAGAAAATGATCAACCGGGAAAACACTCGCCATGAGATACGGCATCAAGAGCATCATGCCTCCAGCGCCGACGCTAAGGAGCACCATCGGACTCTTCAACATGCCCCACAGGTTGAACGAGCTCAGCGGTATGAAGTACGAGTACTTCTGGCGCGGCACGAGTACGATGGGGTGTGAGAGGCGCACGGTTGACGGTGGGTCGAACGGCGTCCCGACAATGTATGGACGAACTTCTGGGGACACGGTACGTGCAGGGTCATCTGCGGGTGAGGGGAAAATGTCGACTCTCAGCTAACATAACCTCATGGTTAGTTCAGCAACGAAAGCAACATGGGGGAGAAAAGCGGGATACGACGACGCACAGTGTCAAATTGATGGTCATGGCTAAGGACGGAGAGAATGTATGAGCCTTCTGGTACATCTTGACTGTGAAATCGAATTGGTGAATAGTCGGTAATTCAAGAATTTGAATAGGCAAGAATGATTGCGCACATTGTGAATCGACCCGACTTCGTGACGGTGCCATAGTATTTCCCGGAGTCAAGCACGACTTTCGAAGGGCCGAGCTCATCTATTCCTGTACAATCCGAAGAATATGTGCAACCAACGACAGTCAACGGACGACAATAATAATACAAGGGCGACTCACCTGGACAGACAGCGTTGAACTGGATGGACCCGCGCACATCAACGGCTGCGGCCAGGCCAGATAATCTTCGTAACGACGCTCAGATACAATTGAGCGCGTAAGCCAAAAGTCTGACTGACTGAAGTGCGGCCCAAGCGACCCATATCATCGTCCTCATCGCTGGCAGCGTGTGAGAGTATAGAGAGGGACGTGGCGCGCTGGAAGAGGAAAAGTTTCCTTTTCCGTCAGAAACCGCCTTTTTTGGAAGACTGTGGCTGTGCTACTCTCGGAAGCAAAATTTGCTACCACAAGCAGCCCATCCCCGTCACAACTTAAGTCTTTACTGTGTTTTGCTGGAAAATAACGTTGTCTGCGATGCGACAAAAACGTGCCAAGAGCTACCGCAAGCTCATGCATCTGTATTGTTTGTCTTTTGGCTTCCGTCGGCCATACCAAGTGTTGGTGGACTCGACCATGTGCCGCTCGGCTATCGAGCACAAGATCGAGCTCTCAAAACAGCTTGCAACTGTTCTTCAAGGGGATGTCAAGCCCAGTGAGTTGCTCCTGTCAGTCATGCCAGACTACCGGCTGATCAACGCGTCTCCCAAGCCAGTGATCACACAATGTTGCATCCATGAACTGTACATCGCCGGAAAATTCCAGCAGCCTGCCGTCGATCTCGCCAAAACATTTGAGCGTCGCAAATGCAACCATCGTGAGCCCATCCCAGGGGATGATTGCATGGTGAGTGTAATAGGTCAGATATATTGCCGTATCCTGTCATAAGATAGATCTGCTCACACATATTCGTATGTGCAGGCGACGCAAACAAACACCGGTACGTCGTCGCAACACAATCCCAGCCTCTTCGCGTGCTCCTCCGCGGCGTACCCGGTGTACCTATCGTCCATGTCAACCGATCCGTTACTATCCTCGAGCCCCCAAGCGACGTGACGCTCAGGCACAAGGCTCTGGTAAGTCTCGCAATCATATCCTCTTCCGTACACACACTCTCGATCCAACGTCTAATGCCACACGTCTTCTTCCCTCCGTAGACCGAGGACCAAGCGCAGGAGGCATCTACATCTGAGCGCGCGCTGGTAGCGCCTGTAGATGGTAATGCGCCGCCTCCGCGCAAGAAGCGCAAGGGTCCTAAGGGCCCGAACCCGCTCAGTGTGAAGAAAAAGAAAGCCGTACCACCCGCAGCGCCGGATAAAGGCAAAGTGCATCCTTCTGACTTGCGGACGAAGGGTGTTGATTTCGGTGGTGCGAGCTCTGCTACTGCGGCGGAAAAGCGCAAGTGGCAAGACGACGATGAAGACGGAGATGTTGATGGTGATAAGAAAGAGGAGGGCGCAGGAGGTCGGACGAGTAGTGTCCCCGAAGCAGAAGCTGGGAGAAAGCGCAAACGTAAGAGGAAGGGAGCTGCTGTTACAGTCGCTAATACCGCTGCTAGCGTTGGCATTGCGGATGGTCCGGCTGATGAAGGACATTCTTGACATGAGAGAGTTAATTGATCATTTTCCCTTTGACCCAGGTAAATAGCACGACAAACCTTAGCAACCATATCACATACAAAGCAAAGAAAGTGCGCCAGTCAAAAGTTTGAAATCCATAGGCCAATGCATTCTTCAAGTCTACTTCTATGAATAGATAAATCTACAGATAACCGCGTCTATGTGGGCGGTAGCAAGAGCAAGGACAAAGACAATATCGTAAGGGGTTCTTGGCAGAAACCATACAGCAAGTCATAAGAGACGTCACTACATAACGGTGGCGACGCGTTGTCGACTTTTGGGAAACTTCGCATTATTGGAAGAACGAGGCGCCAGCCGATGAATGACCGTGCCATAAAACCAGGTTTAGAGGGCGGTCGGGCAGAGAACAACGCCGTAGCAGCCCGAATTACGTGCCATCGGGGTCGTTTGAACTACGGTCCCACATCCTGAAGCGAAGCCCACGTACCCCACACCGCCATAACAATACCGCCCACGAGCAGCAAAGAATCTACGAGGCCAAGCTTTCTCCCAAGCCAACTCTCGCCAGCACCCTCCAGCTGTGCCTTCGCAAGCAGCGGGCCGATGACACACAACAGGAACGCCGCAAACGCACCGACAAAGCTCATCACCGTGCTAAACTCCGGCACGAGAATCGACACGGCGACAGAGGACAGGGTGACTACGATGCGTTGCACGACTGCGCCGAGGTACTTCCACTGCGGTCCTTTCACCGAGCGCTTAGAGGGGTGCTCGAAGAACTCGTCGGAGGCAACAGCGCCAATGGCACCGTAGGGTGGGGGAGCTGAGATAGATAGACGCCTTGTCCTTGCGGTGCGCCGCTTCAAAAAGTCCTTGAGGGAGGCAAAGACCTCCGCGAGTATGTTTGGCTTCTCCGCGACGTCTTCCGGAGGTAAGACGGGGTGATCTATACCGAGAATGGTCTCGATGGTAGCGTTAAGCGGTTGTGTCGTCAATGCAAATTTTGTGCTGTAAAAAGCATGAGTACGGACACTGATGAACAAGAACACGAAGACAAACAGGGGACTGAGCACCAATAGCCATAGCGCTACCTGGTTAATAACAGGATGGTACCCGGGCGTGTTCATGAGGTCAATGCTAATCTGAAGGGCAACGTGGGACGTCAGTTGATAGACCTGGCATTAATAGCTCAAGTACTCACCTCGTCATGAACATCGGCGCCAAACATAATGTAGCCAGCATAACCAATGAGCGTGTACAAGGATGTCGCCACAATCTGAGGAAAGTCAATAAATAAGACTTGAAAGATGGCCGGACAAGACACTCACAAATGCAGTGTTTAGCATCTTCTCGTATTGGCTTGGATCAGCCATATCCATGGTCAACGAAGGAATCACGGCATGTCCAGAGAACTAGAAAACCGACATTTAAAAAAATGCGTCGAAAACCACAAGAGCGAAAGAACTTACACCAGCCATGAGCAAGCCAAATGCGAGCCCGACTTGGGTATTTGTGCCGGGAACGAAACTAGTATCTGCCGGATTCCAAAGGCTACCGGGTGCTTCCCTTTTAGTGAGACCATCATAGATGACAACCACAATGAGCAAAGCGATGGAAAGAATGCCAACAATTGAAAAAGATGCGAGCGCCGACAAGGGAAGGAATACTGAGGGAAGTAAGCTGTGACCATAGGTCAATGCCGTCTCAATTTCTCCACGACCAGGCTCACATGATGAGGCCCCAAAGCTTGTAGGCATCTGAGGAGTAAGTGGGTATGATGGTATGCAAGGAATCTGCGTATAACGTGACCAAAACAACGCTGCACGAAACAAAAACAAAGTGAGAAGACGATGCGTGGTGGCCAACGAAGACGTAAAAAAGCCAAACCTGACAGAGAATAACTCTAAGCAAAAGATGCCGCTGACAATAGGCATGGATTTAGGACCGAAAGCCTTGCGCCCAATGTCCGAATACGAGCGCAAGTGAGGGTCAGCGATGATTATGCGCGCCAGGATCTTAGCTCTGTCAGATAATACGTGGGTCAGAAGCGGCGCAGGAGCACTGAAAGCCATCGTCGTCTTACGTGTAGCAAGTGATCCAGCCGTAGCCTAAGTTCAAGAGACTACCAAGTATCCAACCGGTGAAAGAGAAAGCAAGCGGTTCCGAAAGGAGTCCGATACCAAGTAGCACAGCGGTGCAATTGAAAACCTGACCCCTTTGCATGAGCGCACGTGTGCAAACCTAGAGGATGGATCGGAATGGAGGCTTACCGTCTGACCGAAGGTGCTCTGTCCGTGCCAATGAGCGCTATTAGTCTGGATAGGTGCACGCGAAGAATGATGTTGAAGTTGTGGCGCTGGCTGCCGTGCGGGAGTGGAATCGCGAACGGGATGCGAGCGGTCGTGGAAAATCAAGGACACGGACTTCTTTGACAAAGGGATTTGTGATGTAACCTGGGGATGAGAAGCAGGTGCGAAATTGTCGCCGACAACGCGCTCGCGTCCGTGTGTTGTGAATAGTAATGACTGACTTGGAGATGCTACACGTGGGGTGTCAGGCGGCAGGTCATCCCATGGGAACTGGTCTGCGAACTCGCTGCCAGGGATGGGGGTACCCTCAGAGTCCTCTACTTCACCAGCGATGTCGTCAAGTGTCGTTGGTCGCTGCGGTCGTCGGACACCAATAGCGGCTTCTTCATCAAACCAATCGTCGTCTTCGAGATCGGACGCGTCGGAGACTAGACTGGATCCTGCAGCAAGGATCTGTGAACGTCGGTCTGAAAGAAAACACGATGAGCACTGAGAAGATGATGCAGCGATGGGATGTATGTACAAGACGCAATGGCATCTCGCAAACTGCGACTGCCGATGGACGTCGAGGGCGCAGAGAGGGACATGGTAGTTTGGGACAAGGAAGAGAGCAAGTCATCCCTAAGTACTCATTGTTGTAGACGGCTCTTCACTTCACGCCCTTCGGACCTTGTAAGTCACTTGCATGCTCTCCGATCGACAGTTCCCCTAGGCCACGGACATTGTCGGACAAAGCGATCGAGAAATTCCATGGGTCCTTGAGCGACATTGGCCGCTCAAGCTCAAGCGCTAGCGCTCAAGCTCAAGGCCAATATCACTCATTGCGCTGATTGAATGCATCGGACGTCCACAGTCACCGCTGATAAGCGTGTTGTAAGCATATACATGACATCCGCGCCAAGCTTTTAGCAGCTTTTAGACTGGCACAAGTTTTATCTTCAGGTCGGGCTATCGTGTAGACGACATCTGGCTTGTGATGTTGAGCGTCAAATTACACAGACGAAGTCGAATCTGCCCCGTCATGACACTTTGCGGTAGCAAAACCTTATCTAATCATCCGGAGACGGAACTTCCGAATTTAGAAGCCGAAGGACGGAGATAAGATACGCTTCATTAGTAAATTAGAAATT
Source organism: Fistulina hepatica ATCC 64428 (assembly GCA_000934395.1). Taxonomy (NCBI): domain Eukaryota; kingdom Fungi; phylum Basidiomycota; class Agaricomycetes; order Agaricales; family Fistulinaceae; genus Fistulina; species Fistulina hepatica. The sequence goes on along the minus strand of KN882048.1, from coordinate 220,969 downwards.
ACAAACACATATACTACGATCTATTGAAACCAAAGACAAGAGAAAGGCCACAGAGAGGATGGAGAAGGGCACGAGAGATAAAATAAGATGCGTGGGGAAGTAGGTGGTGCTTGATGTCGCTGACGGCAATGCGTGTACAAACCATGGGAATCCGAAAAGACGTCTGAGAACGATGCGATGAAGACGTATGGACGGCGAAGTGATTGGGGACGACAAAACATGGTACATACATACATTTCGGCAAAACGCAAAACGAACGCCGCCCAAGTCCATCAATTGAGAGCCGTACTTCGTGGACGACACACAGGCTACAAAAAAAAAAGTGTTTGCACAGAGTGAGCAAAGAAAGTAGGGGTTGAAGCCGTCGAGTATGACTGTCGGTCAGGTGCTGATGTTGATGGCCTTGCGGTTGGCCCATTGCATATATGAAGGCTGCACGGTGTCCGAGCCTGTTTTTGTTCTTGAACTTCTTCGAGCGGGCTCAGGCACCTTTGCGGTGCCGTTGATGTCCTGCAAATCATAAGCAAAGATCTCAGCAGGATAAAAAGAAGTAAAATCACCGCTAATCGCTTCTTCATGCCTGAAGCTATATGTGGAAACCATTTGTTGATGGCAGTCTTGAGCGCGAGTTCACGATGGCCCTTGGCATTGAGCCATGTTAGATATGCCTCCACCTGAGTGAATGTTGGTTAACCCTGTGCAGATCAATAATGCAGATCTACACACCTCCTCAATCTCTGAATACACCACCCACTCATTGGGCTTCAGCACGCCCTCTTCGCCCTCCTCCTCTACCCTCCGCTGATCCACATCACGCTCTGCTGCCTCCCGACGCCTTAGAATGTCAAGATCAAACTCGCTGGGGCCTTGAATGAAAAGGCGCGCTGCGCCGTACTGCACACCACCACCCGTCGCAATCAAGCTCGCGGCACCCATGCCGTCAAACCACCACACGCGGTTATAGAAGCGGTCGCGACCGAGTGGCTTTGCGCGCACAGATCCTAACAGTCGGCGAAATTCGCGCTCGATCTGTTCCAGCCGCCGGTCGAGCTTGGCCACCTCCTCCTCAAGGCGTCGCTTTTCCGCAAGCGCCTGCTTTGCAAACGCCTGCTTCGCACGGGCGGCCTCGCGTTGTTTAGCGTGGGTGGCGAAGGATTCCGAGTTGACGTCCATTGCTTCTCCCTCGCCGTTGGACTGCGGCGTGTCGCCGTTCGTCTCAGCATTCAGAGCATTGATATCCTCGACACTTCTAAGTCGGTCAGCACATGACGGATAAGAAGATGGATGCATGACACGTACAACAGCTTCTTCTGCCGATTGACCTCAACCTTCTCCTTCCGCAGGGTTGTCAGCTGCTCCAGGCACAATTCCATATGTGCGTGTATTGCCTTGCTCGAAATGGCAACATCACACATAAAGGACAGGATAGCGATACGGTCTTCGGGTGACAGGGCATAGTACTGCTCGGCAGGCTTTGCCCAGTGCAGTTCCGTGACGTTGCCATCCTCATCGTACTCAGTGGGCTTAAATAAAAGTTTCGTCAGAACCTCGCGCAAGCGCGGAAAGGTCTCGACAGTTGCATGCTGCACAGACAACATCATTTACACGCCACGAGTAACATCTCACTGGGACTTACATCTTTGAGACACCCAACCATAATCTCTTCCCAACCTTCCCGCATGTCTTGAGAGCGCAACCGCGCGCGTTCCCAGTTACTGCCCACTTCTGCCATGACGGTCGTGAGGTCGTCGATGCCGAGTCCATATACCGCGTCTTCGTCAGACTCCCTCCCGGACTCCTTGAGTCGCAGAAGAGAAAGTAGTGCGCTATGTCTTGCGAAGGGCACCGTCCGCAAGTTATATATTAGCGCGGTATGGACTTCCGCTAGTAGCGCGCAAGGCTCCTCGACATCTGTATGCCGTAATGCTTGTTCCAAGTCATCAAGCGTACACACTGAGAGATGTAATGGTGTGCTGAAGCATGGATTAGCACTGAGCGTATACCGACGATCAAAACAAAAACAAACCTGTAAACCACCAAAAAATTCCATGCATGTAGAAATGCCTCGGCGGCACCGGGTGTGTCGTTGAACGGTACGTTCTCGCGGCTGCCTACAGGCCGCTGCTTTCTCATACCTGCTCGTTTGTCCTTCTCTGCGATCATGACATCGAGGTCCTCTGTCGGATATCGCACTGGCTTCTTTTTCTTTTTTTCCGCCGCTAGGCGCTCGGCCTCTGCCTTCGCCTTCTCTGCAGCCTCGCGTGCCTCGCGCTCGCGCTTTGCTTTCGCCTCCTGCGCCGGTGTCATTTTCCTCTGTCGCTTCGCTGGTGGGCTTTCGCCTTCCTCGCCTTTGCGTTTGACCTTCTCAGGGTCGACCTTCCGGCGCTTGTCCATCTCGCCACGTTTGATGTCTTGTACACCCTGGCGCGTGGCCTCCGGCATCACGCTGGCGACGCCATAGTGCCGTGCAATCGCAGGCTTCACTGTCCACGGCGACGCGACCGCTGGATCACGGTCGACACAGTCACGAATGAAGCGTCGCAAGATAGATTTGGAGAACATCAGACGGTCACGGCTGTAAAGAAAGTATATCGACATTTATATTATTGCTTCAGTAAGAAATCATGTACCCACCTCATCATACCACATTGCACTTCCATGATGCTGCCAGCCATGTCCTCCTGCTTCAACGCCTTCGCTTTGCCTTTTGCGTGAGAGTCGCGCTCAGGCTCAATAAGGTAAACCCAGTAAAAATAAAGGTATGGATCGTCGCGCGTATTGGCGACCTTGATATCAATACTCAGATCACCGCCGATGGCGTGAGGCTTGCCATCCTCTGGTGAAGATATACTTTGGTCGCGCGCGGCTTGGTCATTGCTGTATTTTGGCGGATACACACGGTCGATTTTTGCAATGTATCTAGAAGACCAACCGTCAGTTGACGATTCATATGTCAATGTTTCGCGACGCGTACTTGGTACCGCTGAGATCGACCACGATTTCTGCAGAGCATGATTTGTGAACGTTGAACAGTAGGGTAGGAAAGGAGGAAACCTACTCTCATCTTTGAAGTATCGATCTTTAAAGCGTTCGTAAACGGCATCCACTAGATGGTCTAGTCGACCGACAACCTCTATAGAAGATCAGTGATTTAGAACGGACAAAGGCATAGAAAAACGGAGAGACAAGATGGAGCCAAAGGTGTGGTTGAGTTGTAGGGCGGCAAAAAAAGGAATGCGTCGTTCAGATAGCAAATAACAAAAAGAAAAAAATACTGAATACATCACTTACGCCATTGAACAGCCTGAAGTACAGGGCCCTTGAGCGGCTCAGAGAATCGATTGTGCATGGTCAAGGCTTCGTGGCGCTCGCTCTGAATGGCTTGAAAGTAGTCAAGACCGCTCTTGCCCGTGACTTCACACTGGAATTGCTTGAGACGGTAGAAGGACATACGCGCCGCGTACTCCCTGCACGATCGGGATACACGACAGGACACGAAGAGTGGAGCGAGTGAGCGAGATGGAAGAGATGGACATGAATAAAGAAAGAACAGAATGCCAGCAGGGAGTGCATATATACATGCAGGTGCACACAATAGCCCGTTAGAGTTCAGGCACGGTTCATGGGCGTTATATGAGAAGAGCAATAGATCGACAATGAGATTTCGTCAGTACACGCTCGTCACAGGGCAAACGGGGGGATACACGCACTCGTACGTCTCAAAGATCTCGCCTGTCTGCTCGAGCAAAAAGACATGGCGCTCGGGGTTGGTCTTGAAGGTGGCCAGCAAGGTCTCAGAGGGTTGGGTGAGCACGACTTTTTTGCGGCGACAGGTGGGCATAGCTGCGGGACGGCGGCTGAGATGGTTGAAATGGGGCAGAGGGCGCTGTGGTGCGCTGCGGTTGCTGTGGTCAACGTGGTCGGACCACGTAGTAAAGTGCGAGCTGGCTGAGGACGACAACGACCAAGGGAGAGAGAGAAACGGCGTGGAAACGAAAAGGACGGGAAGAAAACGAGAGTGTGTGTCACAGCTTATGGGCCGGGGCGGCAGCTAAAAAGAGGCAGGCTCTGCTGATGTGCGTTTCTGACTTGAGCCACCCTTGACTGGCATCTTCGGCCTCTGCACCTCGAGCTCTCCTTCTGTGCGTCCTTCAATTCTTTCGATTCATGACCTTCGCACACACTGCACCCCGATATCGCTAAGCTATCGAAAAATCTGACGATGAAGATTGAGAATCACAGAGTACATATCAAGAATGCTGTAGCGAGTTCGCTGGATCGACGAGGAGAACATTGTCCCGCCCCCCACGCGTACGCCAACTGCGTCCCCATAATCCTCGCCCACCGCCCTTATTTTCTCGTACGTTGTGTTGTGGCGTCGGGCCTGTGGAGAGCAACGCGAGCAATGAGTTCGGATGCGTCGTGTCTAGTCTCCTTCCGCCCCGGTCTCTGACCAGGCGAACGGGCAGGGGTTGATGCCAATGGTGTCACCGTTATGACTCACGCACGTGACTGTCTCTCCAACTCAATTATTATTTAATTTTCATGCTACTCTTTACTTTTTGTTACAAAAAAGATATCGTTGCTGATATAAAAGAGTGTTCATACACGATCAATAGTAGGTATGGTGTTTGACGTCCACATGCTGGTGTGCGTTACAGCATCGCTTCCATCCCTCCGGTCCTGTGGCTCTGACGGTTTGTCGTGCCATATACGTATACTAAGATCATGCTTCATGCCTGCTGATGCGATGATAGGTTTAAAAGGATGAACCTGCATCGTAAAATGTTCAGTGTCATAAAAGGAAGATAGAGACAAGGGAACGTAGCTTACGTCGATGGCTAGAACCGTATCTGTGTGGCCCTGGAGCACTTGCAGCTGCTTACGCGACTGCAAGTCCCATATGTACACATTTTTATTTTCGCTGCCGCTCACGACGCAACGTTTCCCGGTGCGCGTTGTGCTAAATCGCGCTGGAATACAATACTTCTCATTCACGTGTCCCTTGTAACTCTTCACACAGTGCGCTGTTTCATAGTTCCACAAGCGGATCGTGTGGTCCAAATACGCTGCAAGTATAAATTTGGCGTTTGGAGAAAATTCAACGTACGAGCTGCAGCATTCGTCCTTGAGTAAATACAAGACATCTGAACAGCAATCACACGCACGATATGGGGTTATTGTCGTCGATGATGGTCTTGAGGCAAATGCCTGATTCAGTATCCCATATACGACTACATGTCGATAGATTAGTCAGTTGAAGGAACTACGAAATAAACCCACATAAGTCTGTCCATAGCGCATGAAATAATGAGCTCCCCGGTGTAGTCGAAGTTGACCGCTGTAACGGGATCCGAATGCGCGGTGATATTATGAAGTGTATCGCCGTTTGCAGGATTCCACACTCGTATCGTCTCGTCGAAACCGCCGGAAACTAGCATATTGCTATTCGGATTGTAATTGACGCAGAACACGAAGTTGGTATGCCCTTGCAATGTTCGTAGAGCGACCGCCTGCTCAGCGTGAACCAACGAATGAAACCCGTACTATGGGCACACTCACGTGTGGTACGTCCCAGATAATGATATCTTTGTCGTCTGACGCACTCGCAATATTACGTCCATCATTGGACCACGCAATGTCTGAGATACCTTCTTTGTGGCCCTCAAGCGTACATTGGATTTCCCCGGTGTCCACGTCCCAGACTTTAACGAGTTTGTCGGCGCCTTCCTTGAGTCCAGTACCGCGTTACATCTTTCCCCGCTTAAAACTGCAATCGCTATCGCTCACCAGACGACGCTAGCTTTGACCCGTCCGGGCTGAACTTGAGGGAAGAAATGGACGAAGAATGTCCAGTTATCACAAACTCTGGTCGGTAATCGACTTCGAAACCCGTCGATAGTACTTCTATCGCTCTGTTTCCCGACTGAGGATCCGACTTCGTCGTGTTCGACGCGTCTGTTGGCACGTCGGTGGCTGGTGTGTGGGGCGTTAGTGCCGAATACTGGATCGTTCGATATAGCTTGTGCAGTCGTACACTTTTTGTCCACATCCATGGGATGTGAGATGTCCTGACGAGCGTTTGCATCGGATGCCATATTGAACTATGATCAAAGGAAAGAGAGCCTGCTTTCAAGGAGCAAAAGCGAAGTCAAGGCATCGACGGAGGCAGATGATCAACGCTCTGATGGACAGAAGCCGCGGTGGCTATGCTGAATTTTGTGATCGGAGATCACAGGACCACTGGAAGACTGTACAGTAACATAGTCTCAAGACTTACACACATTGGAGTCATGTCTTCGTCGTGGATAACGCCCCCTGGGCGTACTGAGCTCATCGAAAATTTGGTATCGGGTGTTGGTATGTAGTTATCTGCATTGCGTCGTGAGACATTACTCAAGGACGTTGCAACAGACCGTTACAATCCATCCAACATCGGTATCCTCGAAGATTATTTGTACCATCAGCTGAGGAGCGGGGAGTATGATTGCCTGGCCAACCTTGCCATTCTAAAATTGTTCGTCAAGCTTTCTCCCCAATCCGGCTGACCGTTAAATCTAAGCTATTTGCTGGCAGATATCAATTCAATCCCGATCTCTACAACGCTGACGTTGTCATCAATGTGCTGCTCAAGGCGCTTACGACCTGTCCGGGCCCCGATTTCAATCTTTGTATATCTCTGTTAGACGACAGGCCGCCGAACTCCAACATCGATGAACCCGACACATTGCCGTCGTACCTCCCGATCTTGCGTGGGCTTCATGACCTGCTCTTTCGCTGTCGCTTCCCGGCTTTCTGGGCAGTCTACCGCTCCAGCCAGCTTGAGGCGCTACGGGAAAACTATACGGTGGAAGTTGCGGGCTTTGAGGATGCTATCCGGGAGGTAGCTGTTCATGCGATCAAGGCGACTTTCACCAGCATCGGCGTTTCAAGGCTGCTATCGTATCTCGATCTGGAAGGCGAGTTTTCTCGTCCGTCAAATTGCAAAATTTAATCTTGGCTTGTTGTCGATTATAGAGAGCGAGCTCCCCGCGTTCCTACGAAAACATGATTGGACACTTGACGCATCGACGAATGCCGTGAGGATTCCACCTATGCCGAACAACCAGATAGAGGCGACGGTCGTGCAAGAAAACACCAAGCTTTCCCGTGAGCACACTTTATTACTGTATCTTTGGATTTACATTCTGACTGGGGATTTTAGAGCTGACCAAAATTATTGCGTACTCCGCGGCGGCATATTAGCGGGGTGCTGTCTGTTCATAATACATCGTCTGACTTAGCTTCTTTTGCAACTTGTATTACTGTTGACACTTTCAACTGCTGCCATGACGAGCTATGTGTCCGTGTTCTACTAAATCTCTGCCTAGCCCTTATATGCCATGTACCTCGAGAGTCGAGATGGTGCGGGTCCTGTTGTTAGGCCCAATCAAATCGAATCTCCCGGTCCGTTCTTTCATCCATTGCCAGCCACCCGCAAAAAGGATGGAACTTCAATTTGCCGTTTGCCTGCACTGGACGTGTTAAACAAAAAATCCAGGCTCTGGCAATCCCCTGTCCGTCCTGGAAGCTGCTGGAAGGACCGTCATTGGACCAGAGTGCCGTTTGATGAGTCATCGAAGGAAAGCAGTGCTGCTGACATAGGCGGCAACAATTCAAAGTCCGACTGGGGGCATTTATATATAAGTCGCGGCGTTATCGTTGCGGTTTCTTTCATACTTTCATCTTCTGTATCTGCGTTGCAGTTCTCAATCGCATTTTTATCGTATTCATCATGCAGATTTTCGTGAAGACGCTCACTGGCAAGACCATCACGCTCGAGGTGGAGTCCTCGGACACCATTGACAACGTCAAGGCCAAGATCCAGGATAAGGAAGGGTAAGTTGTGATAAGTACACCTTCATATGTTGTTCCTGCAGTTCTCACACTATTTATCAGTATTCCTCCGGACCAGCAGCGCCTCATTTTTGCTGGGAAGCAGCTAGAAGATGGACGTACGCTGTCCGACTATAACATCCAGAAGGAGTCTACTTTGCACCTCGTGCTCCGTCTGCGCGGTGGTATGCAGATCTTCGTTAAGACGCTCACGGGAAAGACCATCACCCTTGAGGTCGAGTCGTCTGACACCATCGACAATGTCAAGGCGAAGATTCAGGACAAGGAGGGGTGTGTTTTGTCATATTCATGATTGTGTCCATCTGAGTCTGATGGTCTCTATAGCATCCCTCCAGACCAGCAGCGCTTGATTTTTGCTGGAAAACAACTCGAGGATGGCCGCACGTTGTCTGACTACAATATTCAGAAGGAATCTACTCTTCACCTTGTACTTCGTCTTCGTGGTGGTATGCAAATATTCGTTAAGACCCTTACGGGCAAGACAATCACACTGGAGGTGGAGTCCTCGGACACGATCGACAATGTGAAGGCGAAGATTCAGGATAAGGAGGGCATTCCTCCTGACCAGCAGCGTTTGATCTTTGCGGGGAAACAGTTGGAGGACGGGCGCACTCTTTCCGACTACAACATCCAGAAGGAGTCCACATTGCACCTTGTCTTGCGTCTTCGTGGCGGCATGCAGATTTTCGTGAAGACTTTGACGGGAAAGACGATCACGCTGGAGGTGGAGTCATCGGATACGATTGACAATGTGAAGGCGAAGATTCAGGATAAGGAGGGCATCCCTCCCGACCAACAGCGCCTGATCTTCGCTGGTAAACAGCTTGAAGACGGTCGCACTCTTTCGGATTACAACATTCAGAAGGAGTCTACCCTTCATCTCGGTAAGTTACTTGGTATCTTTCTAGTGTTGATGCTGACAAACGTTCAGTGCTACGTCTGCGTGGTGGTAGCTGATTGCACTGGCTTCATGGCGTCTTGTATTCTTACATTCTTTATCCCCCCTTCTATTGGCATTTCCTGTCTGTCTAGTGGAATTTACATAATACCATTTTTATGATTGTGCTGTCAATCTGCGCAAGCTCTTGAGTGCAGAATTCGTGTTTTCGTTATGCTCAATGGCTCGGTGGGTTGCGACGGCGCGGTGGATACGTACAAGCTCTTGATTGGGCAGAACGCAGTGTGCATGCATGAGCATAGTTACTCCATCGTTTGGTCAGTCGCAGAGAGTTATGCAAGTACTGGTGTGAGTATGGTTCTTGCATGCGACAGTAGGTGCTCGTCGTTTCTCTGTTCCAACGTCGTCGACGCTCGGAGACGCGTTGAACCCAAAAAGGGCCAAGGATAGGCACGGTGCGCAGGCGTGGGAAGGGTGACGTTGATGCGAAGTATATATGACTCGCTGGACGGACGGTTTATAGCTTTGAAGTCACCAATATACCCAGAAGCCCTGGTCCAGCTCTGCGAGCAGCTGTGCGCCGCGGTCATGGCGTTGGACGCCCCAGATCCTGTGTTCACGCCTCGCAAAGAGTTCATTCGCGACAAGTCTTCTCCACCGAACGTGTTTTCTCTTCTTGCACTCGCTTCTTCAAATGCAATCCGTCTCTATTCCTTCAGTCCGACCCTCATCGTATCTATGCGCAGGCTCCTGGAAGAGTGGGAGCACGTCCTCACCTTCCGTACCAGCGAGGATGGAACAATGGTCGAGTTCATCCTCGAGGGCAAACCCTGGTCCAGCCCAAAGAGCATCAGCTCCGAGCGTCTCCTTCTTGCGATCTTGACCACGATATACCAGTACGGGTACTCGTTTCTCTCGACAATCGATTACGGTCGGGAGCCCGACGACCGATTGGTGATGGCGTTTTCCAGACCTCAACCCGACGTCAGAGACTCCGTTGGCCATACACGTGGGCCGTCCTTGGACGTCCGAAGGCCTGCTTCTGACGTCCGCGGTCCGTCCTTTGACAAGCGTGGACCGTCCCCGGAAACGCTCGGTCCTGCCGATCTGTCGCCTTCCCCGTTTCTCGACGCTGCGAGCAGTCTCTCGGATTTCCGGCCATCGCGCATGCCCTTCGCGCTTTCATTTCCGTCGACTACTGTCCTTCGTGTAATCGCGCCACCACTGAATTTTACCCCAGCAGTGCTTGCCGCAGTGCGAGGGTCGTGGCCGCGTGGCATCGACTCGGAGAAGAAGATTGGCGAAAACTGCTTCGAGTTCAAACTTAAGGGGTACAAATGTAGGTCGTCTGCGCTTCCTCATCTACGTGTCATAATTCTTCTGTAGGGTTTCAGCAGGACAACTTTGCTGTTGACTCTCTCAAGCACATCCTTGGGCTTTTGACATCGCTAGACGCGCACTCGTTTACGCTGCTCACATCCCTCACCCTTGCCAACTCACGGTCACGTGTAAAGGATCTGTGGATTTTTACCAGTCCTGTCGATCTCCCCGAATCTCTGGCTCCGTCTGTGTTGAACCCTTCCCCTGATCTTCGCATGCGTACAACTCTAGAACTTTATCGCAACCAGACTCCGGAGCCGCTGAAGTACACCCCCATCTTCCCACAGACCACCCGCAAGCTTCAAAATGACAACCAAGTTCGGGTAGCCACCGAGGGCTTGCCTCATGCAGGACTAACGAATGAGCATGCGTCAACCGCGAGTCCGCCTCAGCCGGCACCGCTTTCGCCTGTACCACGTGTTCTCCGCAAGCCCGCACCGCGAGCGCAAGTGCCCGTATCGATCATATCTACAGACTTGGTAGCGGGACCACGACCATCCGGCGAAGCGCCATCAGATGTTATAAACATGACGGGTGTGGGTGCAGGCAAGCAGGCAGTGGTTGTGCCACCGGTTGCTGTCATCAATGATAGCGGACAATCACCTATTGAGGATATGTCACTGCATCCTCCCACTGTTATTTACAGTACTTCACCTTCTGGACCTGTCACGGCCCAGCCGACGGCTACGTCGGCGATCGAGAAACTTGAGTCATCCTTGCCCTCTACTAGATTTTCCCCTCCGCCGAACGAAAGGCCATCTTCTCGAGGATCCTGCGGCGATGGCTTTTTTACTCGTCATGCTATTGCTCCGTCACGGGTGGACGATGCTGAGCAGGTGCGGCAGATGCAATGTCCGGGCCAGAGCCCTGAAGAACAGGATCGCCGTGTGCTCTCGGACTCCGACGGGAATCCCGATCGTTATCGCCAGGAAGCGACACAGGAAATTATTGCCTCACAGAACAAAGCGTTGACCCCCGCCGAGACACCTGACGCATCAGGATCTGAGATTGTTGCGTTGCCGCCTGGCCCTTCTCCGCCGCTACTCCATTCGAACGTCTTCCGGGACTCGGGCTGTGACGCTACTCCGTTTCACGAATTTGAAGGCAGTCCACTTCGCGAGGTCGACACGTTCTTCGGTGTCCGTGATACTGTACTTTCCACAGGCACAGAGAGTACTCGCATAATCCCAATCCAGTGGACAGGTCCTAATCCCGAGCAAATGCCACCGACGCCGCTACGGGAGATTGCCGACGAAAGACCCAGTCCCTCCATCCCTGGCGCGTGGGCATCGACACCGTCGGAACGCAAAGGACCGCTTGCTCAAGTGCCTATAGATGTTCATGAGGACAGCCCCATCAATCGTCCTGCACCTGTGGACATCAGTGGTGCTGGCTTCAGGCGTTCGCCGTCGCAGTGTGGTCCCGATCTTAATGTACAGGAGGTCAAGGGCCGCGTGGCATCGCCGGAGCTTCGGCGTCCAGATGTCCAGCGGGAAAGTGAGGTAGGATTGATCGAAGCGGTGGCTACACGTCCAGACAAGGTACCCTCCGGGGAAGTTGTCAACGCGGGCAAAACCGTAGAGGAGCTTACGCATACACGGATCAAGGCCCCCAAAATTGATACTTCCATTGGGCCTGAGAGTGCAACTCCCGTGTCCTCATCTACAAGGGGCTGGGTCCTCGTGAATGTGGAAGGCCAACCCAATCCCGTAGATGCCGAGAGTACTACAGCTGCCACAAGACTCAGTCCACCTGCTGGGGTGCCTGCTGTTACTGGCAGCGATGCATCTAAGATTACCAGCGACACGTCCGAGTCGCATACGACAGATGCATCACAGTCTCCAACTGCTACAGATAGCGAAAAATCCAAACCGCGACGGTGGCTCTCACGACGGGGATCGGTAAGATTTGAAGTCTCTGTCAATTTCCATGCTAATATTGTCTTCTTTCTTTAGAAAAAATCCAAGTCAAAGCCCGCTGCCAAGGAAACAAAGGCGCCGGTGCGCCAGGACTCGTTGCGAAAGCCTAAGACAAGTTTACGAGAAAGATTACGGTTGCTTGGCACACCGGAGGCTTCGCGTAATGAAGATAAGCGCCGGAGTCTGGATTGACGAAGTCACTAATATCGGGAACCACCACGGAGGCATATGCAGAACGCTATCGTTATTGGGACTGGTTTAGTCAAGGTTCGTTTTCCCCGCCACCATATTAAAGATTGGTTATTCGCAATTATACGGACCCTCAAATCATGCTATGCTATTGAGGACTCCCATGAGCCCTTCTTGTAATCATTTACCTTATTTTCTCCATGCCTGGTATATTTGCATGTTTGCCTTCAGAGCATATGCTTCATCGTGTTTATATACCCACCTTCCTACCTTTTTTTCCAACTTTTACGATCACCCTTTCATGCTCTCTTCTGTTAGAAGATCTCCTTTCCCCCATCTTTTTTTTGCTTCACATCTTCGAGTTATCTATGATATGCATGATCTACGCAGGACTCGTGTTTTAAACCGTTGTATTTGCTTATAATCCGTTGCGTTGCGTAGCAAGTAGTAGTAGTAGTGGCCTGCTAAGTACATGGACATTGCATGGCAGCCCACGGCTGTCTGGTACCATATTGGTGACTTCAATAACGAACTTTTATGACCGCTTTTACTTCTGGACCGACTACTTAGAGCTGGTTTTCCTGCTTTTGCGATAGGTGCCCTACCGGGACGCCCACATGACGCCGCTTTGTTCTCGGCGAACGCAATAGCTGGCTGTTGTATTGCCTGATGTGACCCGTTACCTATTAGACGCCGATCATTTTATTTACATAGCCTGGGCCTGGAACTATTTACTCTTATAATTACCTTCGAGTTTGCTACTCATTCACGCGATGCTAATGAGCGATATATATACGATCTATGAACACCGACTCTAGTTAATGCTAGCATCCTTGGGACTTCTAAGTGTCCTTTGTGCTCTGGACTGTCGAATGGCGTACAACGAGTCAAATTTTCATCGTTGTTATATTCTTCTGTTTAGTGTCGGATCACTCTCTCTGTGCCACCGTTAATGGTACATAACCACCAAAATTGTTGAAAATCTGGAGGTATTTGAACCGTAATCGATGCATGATCGATGATCGATGATCTTTACGGCGACTTCTTTCTCTTCAACTTCACTTCTTTTTTTCCCTTGTACATTCATCATGAGCAATGTCGACCCAGCTCCGCCTTCGCGAATAAATCCCGTGTCTCCACTTCAGATCCTGCAACTCTTGCAGTACACCCTTGGTTTCCTGCGCTTTGCGCCGCTTCCCTTGTGTGTCGCTCTTTTCGTGACGCCTGCCAGATGCGCCTGTTTGAAGCAATCATTGTATGCGCGCTTTTTTGCAAGCTAGACGAATCCTTGAAAAGTCTCGCATGGGCTTCTGAGTGCATCTCCTCACGCTGGGAGCTATGTCCGTTTTTTCGGCATATTCATCATGGATGCGGAATAGGATCTCAGCATACAATCTATGCAGTTGCTCTTCCACCGGGATATAGCGTTGCTCATGCTACTGAGGTTTCTCGGCCTGTATCTTCCCAGGCATCGCTGCCCTGTTAGTGTTGGGGGGTACCTCTAACTCTTCAGGTCGATAACGTCGGTGTTCTCGCTTCCCTCTCTCCGCACAGTTGCCATACACAACCGTTCATTTCTTCCCGTTGTCACCCTCTCACTGCCTGAAGACATTCTCTCCTTCGATTTATCGAGTTTTACGACCTTCAAAATCAATCTGCAATATTTTGGCGGCGAGTCTGTGGGTTTGCACGCGTAGCTGACTGAGCTAATGGCTTTTGGTGTACTCCGCAGGCTCGAGCACTTGTTCATACAAACGGCTACGGATGTCTGTGAACTTGTTAACGTTACCCTCCCATCTTATTTGTAACCCTTTTCAACAACTGACAACGAACACATTTCGTTAGAGCAAAATACATGTCTTGAAAGCCTCACGCTCGAATAGATGGATATGTCCGTGTACTCTGTGAAAGATTTACATATGCCATCGCCAGCTCTGAGTTGGGTAGCACACACGCTGTTCATGCTTCCAGTAGACAATCGATTGAAGGGTCTTACCCTATCGCGTTCCACTTCACCTAGAGAGTTTGCGGATCTGTCTACGCGGAGAATCTCAGTGGGACGGAATCGAATGTTGAAGGAGGAAGAATTTTGGCAGACTGAATAGTGGGATTATTAATAAAATATGCGCGAGCAGGATTCGGAAATGTAGATATTGTGTAAATAAGAAAAATTCTGGGTGTGGTTGTAGTCACCCTTGGACTGCATTGTATGATGTTCTGATTATAAAGTTGTTCTATACCTGAAAATGTGCAGCCACACATTTTGACGATCAAGATGGAACTGCGCCAGTAGGCAGAATTTCCTTGATATCTCGACGCGCACGCCTGATGGCTTCTTCGATATCAGCCTATAGCTATGAATAAGTCCCCGACAGATGGTGTACAACCTACTGTACTCACCACATCCGTCAGATGACGATGACGATCAAAAAAATCGGCCCGAATCCATGCTACCGTCTCCTTGCGCGCCTCGGGATGGCTAATTGCTGCATGCACCGCGACAAATGAGAGATGTACTATAGGATGAAACGAAAATAGACCTCTGGACGAGCGAATCACATAGCGATACAGCTTTATTGCTTCGTGCTTGAGCATGAAATGTCTGAGCGACGGCTGTTGCATTGGGAGTGCATCAAGGTAAGTTTAGCTTCCAAAATGTGTTTGGGGTCTAAGGACAGTCACCGTAACGGGAAGTGGTTAAAGGCGGGGATCAGCAGTGGCAGTGCAAAGCGTCTATTTGGTCCCGTGTCGCCGTGTATCGACTAAGTAAACGCCGCGTTTTCTTATCCCCAATTGTTTCTTGCTTCCCCCTTCATCATCCTTCCTTCCACTCTTATTCTCTTGTACTTTTATACTCTACATCTGAACAAATTTCTTGATTAACAACCCTCAATGTCCAACTCCCATGACTTCGATTTTCACAAGGTGCCGCCAGCATCGCCAGACCACACGCCTTCGACACCGCGTCCGGCATTGAGCTTGAGACAACGACGTCGTTCGTCCCATCGTCGCGATGCCAGCTTCTCTATATCGTCACCAGGTTGTCATTCCATCCACCTGAAGCGGACACGAAGCGTGAGTAGTACCGCATTGCAGTCTTTTTTGGTGCTTTGCTATTATTTTTGAATCCGTCTGATCCGCCTGCCAGTTCGTAGAAGAAACTCCCAGAGATCGTTTCATAACGAACTATTGTGATGACATTGAGAATCAGGTCTCCCCTCGTATTGACTCGCTCGTCCTCAATGTCAAATCTTCGTCTGCCAGCCACACGGCTCGTGTGGCTATGGCTTCCGGCGTCCCATACAAGAAGCGTATTCTTGCTCCCGTCAAACGGAGTCAAACCGAATACAATGTTCCCAGTAGAAATGCATATTTGCATCAGCTCAATTTACTTTGTCCTCCGTTCGCAGAGACAAACATTCCCAGTATCATCTCGGATCCGCGCCAGACGCGCCAGATTCCTGGTGCCATACGATCTCTCGATGCGCCTGGTATGCCAGACGATTTCTATTTTAACCTCTTGTCCTGGGGAAGCAAAGGCGCACTTGCAGTCGGGCTCAAGCAGGCCGTGTACGTGTGGTCAGAAGATACCAACGATGTCAAGAAGGTTTCCGAGACGCTCGATGCCTCGTACACGTCTGCTGTTGTCTTCGCTCCGAACGGTACGTCCTTGGGTATTGGAAACGGACACGGGATCGTAGAACTACGTGATGCCACCACGGGTCAACAGGTGCGATGGATGGCTGGTCATGATGGCCAGATCGGCTGCTTGTCGTTCAAAACCGACAATATCTTGACATCTGGATGCCAGGATGGGAGTATTTGGCACCACGACGTGCGTGTGCCGGTGCACAAGGTGATGGAACTGAAGGGTCATCGTCGTGCGGTGTGTGGCTTGACGTGGAGAGAAGACCGCATGTTTCTTGCAAGCGGTGGTGACGACAATACTGTGCATTTGTGGGACGATCGCGTGGGAGATATGACTGAAGGCGGTAAAGGGAGACCTCTATGGACGATGCGGAAGCATACAGCAGCAGTCAAGGTTTGTTTTTCGTTATAAAATGTAACTTCAGCTACACAGTCATGCTGTCATCTTCTTGCAGGCCCTGGCGTGGTGTCCATGGCAGCCCTCTTTGCTTGCAACAGGTGGTGGGACGGCTGACGCGTCGATCAGCATCTGGAACACAACTACGCAAACATACCAGAATGCCGTGCAGACCCCTGCACAGGTGACGTCTGTAATATGGGCACCCCATGCGCGAGAGCTCTTCTCCACCCACGGCCGTGCGAGCTGGACGGACTCCCACCGCACGAACGCGATGATGCTGCACTCGTATCCCAGCATGAAGGTGCTAGCCGAGATGCATCAGGCGCACTTTTCGCGCATACTGTTCTCGGCATTGTCCCCTGCTGGTGATACCGTCGTCACTGGTGCTGGAGACGAGACACTTCGGTTTTGGCAGATTTGGTCGGTCCCTGCATTGGTTGACGGAACTGGCGACAGTGGTGGCGGCATCCGTGGACGTCTAGGCTCTACGTGTTCTCGTGTTGTCTCCATTCGCTGATGGCTACTATTTGATTGACAGTCATGTGTGTATCGTTTTCTTTTTGGATAATTGACTTTCGCAAGTCACAACGGACGGAATTACCCTGGCTGGGCTGTTTGCTTCTTGGATACTTATGCCAGTGTTCACTTTGTTCTCACTTCAATCGACGAGCGTCCATAAGTCCATCCATCGTACATACGTAGATGATTCTGCCACGTATGGTAACAATACTTTTGCTTTCGTGCAAAGTCAACGAATTCTTATGACTCATCGCGTTGATGACCGAATTCGTAAAAACTACCAGACAAGGTTGGTCTGGAAGAGTGAAAAGTAATCACAAAAAGTAAACAGAGTCAATGTTTTAAATTTCATTGCATATTCGAGGATGCCTAGAGGAGGTACCCGAGGTGTCCAAGATAACTCCTTGGATCTAGTTAGGTCCATGTGTGATGTTAATTCATTGTTAATTTTTTGGTCATGTATTGTGAAGACATCATAACTTGACGCCTTTGGGGATTAATCCAAATTGTCCTTAAAAATATACAGACATAACTCAATCACACGCATTAACATACCAATGAAGCGTATGAAGATAAGCAATGACTTTTCTGATTGTATATACCCCAGTGGCTAGATTTGGATCCAGCTTTGGCATCCAACGACTATGGACATTGGCATTTTATTGGGTCACTTTGCAGACTCAAGAGCAACAGCATTGCTGTACAGCATACCTTGTGCTTCCAGTTGTGATTCGGGCGAGAGTAGAAAACAGAATTTCTCGACAGCTTCAACAGCTTGGGGCAACTGCCAATTGTGACCCGTGGGTGATTGCCTTTTTGGGACGAAGCATATCGCGGGCTGCCACTCGTCGTTTTCTGCCAACTTACTGCTCGACGAGCACCAAGTTCCTTGCTTGCCCGCGTTTAAAATGGCCTCTACTGTTCTCGAGACACTCGCAGAAATAAATGACCTGCCGCAAAAGACACCGCCGACGTCGTTCGACGTTCTCACAGACAAGATTGATGCCGTTGCTTTCGATGACCAGAACTCGCGAGATTCTTCCCCCGCCCAAGACAAACCAGCAGACGCTCCTGTACCGTCGTTTATAACATACTCTCGCAGACAAATACTGTTACTTCATGATTCTCCTCTCGTCCAGTTGCCACCGAACATGCCAGATCTCAAGGATTGGTTTGGGTACGCAGCAAATGTGTATATATTTGCTCGTCAGTTAGCTTATTTTGTGCAGGACGGAAATTGAGTTAGTCTCAGCAAAGAAAGATGGCGAACAGTCATCTTCTGCTAATAATCGCGATCGACGGTGCGTCTGGCCACAATGCTCGCTTTTCAGGCTGGCTGACCCCCGGCCTTAGCTTCCGACGTGAAGCCGACGATGGAGGTTGGCAGATCTTGTGGTGTTCCGGTACAATACTGACTTGAACTCATATTCATTAAGATGGTCCCCGACCCTTATTCCGCTCTGCGTTGTCCCAGCCCTCGCAAATGGGCAACTTCAAACATCAATCGTTGCGTGGAAGCGACCGTGACCGCGACCGTGATAGGGACGACAGAGACAAAGACGGGGAGCGCCTCAGAAACGCAAGTTCAAAATAGTTTTTTTTCTGGTGGGCAAGGTCTGATATGCGGGATAGTTATCCGAAAAATATGACCGCGATCGCTTGGGCCTGTCCCGTCACAAGGAGCGTGACGCAGCGCCACATCTGGCATCTGGCGCTTCCCGCCTCGGGGGGCCAGGTCAGTTGTCCACTCACGCTGCACGACGTGCTGAAACGCGTGAAGCTTCCAAGAAGAAGGGTGGGGAAACTTCCGACGACTGGCGACGAGGTATGATACTATTTTCATTGTCATTCCGCGCCTTACTTAGTGCCCATCAAAGGTGGTGAGCCCCGCTCTGCACGTGATGACCGTGAGTGCTACGGTTTGAGAGTTCCTAAATTATCTTCATACTGTATGCAGGAGAAGGTGGCCGTGCTCGTTCACGCCTTCGTGACTCCTCGAGGTCTCGCAGGGAACCTTCTACTTCACGTCGCGATCGTGATGACGATTATCGGGGATATCGGCGGTCGAAAGACGCTGATTACGACCATGACAATGACGATCCTCGAAGATGGCGCGATGATGGCAAGCGCGATGAGCGCCTGAGTCAAAGGCGCGAACGCAGGAACGAATCATATGACGATCGCCGCTGGACCCTTGTTGAGGAGCGTGATGGGCGGTCGAAACGTACCAACGGTCGGGAACGCAAGTCAGCCAACGGTGAAGAGGGTAAGGAGCGCGGGGAGCGCGGGGAACGCCAAGAAAAGGAGCCTGCCTGGATGGACACTTACGTCCCCACCACTCCTACTGCTGGTATATTGGGGGGCCAGGCCGCCGATGGTGAACTCGACGGTATCCAAGCTTGGAAGAAGGATATGAAAGACAAAGAGTTCAAGGAGAAGAATGCGCAGAGCGCCAAGTCTGATCAATCTGCAGCAGAACTCGATCAACTTTTCCAGAAACTTATCACTTCGAAGTCTGAGGAACAGAAGTCTACTTCACCCGTCACTGACCAGCCACTTCCTGGTCTTGCAAATGAAGCATCGCTACCCACTCCGCGAATCAACAGTAAGCCTTCTACGCATCGTCAGCCATCATTGTTACATGTCCGTTACAGCAAACGTGACGAGTTCAAACGGGACGTTGGGTACAGCTTCTCCTTCCGCCCTGGGCACACCTGGTCTATTTGCGTTAACCACCAATACCGAATCATCCACATCTCCAACTTCGGTCTCTGCACCACGTACGATAGGTGGCTCCGCCGTAACCCTACCTGCAAGCCAGCCAGTCCTCAGCAATGCAGTGGATGGCCATCCGCCGTCAACTCATGCCATTATTTCTCCCGTAGAGGGTCTAAATAACAAGGTTCCTACAGAGCCACCGCAGTCTGCTACTACATCGTCCTTCAATCCCCCTGTCGGCTCTCGTCTTCTGGCCTTTGCCCGAAACCCTGCGAAACCTGTTTCTCAGCCACAGCCACAGCCCGTCAATGGACTGAGCCAGCATACTGTTGCAAGCTTCAATCAGCAGTCTGCGGCACCGCCAGGACTTGTCGGATCGGCGCCCCGAGAAAGCCTTGTCGTCCCCGCGCCCAAATCGGAGGGTCTTGGTGTGCAGTCTGGATTTTCACCTTTCGACGATCCGGCTCGTATAGGGTACGGGTTTGATGAATCTCTTGAGCGGCGTCTTCCGAGCCACAACGTGCATGATATCCAATTGCGAGCTGCGGAGATACAGGCTCGTGGAATGGATCCAAATGCTTTTATCGACGCGGATCCTTCCAATGCCGGGTTTGGCAACAAAGGCAGTCGGTTTGCCAAATTTTTTGATGGCAAAGTAAAGGAGGGTGCTTCTGCATTGCATCCAAATGCTCCTATGCTCCAGAACAATCCTCCGCTTGTTCAGACTAAGCCGCCACTGACCCTCCCAAGCTTGAGGCAGGATTCGGGCTACAGCACTTCAATGGCCAACAATGATAGTCAGGCGATGGACGACATTTTTGCTATGCTGAACAACTCTGCTCAGGTTAGTTCGCACTTTTCCGTTACGTTCACGTGTATCTGATCGTAGATTGAATCTACTTTCAATCCCAGCGCATCAACTCCACGAGTGGACCCAATACCGCGCCTGCTTCCAGCGGTCTGCCGTTTGGTCACCCGAATCAGGCCTCTGTAAACCTCATCTCGCAGCCACCCCTTATGCATCATATTCCTCCCAATCGGCTTGATTCTTTGTACGACAGCCGTATGGAAGATCGCAGCTTCGTACCAGACGGCATGGTACCAGGTCTGCGGCCGGTTCCTCCTGCACGTGACCGCGGCACTGGCATGTTCCCAGATCCGGTCGACGAGGCCCTTAATCTCAATATTCAGCGCTTCCCACCTCAACAGCAACGTCTCGAGCAGATGTACTCTGCTGGGCCCGTACCGCCATTCGGCCAGGCCACTGGGCGCAATTCGGGGCTTATGCAGCAGCAGCAGCCATTCCGCAACACCATCCCATCTCCTGGTATCGGTCCCCAAGTATCTCTTCAGACGCTGCAGCGCCTTCAGCAGCAACAGCAGCCGCAGCTGAATAGGCTTCCTCCAGGTCTTGCGAATCTCGGTGGTCGCCCGCCACACGATCCCGCCTTCATCGGCATTCCGGGCATGCAAGGTGGTGGGATACCCAATAACATCCATTCCGCCGCAGCTCTTCAGCAGCAGTCATTCAACATCAACAACTTCCCGGGCGGTGGTCCGCCTTATGGAGGCCCACAGCTTCGTGGTGCTCCTCAACAGCTTCAGCCTGTCGGACACCATTCCATGGGTCCATTGGTCCACGGTGGTCACGGCAGCAACCTTGATACTCGGCCTCCTCTCCTGGGGTTGGGAGGTCTCGGTGCCGGTGGTGGAGTCTCTCTTCCGTCGCTTGGTGTATCTGGTGCCGGTGGCTTTCCTCAGCAGCAAGGCAATGGACCCCCTCCTCTTCTCGCCGCCATACGCGCCCAGCAGCAACAGCCTCTGCCTCACATGATGTCGCAGCTGCCGACTGGTCAAGCCAATCCGCAGGACTTGCTGAACATGTTAATGGGCCATCGCGAATGAATTTGTAGGCGACAGGCCTACGAACTGTCACAACCGAATTCGTCCGTACAATTCCTCCTCAAATGGTGTAATCAGACACTTCCCTTCGTTATCTGTCTGGACGTTCGTAACTGACACATGCAAACTATAGCCGTCTTTCTTTGTTCATATAGTTCTTATATTTGATAATTCTTGTACAATGTCTATATCCCCGCACGCCAATTGGTATCTTGTCTGGTGACATACACGTTTTCTTGTCTTCAGTTTTTATTCTATGTAACTGTGGGCAGCCAGGTGCAAACCCACCAGACAGAGGCAGGTGCGTGTGTGTGTCATTATGTTGTGCACGATGATAATTGCAGGAATACATTCGTAAGAATTTTCCTTCACGTTCAAAGAAAACCAGGCTAATAAGCGTCTCTTTCCTGCTTAGTGTTTCGTCTTCTTGCGCCAGTTTATGGGCTACGAAGTCTTTCGTTATTAATGTGGAGTTTGTCGATCCCCAGAGGAATCTTGTCCAACAGCCTACAAGGCTAGACCTTCGTGCATGTGAGCGTCCACTTGTTCTATAGCGGGGAGTATACATTGAACACAAGGATTCGCGGAGCGGTATCCGTTTCCACTCGAGTAGAACGTCAGTGCTTCGGCTTTTACAGCTTTTACTCACATGCTCCCTGCGCAGGAGACGTAACTTCCACAATAACACACTCATCAACGAGGACAAAACGGGCGCCTAACGGCAAGAAGAGCGTAGCCAAGACGCCGCTGTCCGAACTCGTAAGTTTTTCATAAGTCGCGTTGGTCATGGGAGTATCATCACCATTATTGACCGCCTTCTAGGTGCATTTTTGACGATGATTGAGGTAGGGCATGTTCGCTAATGTGCCTGTAAGGAATCGCGCCTTCGCCTTGTGCGCGGGCAGGATTAAGGCGTTTTCCATCCGGCGCACATTGGCGGGCTGGTAGAGCGGTGCAAGTTGTGACTATCGTTGCAACGGATCGTGAAGAAGGTACCTCGTAGTCAATCACGATACAGTGGCGGGAACAGTAAGAAACATGAAATATGTGAGTTGTTGCGCGGGGCCAGCAGTCTTAACCTCACTGATTCCGTTGCGGTGAAGAGGTCGGCCATAACGCTGACACTCTCCGTTAGACCAATCCCTGCAAGAGTCAATAAATGCAGCAAGGGAAGTCCCTTATGCTACTAGAATTGCGTAGCGCTAGTAATAACGAGCAGTCAGTCTTCCAGACATTCGATAGCGCGTGGGTGAGGCGAAGGTACACATTATCCCGCTCTTATGCGCGAATGGGAAAAATCTTCGGCAGCAACCCGTCGAGTGCAGTCATCCCGTATGACTGTAGCCCTCTGCTGCCGCTAGTAAGCACTGAGCAGTACATATCACATTTGTGTACGGACCGCGGAATTCGGTGACGACTGTAACAACGAATGAATGGGGTACAGTCGGACGCAATGATCAACGGTCATTGTACTGCTGCGATGTAGACTTCAGGTCAAAGTGTTCTATCTTGATCTCGTCAATTGGGAAGTTTTTTCTACCGGGGCGATCAGAGGGTCATACGGATCTTGGAGCCAGTACCAGGTGCAACCATGTAAGCTTTCGAGCTTGAAGCAATACGAGAAGGGCGAACTGACCGTGGATCATAAGCATCTCAACACACGCATCTATCATTGAATCCTTCGTTCACATCGGGTGCTAAAGCTAGCGCTGAAGCTCTGAAGTAACCAAGGTACGAATTCATTCCTATTAGTGGTATTACGCACATAGGTCTCAAATCACTCGAAGATTCACTGGTTAGCTTTAACGCTAAGTGAAGTGCAAAACACCTTCCAAGCGAGGTGCAGGTCCCGGACTGTCCGGATTGCACCGATATTCATTGCGAAGAAAAACCATGCATGAACCAGATGATACGCCTTGGCACCTTCCGCCCCTTCTTGAACACATGCCCGCCGTTTGAGCGTCCGCTTATTTACACTTCGGCAATCGCTCACGCTCCGCAAGCTCTATTCCAGACGCTCTACTATTCGCGCCTCGGATTATAACGTGCATCGCTCCAGTTCTTCTGGAAGCCTATCGATGCGGGTTCGTGGTCTGGGAAGAGGAGCTTGAGGGATTGCTGGGAAGCTGGTTATCAAGGGCAGGCCTGCGTGCATCCACACACGTCTGGTGCGTCCGGAAGAGGTAGGAAGGCATGTTCTGCATGGCGATGCCGTGTCACACGCTTGAGCCCAGATGGCTGCACTAGAAGGGTCTCTCTGGCGTCTCAGTCGCAACGTTCTTCAACAGAGCATGAGGAACCACAATATCGCCACTATGCCATGCCGTGATCAATGCGACCGACCAATACAGCCACATTAAATTCAGCTGCTCTGATGTCGAATCGAATCCCGTTGCCTGCTCTACAGGGTTCCGCTATTTCCGTACGTCGTGCGCGCGAGTCTACCCCGGACGGTTCCCATAAATTGTCACTTCCCCGAACCGACCTCTCAACGCGGTGTTTTAGTGTCTTGCGCCCGAAGGATATCTGCAACCGGCTGATATTGATTGTTTTCTCTAGAACGGGCAAGTGGTAAGGCTACTCCGAACAGCGCAGCTGGACTGATCCGTATATTGACAAGGTGTCAGCAACGTCGCTCGATTCTCTTCGGTCAAAGAAACTCGAAGCATGAGATCATTTGGAATACATACGAGGCGCGAGGGTCAAACAATATGCGAGGATTCGAATGCGGCGGGCGGCACTCTCGTAACGAAGATGAAATCAAACAATAGTCTTGATTACTTCATAAAGGCAGGTGTTGAATGTTGAACGTTCACATCGCTAATCCCGCGGCTACTCATACCGTTAGCAGACGTCAAACCGGTATTTTGTAGTAGTCGGCCAAGAAAGTTGCGAGCAGCATGCACATTGTACGAGCTGTCAACACGGGAAAACCTCGACGATTTGGCCAGCTGTAGTCATTTGACGAGGAGAATTCGGCCTTTCAAACGCTGGTAAACAACTTTGATATGTGTACCAGTAAGTAAGTATACTATGACCGGCGAGCCAGGGCACTGAGGTACTGAGTATGCGACCCGGGCAAGAGACAAACCAGAACCGTGAGAACAATTTCTCCAGGATCACACCTGCATCGCGACTATCTTCACGAGCTCCGAGCTATCTATCAACTATCCGTTGCCAGGTGCGGAAGCCTACTAGCGTGGGCGGTCAAAATAAGGCTGGTCTCAACTTGGGTAGGTCATGCTTTCAATGCTCGCATACGCCCGTACCCGGATATCCCCGAAACAGTGCGTTTATACGTTTGGAAAGGGCGGGTGCAGCGTTATGTTATATAATTTATGTTAGTCTGGACGTTGTCATTGTCCGAGCCTGCCGAGCGTCCCTGTTTGCGGGCGATGGCGTGCGCACTTGATCATTATACTGGCCCTCGGAGGAACATAAACAGCGGTACCAGCGCATCAATTTCACGATGGGTGAGGCACAGTCGGACAGGCGCGCCCATGGTAATGAGCGACTCACGCCTCCGCAGGGCAGCCACAAGCTGTCACTACTCTTTCGACCAAACCTTGAAACGTGCGGCAGGATGAGGCGACCAGAAGGGATCCCACGACCACCTGTCCACCGATGCGAAACCATGCGCATGCGATGACATACTTATGCAGGCATGAAACGTCAGACCCACGTCGCCAACCCCAACCAGGTTCAGTGCGCAGTGCGCACGCGTCCCACCGTGGTGTTGCGATATCGCGCGATTGCGATTCGCAGAGAGCTCAAGACGCCAATGTACGTATCCCTATGATAGCTCGATCTATAGCCAAGTATGATAATTGCACGTGCGACGCGACGATACGCTCAAGTATGGAGACCCATACAAGTCGAATCGCAGGAATTATAATATTTGACACTGCATATCGATTGAGATATCAGGCCGATAAGGTGTGACTGATTGAAAGGAGGGCGAGAGGAGGGGTATGATTGTCACCTTTCAGGTGTCAAAGTGCGGCGCACGCGCCGAAACGGTTGCGAAAAGGTGATGGTCACTCGCCGGTGAACGATGGAAGGTACGGTGCAAGCAAACTGATAAACCACTGATCCAGCCTTTGAACTTGTTGACTATCGATGGCATCCCGAAAAGAGGTGATCATCTCTCGAAAGATGTCGTAAACGCTGGAGTGGGCGGGCGAGCGCATGAAGGATAGGATGCGACGGTGCCACCTGCATGGCGAGTGACAGGGCGGAGTGGGGCGGGCGGCGCAGAAGCGTTCCATGCTTACTAGTATCGATTCGAATCGGGGGAATTGGAGAACAAAGGACGTGCCAATTGGCGGGATGGATACGTATACGTACTAACATGCAGCAAGGGGAATCAAGGACAATATATCCGCGCACATCGTGGCCTCGTTCACTGCCCGCGTATTACTATACGCAGGCGATGAAACCCATAATACGATAGGTAGAGTTGGGAATGTATGAGTGGCTATCAGGGGATTGCGCCTGATTGCGCTGGCTGAGAATCAGGGAGACGTTATACACCAGTTATGAATCTAAGGCTGGTGTCATGCCATAGCTTCCAGCTGACGTGAATCGGAGGAGCGACATCAACCTCGTGTGTATACAAGTCCGCCTCGAGGCATCAGTCCAGGACCATCCAACTTCGGCCGCCCACACACAGGCCCAAACACCCTTCTTTTCTCCTTCCTCTATTCTTTTCAGCCAGTGAACGGCCGCTGCGCTGAAAGAGCCTGCACAGCGTACTCACGCACCTTGTTATCGCCCTAGACACACAGACTGACACACTCCCTGGGGTAGGGACATACAGTACCACCATTCCGCACATCGTCCTTTCGTTCGCAGTCGCTCGATTCGCTTCGCGCGACCTGGGACGTACATAGGACCGCTGCAGCAGCATTTGCCATCGCTATCTTCCACAGGACTTCCTTGCCAGGCCCTGCATAGGCACCATCCTAGATACACATCGCCGACCACTGCTAGCTAGCCAGCCAGCCAGTCCGCGAGAGCACGCACACCCATCCCACTTTCGTCATTCCTTAAAAGGCGCCGTCGTTTCTCGCATACGGAGACGCATCGTCCACCAGATACTTCAGCCAACCAACTATAATATTGATCTAATCGTCGTTCTCTCGCCGACCTGCTTCGGATTCGCAGTCAGTGCACCGCAAACTTACTTCCGAACAAGCGACGTGGCTGAAAAATGATATCTTTCCAGAACTTGGCCGTCACTGTTACAGTTAACTTGGTGAGTGTGCTACATCTGTGTTCCTTCTGTAGAGGGTAGAGGAAAGCTGATGGTTCGCAAAAATATTAGCTTGACAAATCAGGTGAGCACCTTGTCTACACGACGTCGCTTGGCATGGTGTCGAATCGGACGGGTGTTGTAAACCAAGGCCAACCAGGAGCGGGCGGCGACACGTCTCATGTTACATGCGCACATTTCATCGAATGTGGCGCGATGGCGGGCAGTCTGATCGAGACTGACATGAGAAAACTCTGAAGGAGTTACGAGAGACAAGTAAACATTGACAGCGCGGAAGACGAGTTGTTGACAACGTCCCGAAAAGTAAGACTGGCACGTGGGTTTGGGCGTTGAGTGGCCTCTTTTGGGGCGTCGGGCCGTTCGGGACCAGCGAGTTGGCTGAGTGGCAGTGGTTTGTTGTGGCTGTCTGATGGCTCGTGGCTGGTTCGCCTGGCCTATTTCAGCGTCCATTCTCCCGTTCCTCTGCCTTCTACTTTTCATCTGTGTACTCCTCGTCGTCGTCGACGTTCGCAGCGCGTTCTGTCCCCGTTTCCTGTGTACGATAATTGAACGACCTTTCAAGACCTATATACGATTTTCCCCACGCCAGTCGCAGCTCCTCTTTCCTTGTTCTGCTTCTGTTGTTCCAGTGATCAACGGCTGGTGTGTTTTCTTTTCTCTGTTTTTTTTTTTTTAGGCAGTGCTCTTTTTCTCATCGTCTTTTACTCGTTCGAGTTCGCCGGTCATGTCTTACATTATGGTTTCGTACAGCGAGTGACCCACCCACGATCAACAGGGGACATGTCACTCGTGAGCGCACAGTCCTGGTTTGACGCCTTCCGCGCACCTTGTTTCTTGCCACTCCCATTTCTTCAACTGGCCGTCATGGTCCACTCTTCTGTGTCTTCTGCTCAGCTCGCTGACGATCATGCTCCATCCACCCACAGTTTCCCATCTTCTGTGAACATGAAGGACCCAACAGCCAGCGCACATCGTATGCGCTCGGGCTTCGCCCGCAGGTGCTCCCCTTACGGCATTACCAAATCCACCGCAAAAACACCCTCCGCCCTTTACTCGCTTGGCCATGGCCAGCGCGCTACCCCCCGCACCCATAGAATGCGACAGCGCGAGTTGCAGCTATCCGCCCTTTGCCGAGAGGGTATTTTCTTGGAGGACGAATATGCGGAAGAGATTCAATATTATCTGCACGAGCAGGAGGTGCGTCTCTCCCATCTAATCTATTGCCACGCCGGCTTAAAATTCGCCCCGCTCAGCGCTACACGATGTCGTCGGTTCAGTCCATGGACCAACAGCCTGAGATACGATGGCACATGCGCCCTTGTCTCGTCGATTTTATTGTCGAGGTGCACTTCACTTTCCGTCTGCGACCTGAGACACTCTATTTGGCGTTGAACATTGTTGATCGCTTCATCGCCCGCCGTATCGTATACGTTAAGCACTATCAGTTGGTCGGTTGCGTGGGGTTGTGGATCGCCGCCAAGTACGAGGATGCCAAGGAGCGCGTGCCCAACGTCCATGATCTTGTCAACATTTGTCGCGAGGCGTATGATGAGTCCGCCTTTGTCGAGATGGAAACCCATGTCTTGCAAACTATCCAGTGGGTACTCGGCCATCCAACGGCCGAAGGCTGGTTGCGTTTCTTGTGCTCTGGATCGTATCCCGAGGAGCCCAAGATTCAACACGTGGCCCGTTTCCTGATGGAATTGACGCTATTCTATCGCGATTTCATCAAGTTCACGTCGTCTACTATTGCGCTTGCAGCTCTCATACTTTCGCGGCATATCTGCAACAAGCGGATGCGTCTGTGGGACGATGAGCTTGAGGAGACGCCGGAGAGCTTGGAAGTCGTCAAACTGCTCGACAACCGCTTGGCGAAACACGCAAACGAGTTATCGGAGACCGTCGTCAAGAAGTACTCGTATGCGTTCTATAGCAAAGCAGCGACATGTGTGTTGCAGTACTATCTCGAGGGCGGTCGGTGGCAGCCTCGAAGCCGCGTTCTCCTTCCCTTCACGCCTGTTACTCCGCGTCGCTCCTCGACATCGACCTCCCCGACATCGACCATCAGCACGCCGATGAGTGCGACAACCTCGGTGTCCGACATGTCTGACGATATGCCGTCAACACCTTCGACGCCGACAGATCTCTTCATTTC
Source organism: Fistulina hepatica ATCC 64428 (assembly GCA_000934395.1). Taxonomy (NCBI): domain Eukaryota; kingdom Fungi; phylum Basidiomycota; class Agaricomycetes; order Agaricales; family Fistulinaceae; genus Fistulina; species Fistulina hepatica. Next base: position 192,070 of record KN882048.1, on the reverse strand, counting down.
ATCCTCTTCTTCGGACAACAAGGAGAACACGCCGCTCGTCTTCGAGCCACAACTCAAACGCATCGAATCGCCGCCGCCTGACCAATATCTCCCTCACGACTTCCTCAAAGTCCGGCCTGCCCTGCATGCATTAAATGTGTCTTCAGCGTCGCCGCGCACGGCCATGGCCCAATAGCGCGCCCGCCGGCCGTCGCAGTAACTGTCCTTATCCAATCTCTTGTACTCCCATTCTCGCAGAAACGTCTCCCACATTTTGGCAAGCAAAATGTATCACCATATGCATTGTCGACATCGCACCTTTTTTCCAGTTTTTTCTTTTTCTTTTCTCTTGACTCTCATTCTTCAGCACATCAGCACACTCATCACATATGCAATCATTTTTGTCTCTCGCATCGTGCATCTCTCTTTGTCAACATTTTTTTTCTTTCTCACTATTCACAGGGTTCAGACGTGTCAACTAACACTTTACACCAAGGAGATGAAAGTCTATCGGCGTTGGGGGACGGTGCATGCTTAGTCAAAATGTGTTAGCACGCACTCCATAGGACAGTTGTCATTTCTTCGTCTGCCTTTGCAACCCTCATATGCATCTGCGCCGTCCTCCTGCACACATAATGACCCGTTTCACTCTCGTATCATATAAACATCCTCGTTCACATTTTTAGCATTCATTTTGTTGGTTTTACCCCCTATGCATTTCCCACGCTTTTCCTCGTCAGTAGTCGATAGCAATTTTTATTGTTCTCTACCTCTTTCCAGGCTCTCCCTCTCCCTCTCTTATCACTATCTACCTCCTCCCTGTCCTAAATTCGCTGTTTATTTTATTTTTCTTTATACATGGGCCCGTGAGCCGTACAGCGCGCGCCCCCTCTTCACAAACCTTCGTTATTCCATCCTCTTCGAATACAACAAAGAGCTGCGGTACAAAGTGTACATGTTGTGTGTATCACCAAATATTACATGTGTCTTTTCCCTTCTTTGTCCGTGCCTGCTGGCCTTATTATGCCTGCACCGCTCCTTTACATCCCTCTGTGCTACCATAGCGTGCACCGTATTTGTTTCTTTTTTTCTGCCTCTCGAACCTCTGCACATATGATACAACATTCCAAGCATTTTTCTCCTTTCGTTGTTCTCTTGTCGTTGTTACCATTACAATCAATCGTCTTTGCGCAATCTCTAGATCTCCACATTTATATGTCATCGAGCCCTCTTCGCTCTCGCTTCCAGCCCCCGGTTGACCTTGACCGGCCGGACAGCCGTGAGGCCAGTCGTTCGGAGTCTCCCTATGCGGCAATGATGTACAGTCGTACATTGCATCATATAACTGACCAGGTGTGTGCTTGATCTTGTGGCTGAGCGCTGGAATGACGACAATTTGTACCGCGGTTTGACATGCGTGGCGACCGGGGTGGCTTGCGCGAACAGACTGAGATAGGGATGGCACACGCCAGTGCATATAATGCATGTGCACCTGGCCAAACCGTGTTGAGCGCCTGGCTTCCATTCCCTGTCATTGAAATTTGATGTCAGATGAGATGTCGATAAATGAGCCCCGGCGCCGGTGTGGCTTGCTAACGTTTTTTGTCGCGTTCACGGGCACCCCGCCATCGCCGTCGCTCGTGAGCTTCCATATCATAGCTACAAAGCGTGCTGTCATAAGCTGTCGGGGCCTCTGATTGATGACCACGTTATGCGTCGGCGAGTGGAATATGTAGCGTTCGCTCGTTTACTGAACCCCATATTCTAGTTCAGTGGATGAACTTTGCAATCGAATACGAAGATGTGAAAGCCTAGGTGGGTGTGGCTTGGCGCGGGCATTCTATACGCACCGCTGCCAACCGAAGGCTTATTTGTCGTTGCCAATGACGTCGACGTTATTGACTGCGATCCTCAAAACGTCGCAACAAGTGGAGCTTGTTTTCTATTGAGCACGGCGGCGCACTGCGCAGTCCTTCAAATACCTCCAGCAACATAAAGACGCGGGTCCCCTTATCATCAAAGCTCCATCGGGTCTCCTCTTTGCCTCGGTCGGCGCGCGCCTCCAAATCTTAAGTATGTTTGTTTGACTTGTCCTGCATACTATAGATTACTAGCTGATTCTTAGCGCTGGTCCGAACATCCGACGTCCCCTTTGTCATGTTCTGTGCTTGCCGTATAGATCGTGGATTTTCTAGGCCCTTGAGACCTGCCTTGAAATGTCTTCTTTCGCCCACGGTCCGCCCTTGTGCCCCCTTGAGTGGATCCAGGTGAGTGGAGAGGCCCGGGTTGACTGCTTGTGGCTCGTTCACTGCAGCCCTCATCAGTGTTTCAGATTGTGTCAAAGGTATTCAGCCGTTTTTGAATTATTGGGCCGTTGGTAAGCAACCCAGGGCATAGGTTATCGATTCAACTGCCCAGCGCCAGCGCTCAGTGTCGGCCGCCCTCGCTTGAAATCGATTCGGCGTTCCCGGACTTGTCTTAACGTTAACTTTGTAAGGGGAACGTGTTGCCCGTTTTTATGATCTCATACAAACCAGCATTTTCCTGAACTGATGTGCCTTCAGGATCCCCTCTGGGATTGCTCACTTGGCTGAGTGAGGCGATTATGTGGCACTATTCATTCAGGTAGGCTACTACTTCGTTGATACTCGTGCTCCGCCAGCTGGTATAATCAATCGATAGGTCACATGTGGTAGAATTCATGTGGCGTCGGACTGTATATAAAGTTGGCCTATGATGATGCTTTCCGCTGAGTATGGCGATAATCTTCAAAGTGGGTGGGCGACGGCGTGCACGGTTTCCAGCCGGAGCGAGTTCATTCAAATCAGTTGATCGCAATGCACGCCAAGTAGCGCCATGTTGCACTGCGTCATCGTCTCCAGCGATCCCACTGCAATCTACTGCAATTGGTATTTCGATGTGTGGGGAGCTCTCTATCAATTGGTAAATGCGATTGCGTGCGCTGTCCCCGTTGAACCTCTGGCCCAACTTTGCCTCTGCTGGATCTTTAGATGCCTGATGTGAGGACAGAATAGCCGACGAAGAGGTAGACGAACTCTGACGAACTCTTACCTGTGTAAATGACTTATGACTTACAAACCTTCATGGGAACTGGCAGTGCTATGATGTAACCAAATACCGAGAAGGAAGCAAACCCCAGGAGAAGGAGCATATGTTCCTGCGGTGCGTGCACCGTCCGATGTTAAGATATATTTCTGGATATAGGAATCTGTGTTCAAGCTTCGGTTAACGTCTATATTACTGGTAGCTTGTTCTAATCGTTGGGTAACAAGACCCACTGGCGGACCGAGGAATGGACAACGAGACTGCCGAGCGCTCCATTCTTCATCAGCGAGTCGGCCTACAGAGACGCATGTTGCGTACCTGTCAGATCGATATGGGCTGCGACATGCGCCGCTATGGTAGCACTTTATGGTGGCATATATGTTCAGGCAAGAGTCGACTTGAACGCTATGAACAAACTGATTATGACGAATGACTGCGCCACTACCAAGTCTGGACCTCAAAAAACATCAAATTCAATGCCAGAAACGGTGCGAGTGGCCTATCGACCTGCCTCAGATTCCCTCAGAGATGCAGATGTCAACAAGGTTTTCATAGACAATAATAAATATAGGTAAGTTACAAATCATGAAATATGTAGCTGAATTCCAAGAACAGAGGCATCAGAACCATCGAAGGCTGCTTAGTGTCAGTTTCCGAGTCTGCGGATGGGTACAAATATGTGTTGATGTTCGTGATACTTTATAGACAATGATGTTGGCATGCAAGAAACCAGTCAAGGGGATCATTTCAGCAATATGGGACTGGTGCGCTCAACTGCCGGATGGACATGGCAGGTCGGTGATCCGCGTTTTGCAGAGACAACGAAATATGAAATGTAGGACTCTGCCATAACATATGGCAGTGGCACGGTTGAAGCAGACTCAGATTTGCACTGATCAATACGATGGCGGCAGTGGCATCTTGCACCATTGAAGGTGCCCCTTCGTCACTCGTGCCAGCAGTGGTCAGACTTTCGAGCCATGCAGCAGCAACAACGATGCAGTGAACGCCGTAGAACGGGCGAATGAGCAAAAGACAGAGGGGCCTCATGACCGCGAACATGCTGTGGGCGCGACAAACAACTACGCGCTTGCCCTGCCACACCATTTGTTATTGGTTCATCGGCATAAGCGGGAATTGATCGCCATAAATGATGGCCACACGGACCGATCATTCTTGGACAAGGTACCCGCACGATGCAGCTTGTACTCTCAAATTTCTTTTTCTGTCGATCTAATCAATCCTCGCTCAAAGGGACGAGAAGTTGAACAAGGGGCAAGGAAAGTACTTAGCTGGTTCGCGACACTTGCCCCGAATGTTTTTTTTTTCTCCATAACAATTCGCAGCACGTGCTTGCATACCCATCACGATATGGAGGGTAGCGCGAAAATGTCTTTATGCCGTGGAGCTACGAGACTGGGAGAATCGTTACTCGCTTCTCCTATCATCTCCCCTGGCGTGCACAAATGAGAAGCGGCGGTCTGTGAGGTCTGTGAGACTGCGATGTCCTAGACACTCGCTATAACTCATAACATTTTTTTAAACATAATTGATTTATGTATCACGGGTCGTGGGTCTGGATTGTGCAGATCGTAGACGTCGTGGACGACCTTCACAGACATACGGGCACCCGCAAACAATACGCAAAACAATCACTCCGTTATGGCTCGAGAACTTTTTTTTCCCTGTCAGAAGCGGAGAACTGTTGGTCTCAGCATTTTCTGACAACGATAGACCCAGATTCCGCAGAGACATTGGGGAGCGCGCGCGATACACTCGACGACAAGAGAGGGCGGACCGCTAGATACTAGATCCGAGTGTGTGTCTGCCAACGCAACGGGTTTTGGCTCCAGTCTAGACGATGGCGGCATGTGCGTATGACCGCGGTCGTGGGTCCGGAGATGGCGGTCCGCACGGTCCGTCGCCCGCCATTGGCTCTGGTGCTGCATACCATCGAGCAATGGGTATATATACGCCCACACCTGAGCAAACGATGTTCCAAATAATCCTCTCTTCACTTGATCTCGACGATAACAACGATGACGGACTCCAATTTGGCGAAGCTCAATGTGCTCATGTGCGGAGCGGTGAGGAACTAGCCTTCAATTCCCATAACAACGAGCTGAGGACATCGCAGGGAGAGTATACCACGGGATACACGCTCGCAGGTGCTGCCAGTAAGAGCGACAAGAAGGTACTGTTTTTCTCTTGTTAATAGTCTTCGCGCTTCTCACTTCTCGAAACAGATTGGTGTAAGATGGTCTCCGGGATCACAGTCGTTTTGCTGCTCACGATGCGCTTTGCCCTTCCTAGGTTGTGGCGTTGACGTTATTTGACCTCCGGCGACGCGGCAAGGTCAACTGGCTTGGTATCGCTGGGAAGATTGGTCCCCGCTTCCCCGATATCCGCAAGCATCTCGATGAGAACATTGGCAAGGTGTACAAAGACATGGACACCTCGTGGGTCCCATTAGCCAACCATTCTCCTATCGCGGCTCATTAGACCCAGGTTCGACAATTTCCCTCAGCCTCCCATCATTGATGGTGACGCCTACAAAACCGCCATGAACGGCATGAAGCCTGGAGATGCTGTCATCATCTTCACTCCTGACCGTGAGTCGCTGTGGGTCCTCGGGTATTGAAAAAGGACTTAATGTTCTAACCAGCGACCCATTATCCGATCGCTCTGTACGCTATTCAGCACCATCTTCACGTACTCGTCACCAAACCGGCGACGAAACTGCTCGCTCATCACCAGGATCTGATTGAGCAGGCTGCGAAGTACAACGTGCTTTGCTTCGTCGAGCACCACAAGCGTTTCGACTCTGTCTATGGCGATGCGCGCGCTAAGGCAGCCACCCTCGGAGAATTCAGCTACTTCACGGCCTACATGAGTCAGCCAAAGATGCAACTTGAGACGTTCAAGGCTTGGGCGGGTAAGGACTCCGACATCTCGTACTACTTGTCGTCCCACCACATCGATATCTCGTGCTGGATTCTCCAAGGTAAGGCTGTGCCCACGCGTGTGACGGCATGCGCGTCGAAGGGTATTGCTACAAGCCCGGAGATCGGATGTGACCCGAAGACGGAGGACACAATCACTCTTCTTGTCGAGTGGCAATCCTTGCTGCATCCAGGAACACACCGCGGAACGGCTGTGTACACGGCCAGCTGGGTTGCGCCTCTGAGAAGCGGCGTTCATTCCGACCAGCGTTGGTACTACATGGGCGAGAAGGTGCGTACATCGCTTTATATTTCCGCCTACCTTACTCACTCTCTTTCTATAGGGTGACATTACCGTTGACCAGGCGCATCGTGGTTACGACGTCACCTACGACGAGACCGGAAAATCGTGGATCAACCCTTTCTACATGAAATACTCGCCTAGTGAGACTGGCCACTTTGACGGCCAAAACGGGTGAGCGCTCTGTCACATTTTATATGTATTTTTGAATGACGCTGATAAACCGCAAAATCAGTTATGGTTACCTCAGTATCGAGAAGTTCATCGACGCCGCTCGTGCTGTGAATGCCGGGCAACACGTTCCTTCTGAATATGATTCTTTCGGCCTCCCGACGATCCGCAATACTGTCCTCACCACTGCCATTCTGGAAGCTGGTCGCATCAGTCTCGACGAACACCGACCTGTTGAGATCAAGCGTGACGGTGAGAAGTGGAAGCTGGTGTAAGGCTTTTCGTCTGGCCGTTAGCGCAGTTGGCACCATGTCTGTGACCTCGTTTTCATCCGCAATGACATGTCAGTTGGTTGTAAGCTAGGATTCGGCAGTTTCTCGTGGTTATAAAACAAAAGTTGTACTAGTCTTGAAGCCAATGCATTTTGCGTTATGTATATGTAGTGTTCAAAAGTTTTTTGAAAGACGTTCTAAATGGGAATGTAGCCGTGAGTTGCTCAGTTGTAGCGGTGTATGGAGTGTCGTCAGAACGAAGACAGTCAACACATTCGTGTTGCGATCTACTCCGCTTAACCATTTGAAAGTTCCGGGTGGTGAAAGCTTCGAAATATATATATTCGAGTACATAGTGCCTCATATATGGGACAAGTGACGGGGGAAGGGAGGAGGGGGTGAATATAACAGGGCTTAAGAACAAAACTCGAATACATTCAGACGCAAGATATCATCTTAGATTCATGTATATCGATGCAGAAGGAAGGTGTTCTCAATTCAAAATCCTTGAAGAGAAAACCATAAATAGCAGCGGCTCATACGAAAAGACGGCCCCTCAAGTCGGTGTTCACTTCACTCTCGATGGATTTGATTGCCTCGAATATCGCCGCAAGGGCTATATACTGAAAGCTGCGCGCCCCGAATCGTTTACGTTGCGCGTGATGTTGAGCAATCAGCCAGGCAATCCAAGCGCCTTCGAGATCGTATGAAAGATTGTCCTCATCGGTACCTGACAAATCCTCGCGCACGCGCCGCACTAGATTATCCGTTTGCTCACGCAGCTTGGACATGAGGTCCGCTCGACGACGCGGCTGCGACGTCTTCTGCACGATAGTTCCTTCAGAAGGTCGCATCAACATCCGTGTTGACAAACGATATGATAAACGCGGGGTGCCTACCGATGATTGCTTCCTCTTCAGTCAGGAAGGAAGCGCGTGAGTGAGACAATGTGTTGGAAGCACAGATCATCTGAAGCTCCGTTGTGTAGGTCTTAAAGACGTCCAAGATGTGATCTTTGCGCTCGGGGTTGATGTCGTCGATATCAATGAAATCGCCCACCCGATAGGCGACGGCAGTTCCTAGGGGAGTGCCATGTAGATCCATACGGGCGAAGATATCAGCTACGTCTTCTGTCGTGCGTCGCACGTGTCGTCGAGGCTGTGCTTCACGAGATACACGCTCGCGCTCGAAGCGTGAGGTCTGAGCCGCAACCCTGATAGCGGGCAGGTCGATCGCGCGAAAGAGACGGCCGATGGCGCGTTGGCTGGGATAGTATCGCGACGTGTTGATATTCACGGTTTCTGGCGCATTCCAATCGGGCTACGTTGCGAAATGTATGAGCGAAGACTACGTTGCAGTGATAGTTTGAACAAGCACCTTCGCGATGTGTTTCAACCGAGGAATACTTGCCAAAGATACAGGCTGACCTGATTTCGGGTAGTCGACTGCGTCACTGTGCAATTGCGAGAGTATCAGGCAGTTTTCGTCTAAGATACTCTCCCGGCTCTGATCGGCAATGATGACTGGGGAAGAAAAAAAAAAGAGAGAAAATCAGGGATCTGCTCAACATAGAGTGAATGAAACCTACGCCAGTTAATGGCGATGATGCCCAAAACCTGAGAAAAGCATGAGATGCGATAGTGCTGAACTTCAGTTGGACGCAACATACATCACTAACGATATAGTCAACGACGAAATCTGCGACGTCCAGCATGGTGGACGGTGCAGAGACGGTTTTCTTCGGCGCAGGGGTATACAAGGCAGCTGAATAGGTTCTCTTGAGCTGGAAATCTGGCAGCTCTTGTAATGGAATGAGGTTATACAGATCACCATCTACGCAAATATCGATACTTGTGCCAATAAAACCCAGAAATAATGAACTCACCGAGATCGCCACCTCCAAGCATTGAAGGTACTGGACGGTGACCTGTTTCATAGTTCGTCAACGAGACTAATTTTGAACGAAGGGAAACGAACCTTCAACAGAAAATACGACGGTATTTGGCAACGGCTGTTTGGCGAAGGGCGAATCAGGCGGAGGTGGTCCTATGGCGTTAACCACTGCAGATATGCGCTTCAACAGAAATCCTTCAACGAAAATCCGACGAACAGATGAATCACCTTGAGCATCCCCGGGGTGTATTGTCGGAGACCTCGATATCAGAATCGGCCCCTCCAAAAAAATCTTCTCATTGCTATCGAGCGGCTTTACGCAGGCGAAAATCTCGTTTTCTTTCAAGTAATGATGGACATCGCAGACACCAACTAAGGTCCAGGCGCCAGGGACTGGAATGCGAGCCTTGTTCTTCAGCACCCGCAACACATGGTTCATGGCGAATTCGATCATTTTCGTGTAGAACTCGTCGCCCGGGAGGCAGTCGATGCCCAATTTCTCGAGGTCGAGTAGGACGGAAGTGAGACGAAAAGATGTGCCGAGACCGTAAGTCTCCAGCATACGTGCCGCGTTCTCAAGAGAGTGTGTTGCTCTGTGGACATCCTCCACAGCCATATCTTGATACTTCTTGAACGTTTCATATGGGACGCCAAGAGCCTCCAGCAACATGATTAGTGGGCGATTCAAAAAATATCTTTAAAGCGTGATTGAACAAATTATAAACCGAGCATAATACCGAAAGTCGTACCGTCCGGGGCGATCAAATGCACGTGCAATCTTGACGATACCAAAGAGCCTTAGCAGGCAAAAACAGATCGCGAGGTAGATGCATACTCACTTCGACAACGTTAGAATCCGGAGCCTGAAATTTGATCATAGATTTTCTCAGGCATATGGCTCGACCAGAGAGTTTATGGTCGACGCTCAGCATGCCTTTACTGCCCTGGAAGCGAACCTGGAATGCAGCTGGTTTATTCCTACTGCGTCGAACTCGTTTTCTAGTTTGCCTAAGCTTCACCCATATATCACGAGCTAAATCTTGAGATATCGTTCCGACACCATCAGTATAACAATATCGACCATCAGGAGTCTCGATGTCCGGAAGGTCAGGCATGATCTCTTCGACTTCCACGGTAATGGATTCATCAGTTGCCGTAAAGGCCTGCGACAGTCGCGCGGCATATCGCGCCGGACAATGCATTGTCGCGTCGTCGAACCTGCCAATCGATTTGACGATGAGACTCGCTGTCACGGACTTGCCATTTTTCACGTCAAGGAAAGATTTCATGAACCTAAATTCTAGAAATTAGGCACATCGACAGGCGCGGTACAATCAGGAACAACGTCACCAAACGGAATGTTCTTTCAAAGCAGACTGCGAATATGCGAGAAATCTGAACGTCCTCTTGGCAATTTCTAATCCTTCACGAAGCAATTTTCCAACCCTCATGTCAACGAAGGCTTTGGCGTCGATGTCTCGGTCGAACCTGAGTTCGTCATTTAGTTTTCGGAGCCAATGATCAAAAACCGTGGCGATTCACTGACCGATATTGCAGACGTCCTTCGTCCATGAAGCTCACACGCAGAAACGATTCATGATCTTTAGGAAGAAATCTACGAATGATGCGATTGGATTGCTCGGGATAGGGACCCTCCAATATCATACTGGTGGGGGTTATGATGACGTGCAGAGACTTGAATGTACTGGTCTCAGAAACGGGTTCCTTGAGAATGTCTGCCTGTTTTTCATATTCCTTCATGGATTCTTTGAACAAGTCGTCGATGGAACTCGAGTCAGCTCCATCCTCGTAGAAGTTCCAGCTCCTCAAACGTGTCTGGAAGAAACGGAGAAAATAAGCGGCGTACTCCTTATCCTTCTCTTTGACGAGACGGTGCACTTCGGGCATCAACATGAGCATGTCATAGGCCGAAAGTACCTGGCTGCGTACGAGCGATTCCACTTGGAATGCGACGCACCAGTGGATTTTTCGCTTCCAATCTTGCAGATGTTCCATGACTTTTTTAGAGAAGAGCCCAAGTCGCACTGGCACAACCCTGGGAGAGTCACGATACGTCAGCGGACGTGTCTAGCACGAGCAGATAGACATTAGCACGTACGTGCCAATCGTGAATGCGATGATTCATCTCTCCGACCTCGACGAGGTCAGCAAAATCAGCAAGATCTGTCGTGGTTTTGCAGACAAGACGCATCGACAATGACGTAAAGGGACAAACGCGCTCGTGGTCCAACAAAGGCAACGCACTCAGGCGTCGACGAACAGTCGTAGTCTCGGTAGCCGCTGGTCTAAGCTCGAATGTAGGGGGATGATAGAATGACATGTAGATGACAGGCTCGGAAGATTGCGTATGATGGGAAGATATGTCCTTGATCTGCGTATAGCGAATGGCGATTTCCGCAGATGTGGATTTGTACCCATCTTGTACTACATCACAGGGTATGCAAACACGTATTTCTCTCCGCTCATCGTCGAACATGAGATGAGATGGACAATTGCAATCAGGCGCGGGGTATTCCCATTCAATGGAGAATTCTGCATTGTCGACACAGTCCCATCCGAATTGCACAGTTTTGATGTGAACGGACCGAGACTGAAGATAATGCGTCCGCTGTTGGTCCTTCTCCATAACCTGGGGGTCCATATACGGGAGGACGAGTAAATCAGCGATTACATCCTGTTTGGGATCGTTTCTACTTTTAGAGAATTTCATGATCGTGCGTCCAAGCTTTATAGTGTCACGAGGAAAGTTGCCACCGTAGCATGCATAGAACAGCGAGCCAACTTCCGGAGTAGGAAGAGTCAGCGATCCACAACCGCCGTGTGCACGCTGTCCTCTCTTGTCCTTAAACAAGACGACGCGGAAATTGAGAGGCCTTTCGGAATCGCGAGTATATGGGTGACGATGGAGAACACCCGCGAGAGTAGTGATGACCTGGACCTGCGAATGGTCGAAAGAGATATTGCGCATGAATATCTCCATCTTCGCAAGTGATGAAGGAGAAGATCGTAGGACTGGACAGTGGAGGGTAGCCGGGGAGGCAATGGAAAGAAGAGAGGTGTCTTATCGGATTCGACGATGCGGCGATAGACGTACGCGGGTACATACACATCTGCCTAGTTGCCGGCCGCAAGTATGTCGACAGAGTCAGCTGGTGCCAGTTAAACTTAGCAGAACAGAAAGACCATCGAGGGCAGCTTTGAATTGTCGTAGTGACTCGAGGCATCGAGGCATGGCAGATGGATGGCGCGTCAAGTCACGTGGCGCCTATCCGGCGATTTCGACAAGGCGGGACGAACCCATTGCGGCGAGTCACCGATATGTTCAAGGGGCGATGCCTTCAAAAATGGGAAAGATTTCTTTATACAGAACACGAAGGACCTACATACAACAAGAGATCGAAAACTACATAGAATGGGAGTAGCTCAAGTCCGGTGGCGAAGATGCCGAAACGGCACGCATCATGCCTGATTGCGAAGAACTAAACCAAACCAGTCAGCGAAAGCGTCTGAGGAAACAAAAATTCGACATCTTACTCAGGATGACAGAATCCCCACTGCGCAAAGATTGTCAGCTACCAGTCCAAAACAGATGAGGAGGTGCCCCGCTCACCGCAAGAACATTTTGCTGATGAACCGATCTTTGTTGACAGGTTTCTTGTTCTTTCCTTTCGGAATTTCTGTCCACATCTGATTGAGGATGTTAGCATCGTAGACGCATGAGGGGATATGCAGAAAGCACGCGCCTCTTTGACATTCTCTAATACCTGAAAGAGATATCGCGATTAGCCAGCGAAGGAGAACGTGTCTGTTAACGCACCATGTTAGAGTGCCTATCGAAAGCCTTCACTCGTGCCAAGAGTTTTTTGTCATTACGAAGGGATATCAAAACCTGGGTGTGGTTTCGCACTGCTTGTTGGAGGACGGAGAGCGGTCCCTGCGAGATTTCGTGCTCCTCCAGCTGGCGCAACTGAGCTTCATCGAGCTCAGATTTCGGGACGTGAACGTATTGACTGAAAAAGACAGCAAGATATGAATACAAATAAACATTAGAAAATAGACACGCGTGCACCTCATGCTAGTGACGCGGACAGAAATACAGAAATTTGTGATTGAAATGCAGTGGATGAGCTTGAGTTTGTCGGTCGCAGACTCCGAGCAGGGAGAACGGGTATTGCTCCCGATCAACAATTTTGCTTGATCGGCCTCTGCGGCATTTCAATGGCTTCATGTTGTTATCGAGGCCACTATCCACATTTTTTTACCTACGGTTTTGAAGCATGGGTCGTCTGCGACAAAAAGGAAAAGCAGGTGCCGCAAAGGCCTACATCACTCGCTCGTCTGCAGTGAAGAAACTGCAGATCTCTCTGGCTGATTTCCGACGGCTATGCATTCTCAAGGGTGAGCGGGAAGATCAAGGCGACACGATATAGCGCATTCACACTAGGTTCCTCAGGCATTTTCCCTCGAGAACCCAGAAACAAGAAAAAGGCCAACAAGGGATCGTCTGCACCAACTTCCTTCTACTATGCAAAGGACGTTGCCTATCTTGCTCATGAGCCCATCCTGAAAAAATTACGCGAACATAAAGCATTCGCGAAGAAATTGTCCCGCGCGCTCGGTCGCGGCGAGTGGAGCAACGCCAAGAGTTTAGACCAAAACAGGCCTGTTTATCGCCTGGATCACATTATCAAGGAAAGGTGAGTTTATGCGTCTGGTTTTACTGGGAAGTGGGTCGTTTGATGTCGTTATGTCCAGGTATCCGACATTCATTGACGCCGTTCGAGATATAGACGATGCACTCTGTATGATATTTCTCTTCGCATCCCTTCCCGCGAACCCCCGCCTCCCGTCGTCTCTGACAGAGAACTGTGCACGTTTGGCCGCCGAATGGCAGTTGTATGTTATGCACTCACGGTCCCTGCGTAGATCATTCCTCTCCATCAAGGGTGTCTATTATCAGGCTGAGATCATGGATCAAAATGTTACTTGGCTAGTACCATACCAATTTACACAAAACGTGAGTTCCTATGGCCCCCATCTCAAGCAAGAGAAGAGCTAACAACGACATAGGTACCTTCAGACGTCGATGTCCGTGTGATGTTGACATTCCTGGAGTTGTATCAAACTTTGCTTGGATTCGTCTTTTTCAAGCTCTATGCCGACGCCGGTTTGGTGTATCCTCCGCCTTTGGACATCAAAAAGGATGAAAGCGCTGCGGGTGTCGGCGCGTTCAGCTTGCAAGCCAGTTCTGTGCATGAGTCAAAAGTGCCGGTGCCGAAGAGTAAGACTGTCGAAGTGCAGGGGAAAAAGATATCTGCCAAAGATGTCAAGCAGACCATCAAGAGGATATTGAATGATGCTGGCAGTGACGATGTCGACATGGACGCCGGTCAGGAAGAGACCGTCGCTATGGAAGAGGACGAGGAATTTGTTGTCCATCCTTCTGCATCGGACTCGCAAACCGCCACGTCATTGCCCACATTAAAATCTCTCACGAACCTACCCCCTTCAATATCAACTTCCCTCTTCGCGCCTTATACCATCTTCCTCTCCCGTGAAGTCTCGCGACCCATCTTCGAATTCGTCATCCGCTCCTTCGGAGGTCGGGTCGGCTGGCCTAGCACATCTGGTTCGGGATCTCCAGTCAATGAAGATGATGAGACGATCACTCATGTCATTGTCGACCGACCAGCCACGGCTAACTCGTTGGAGTCGGCACAGGGGCGCGAACGGCGGCTTCGTCGCCAGTACGTGCAGCCTCAGTGGGTCATTGACTGCATTAACGCAGGAAAAATCCTCTTGGAGGAAAACTATGTGCAGGGGTGTATCTTACCGCCGCACCTGAGTCCATTCGGCGAGTACGAGGGTGCGTATGATCCCACAAGCGCCGTGGTCGCAGGGGAAGGTGATGATCTTGATGTGGCGGACGAGGATGAAGCGCAGGCGGAAGCGGCCGATGATGACCAGCTTGAGGCGCCGCAAGAAAGCGCTCTTAAAGCGGCAGCGGCTGTCGCAGTTGATGATCCTGCAGCACTACGCGCCGCAGAGCTTGCGGCTGAAGCGGCTGGAGTGGAGTACGGGGCGTTCGAAGCGGAGGTGACCAAATCGAAGAAAGCAACCAAGAAAGAGGCTATGACATCAATGACGGTGGATGAGGAGGAAGACATGAATAAGATGATGATGAGTAATAAGAAGAAAAAACTGTACGAAAAGATGAAGTACAGTCAAAACAAGAAGGCGGCGGAGGTGAGCTTTTTGTATGTCAAGGACATACAAAACGACTGACTGTTGTTTTTTTCTAGAGAGAAAGGTTGGAGCGGAGAAGGCAAGAACTCCAGCGGCAAAAGCAGCCATGAGCATTTCTGTATTCATTTGGTTTGGTGTATCTTTTACATCGTTACAATTACATCTATTTTGAGAGCAGTCAATTCTGTGTCCGGAAGTTGTTGTCGACCACCGTACCGTCCTGAATCGCCAGTCTAGCGTCTGGTTTTCCGCTATTACTATACATAATGGCAGCGCGTTTTGGTACTCAGTCTTACATACCTCTAGCACTATATAAGTGGAAGAGTCAAAAAAAAAAGCTTTGAAGTGTTTTAGGGTACTTCGCCGAGAGGTGTTTGGGATCTCTCTCAAAGTCGAAGAAATGCGCTGAAAATGACAGAACACACGAGAATTGTTTTTTACACATCCTCAAACATCCATTACAATAAAATATTTACTTTTGCATTCTGATCGGGCTGGTCTGGTAGTTCGTACACTAGTTCATTTTTGACATGAACATCCTGATTAGGCATTAGTTTCCATATTCAAATGCTTCTCGTGTTCTTGACAATCCTACTATAATTCAACTGATGCTATGCTTTAATTCATAGAACTTCCAACGACCATTTTATGGAAGTTCTGAGTGTAACTTCTCAAACTTTTTGGGAAATTTTGATTCCAAATTGAAGCCACACAGCAGTAGCACGTGCTCACGTGATGGTACGGTGATAGTGATATCAAATTAAGTTTGAATATGAACAGATGTATTCCAAGTCGACTGTAAGTAAGCAGCGAGTGCGCCGTTGTCATCGTTCTCCGCATGTCGGCCTATTCAGCATTGTGATTTCTACCTTTTTTACATGGTCGGCAGATTCACACTCGGCGGCAACAACTCTCCCGTCCTCGACAGGCATGCTAACGCGCCTTCGTACCCTGGTCGTTCATCACCTGCTCCCCTTGCGCCCAAGATGCCTACGACGGTGACAGCAACACACTCGACGACCTCTCACTTCTTTTCCTTTCCTTCATGGAAGCGCCGCGGCTCAACCAATGGCGGGGCGCACGGCAAAGACTCTTTCGTCGTAACTGATTCACCGCGACCTTCTCGAAATAAAGATCTGCCGCCCACACCGGACAGTGGTTGCTCACCTGCCTCCTCTTCGTCAGCTGCAGCTTTGGCTCATGCGACTCTGGGAGTCGGCTTATCTCACACTTTACCTATGGCAGACGTCACTTTCTCGATGCAGAATGGACGGACCGTTGAATCGTCGAGCAAAATAATTCAGGCTGTCCGCCGTGTAAAGAGCTCGCAGAAGATGCGCATAAGAGATCCCGAGCTCGAAACTCGCCGCAGAACGCGCGGTTTATCTCTCGGTCCAGCATCGCTCTTTCCTCTTACCCAGTCCCAATCGGACTCTAAGGGAAAGGGAAAACTCAGGGACACCAATGAAAATCCAGAGGATCTCGTGTCAGCATATCCAGGTCATTCTATATCACGGAAACCGTCGTTTTGGTCGCGCAAGAGATCCCTGACCTCGCAGGATCAGCCCCCGCCTCTTCCTCCTCCATTACCTCTGCCGGCCGATCCATCACCCAAGGTTGAAACGCCTTCGCCACAACTGCCGTCTTTACGTCCTTTTTCTCCGTTTTCATTGGAACCTGATCCTCTTTCGTTCACGTCTTTGTTGTCGCACACACGGTCCCTCTCGCGAAGTCGTTCAGAACGTGATCCCCCAAGTGTATCAAACGGGCACAAGGACCCCATTCCGCCGCTTCCCAAAATTCTCCGTCGCCCTACTTCTTCCCATTCCTCGATGTCTCGTTCCCACACGTCACGATCTATGTATCTGGCGGATTCGCCACCTCGCCCACATACCGCCTCGTCGCCCAAGGACGCCTTGCACTCGTTCACTCAGTCTTTTGATCCCATGGTGCGGCGGAGAGCAAACACGAATCCGCCTCTGCTCCATCGCCTTTCATTGAATTTATTTTCTGCTGTCTCTCCCTTTCCTAATAACTTAACGAGTTCGCCTGGTGGCACTCCGCCTGTGTACAGCGCTGCTAATTCACCACGACCCTCTGTAGTGCACCAATCGACGGACAGATCCACTTCCATCTCTCTATCCCCCGCACGTGAATCTGAGGAATCTCCAGAGGAGTACGTCGAACGCTTGGTTGCTGCTGTCAATATGACCGAGATTGTGGCACTTTTAGCGTCCAGGTATGCAGGCTTCCTCAAGTGACGAGTACGACCACTAAAACTGTTCTGTCCCAGTTCCCAACCCTTCTACATGCATGCATTGAAGTGCTACCTCGACCGCTTCGATTTTATGTATGACCCTCTGGACGTTGCTCTACGAAAACTTTTGATGGTCGTACGTCTGCCTCGGGAAACGCAGCAGATTGATCGTGTAATAGAGGCGTTCGCAAACCGCTATTTGCGTTGCAACCCTCGCTTGTTTATATCCGACGGTGCGTACTAAAAGTTGCAGTTGCGGTCGCTTATTCAAATCCTTCAATAGACCATCCGTACATATTGGCGTTTAGCTTTATCATGCTGCATACGGATGCCTTCAATAAATCCAATAAACGGAAAATGACGAAGGCGGACTATACTAAGAACACCAAAATTCCAGGCGTGTCGTCCGAAATTTTGAATGTAAGTCATCTTCTATTTCAATTCAATACAATCACCCACACGCTTGACAGTGCTTCTACGACAACATTGTTTTCGCGCCATTCATATTCATTGAGGACCCTGTAGATGCCAACAGCACATCCGAGTTTCCGTCCAGCAAATCATTAGCATCATCGTTGGGGAGCAATACCACAAACTCGGTCAGTGGAGGCACCATACTCAACAAGACCTCCAGGATAGATCCGTATTATCTCATAAGAATGGTTAGTTATGCCACCTATGTTTTCTTCTGTGCGTTGCTCAAGGATGTGTAGAATCTCTTGGCCCCTCTTCGCGTTGATGTCGAGTCCTCCATTCCATTACACAGCTCGTATCTCTACCACGGTACCGTCGGGGCATGGGATCACTCGGAATTACGACGAGCGTTCGCAGAAGCCAGAATCGTCAACGTTGCGACCGTCGATCCTAACAGGTCTGGCGCTTTTTTCGGATTGGCCTCTATGGGGCCGGTATCTGCTGGCTCGCCTGTAGGCAACGGTTCAACCGTGGTGCCTGTCATGACGGAATCTTGGACTTTGAAAATTGCAAAGTCAGGTAGTTTGATGAGGAAAGACGATATCCATGATGAGGGCAAAAAGGGGTCTAACAGGAAATGGAAGTCGTGGAGTGCAATTCTCTCATCCACGCAATTGTTTTTCTTCCGCGATGTGTCTGCAGTCGACAGGTTACTTGCTCCCATTGACTCTTCGTCCTCTTGCCGACCATTGTTCAGACCGGACGAAGTCATTTCCGTCAAGGATGCTGTGGCCGTCTTTGACACGTCTTATACCAAGGCAGGTGTACTTCACAATTTGTTCAGTTTTCCTTCTTTTTTTCTGACGTACCCCAAGCATGAGGATACTTTCCGACTGGTGATAGGCGATGGTCGTCAGTACTTTGTTCAAGCTCCCGATCAGCGTGATCTGAATCAGTGGGTTTCCCGCATCAACTACGCCAGTGCTTTCAAGACAGCCGGCCTACGCATGCGACCGACGTCGATGTCCGGCCAGGATGCGCAACTGACTGGTGTCGCCGCAGCTGCCTCCTTGATAAACGAGAGACACACCTCACCGCAGAAGACTCACAACTGGGTTTCCCCAGTTTCGTCTCACGACGAGCTACTCACTGTCACTCCGCCCGCCACACCTCAAAGACGGTCCTCGCTTCGTTACCGACTGGCGATCCGAAGGACGCAGAGCGACGCCGATATGAATATTCCTGTGGCACCGGAGATTGAGGGTGCTGATCTATTCAAGGCGACCTTCGACCAAGTGAAAGCCGATCTTGTTGCAGGTCGTGTACTGTCGCCTGATGACGAGAGTATCGCTGCTTCACCAAGGGCGACACGCGCTGACACAGTGATGTCCCTTCCGCTACTCAACACCACGCCTGTGTTGAGTAGTAGCAGGAGCTCATCCAGTGTACCCACTCGTGCTCAAGTTATCCAGGCGAAAGTTGCTGATTTGAACGCGCGTATCGGCGCGTTACAATCACGTCTCGATTCAGATCTTATTCTGGCTAGAAACATTGCGATCTTAACGCCTTTCCAGCGTTCGACTCGGGATCGTTTGGTAAACCTTGTGCAAGTCTTGACCAAGCGCGTAAAGAAAAGCAGACTGGAGCTTGCACGTTTGAAATGCCATGTGGATGTTTTGTCCAATGACCTGATCATGGAAAATCGTGACTGGCAGGAATCAACCAAGTTGGCACTCGAAGCGGCTAAGAGAACGTTCAAAGGTCGCCATCCCGAAGTCATCTCCGTTCCATCTGCTGCTCCCGATGAGCCTTCCTTCTCGACACCACTGTCCGTCACGCCAGACAAACAATCGTCGGCAATATCGCTTTTCAGCTCTCCAACATCGGAGTCTTTTTATACCGCTGCAGAATATGGCAATGCATGGCCCACACCAGAAGAGGTAGCGTCGCCTGGTCTTCTTACAGCTATCACTCCCGACGAAGACTATGCGCGGCGGAGCAGCACTAGTTCGTTCCAATCTTTACGTGACGACAGCACCAGTTCGCCGTCGTCGACGCTTATGATGCACCGGAAAGCATCCATGGGGGTTTACGATCGCAGTAGCGGCGATTTCACCGGCAGTCACGAGCGGTTCTATTCCACGTCTGAACAGGTGACTGAGCAAGCGGAGGAATGGAATAAGACTCGTTGTGCGCAACGAGTGTCACTCGTGCGCTTGCCTTCAAAGATCAAGCTTTCTGCGCGATATGATTTTCGAGACGATTTTTCGTCTTCCCGGCCCTCCGCCTGACCACCTTTGATGGGTTTGTATCGTAGATGTATACAGGTGAGCTATCCTGAGTAATATAGCCTTGTTAATCTAGGTTCGATATTGTATCATTATTACCTTACTTATCTTAATCGTTTTGCATTTTCCCCAGAACACTTCCAGCAATCCCAATCCCCAATCGGAGGGCGCTGTGGTGCGATTCTCGATCACGTGATATGGCGCATCAGGCGCGTCAAGATGAAATAGGTAGGTTCGGTGGTTATAGTAGTGGTCCCAGCAACGGCTCATCAAAGTGTGATGGGAGACAGTTCACCCAAACGTCTCCTGTATGCCAGTTGCATGTCTGGACATGTTCTTCTGTCCCGGCCGCACTGCCTATCCATCGGTTGTCGCGCATCCATCTACTTAGTATCCGCTCCTTTCACTATCACCGTTTCAGACAGCTCGGCATCAGCAGTCCCACGTTTGCTTCTTGACTGTGCACACACCAGCTCATACATAAGGTACACCAACCTACACACACATGGATCCTAATCGGCCTTCTCTCGCTCGTTCCAAGCACGGCCGCAACCGGCTTTCTGTAATTCTTCAAATGGCGACAGGAAGTGTCGCCAATCGTACGAAGCTGTCAAGACGGCCTAACCCCGGAGACGCACCTCCCATCTCTATTACCCCGCCGCCAGGAGTGTCCTCGTCCCAACCGTCCTTAGCCTCTCCCCGAATTCCGTTCTCCCCTTCTCCTATACGTGGAAATGCAGATCCGTCTCCTCCAATCAATGAATTGGTAACAGTACCCGTATCACCTACAGAGGCGCGTTCGCCCGGACTTCTGAAGAAGGCGCGGAAGTTCAGTCGCTTTTTTACCGACGTTACGTCGCTCGGAGAAATCGAAAACCGGGAGCCAACAGGCGCCCTTTCAGTTGACGCAAAGTCGCTTTCTTCCAATCGAATGTCTCTGCCTCCCAGCCCCGCCAAGTCACTCTTCCCCGCTTTACATCCGGACGATAACGCCTTGGATGTCCCTCCATCAAAGACAAGCGATAAACGTTCCAGTATCGCCTCCATTCAGAGCAAACGTCTTTCTGCTAATACCTACATCTCTGTCGAGGTCTCCCTACGCACATCGTCTCCTATCCCACGCTCGGCTGACTGCGATGTCTCCGACATTGAAACAACCCCCACAACTCCCGCTCCCCCGGTCCCTGCAGATGAGCAATTGCACAGGAAACGTTTGGAGAAACTGAGCCACTTTCTCGGCGAAAAGGTACCCTCTGAAATTGACCTTGGGTCTTCGTCGACGTCTCGGCGTCTAAACCGTTCTCGGACGTGCATCGTTCGTAAGCGGAGTGTTGACGGAGGAATGCAGTCCGCTGTGTCTCTGGTCTCTGGACAATCCAATGCCAAAGAGTCAGACTCGGGGTCGCGCGGCAGCAGTGTCATCCACTCTTCGCCGCTCAAACGCAGTCGCTCCATGTGGGGTGTCGAGCATCCCCAGTTGTCGGCAGAAAGCGACTTCAACGCGCGTTACCAGGGCAATTTTGGTTCGTCCAGCGAAAAGCAGCGCATTATAGCGTTGAAACGCATGAGAAAAGTTGCCCAGGTACACCGACAGTTCACATTCGCCCGCTGGTTTGGCACTCACACTTCTGTCCATAGGTCTTTGGTCAAGCGCCGCCGGTCGAGCTGATCCAGATACACGATATTCCTCGCGTAGATAAACGCGAGTCTGTCTCTACAGTGATTTCTGTGTCATCCTTACTACTTCCTTCCCCATCCTCTGCTCGAAGCCGCCCTGTTTCTACGTCATCTTCGATTTCAGGCCTGATCAAGGCCGAATCGGAAATGGGCGCTGGCGCTTCGACATCCTCCCATGGCGCGTCGTCGAGCCCCGTTTCTTCTACTGCCCCGTTGACGGGTGCAAGGCCGGCAAGCGATCATGCCCATTCAAACAGTGAACCCGACTGGACTTCGTTCAGAGACCGTCGGCGGCGTGCCGCTAAACTCTCCCAGTTCTTCGGTGTCAGCCATCAGGACATTACAGATGCTCAATTGAATGGGCCCGTTCCTCCTGTTCCCGCTCTGCCAGAGCGACCGACGCATTACTCCCCCGAAGTCGACGTCTTCGTTGCCGGACGCAGTTTCTGGGGGGAGGGAAAGGTCCGCCCCGCTGACATTGAGGACGTGAGAGGCCGTTTGCGAGAGATGAGATCGCAGCTCTAGAAACTCCTCATTGTCGTTCACTTTGGTGTTTCCTTTGGCCGTTTTGTAGGTCATAATACACTTGGAATACCGCTCACCATTACTTAAGTAATTATACATCCTAGATCGCGGTCATTACTGTGCTTTTATACTGTTCTTAATGTGCTTGTTGCTGAATTTACGGCTGGTCTGTGTCGTTTATCTTCCTGTCCTTGTACTTCGCATCCTATTTGGTCTCCTGGAGTCGTTACAAGTACGTAGTAGTGTACGGTACCTGGATTCATAGGCAAATCGTGATACCTTTTTGAGGCTACTCTCGTGTGAGAGGAAGACGGATTGATGAATACATTATTTGCGCAAAAGAATGTATATAGGGTCTCCAAGTACTATCCCAGACATGTGCCGATAATTGCCCGTTAAAGACATAAGCAAACCTCCAAATGATGCGTAGGCAGTTCTAGCAGCAGAGTCAGTAGTCCGTGGGACGATGAAGTCGGGACCGGAAGTGCTCACACTATTTCTGAGTTATCTTTATCATTGGATTCAAACTTGTAAACCTGTGCATAGGTAAGAAAATGCACCATTCTGTGTACATGCAACTTGGCGGTCACCTTGCCGTACATCACGTAGTCATACTGTTCTTCTAGCCCGCGTCGACCTTTACCATCTGGTCTCCAGATATCGCGGTCCTTCTCTTCTGCATTCGCTGTCTCCCCAGGAACAGACTCCGTCAACGACGATGCTAGCGTCATCGCAAAGCTTTGATTGTCGTAGATAACGAAGAGCTCAATATTCACGTCCAGTGTCATATCCATTTCGTAGTTTTTTGAGTGGGCATAAAGCCGGGACACTGGTGATAAAAGGTATTCGAGATATTTTTGTTTTTCAGATGCATGGGCGCACGTCACGAAAAATATTCGAGGTGAGGGCGTGAACGTATACCAGGAACCGTTGAAGCGAACCTCGATCGAATTTCTTGCCCCCCTTGTCAATGGCGTTGATAGTAAACATATCGTCAAAGACAATGTTCGATGATTGGGTGGTCATTTCTGATATTAGAAAGAACTTGAAACGGACAACAATATGATTATAGCCGTAGGTTCCGACAAGGAATTGACAAGACAAAACGTGAGTCGGCGGAGAGCTTTAGACGGCGTGTTGACTTCTGTGCCTGCCGTGATCGCCGTTCAACGGCGTCAACCGAAGGCAACGCCGTCATCCGACCAACCGTGGGTAGTCACACGAACCGGCAGAGGATCACTGCTCTTTCTTCAGCGTAGGCGGCATCGATCGCTCCTCTTCTTGAACGATGTCCGCTAACGTTGATTATCCCACATTCCAACTGACATTTACTCAGGGTCTCATCTTTGGCCAGCTTTCCATCTTGATACTTGTAGCCTTCATTCTGAAATATCTATTCCTCGATTCCTCTGAGTACGGTCTGGAGGCATCTGCATTTCAAGCCGAGAGGCACGGCCTGCCTCGCACTCGCACAAGCGCCGGAGCCCTTGTCGATGTTGACATAGATGTCAAAGGAAAGGTCCCTGATGCTCCGTCCGTGGAGTGGATGAATGTTCTCTTACGGCAGGTGAGTTGTGGTGTGTGATTCTCCTGCTGCCTCGTCGATCGCCTTTGTAGATTTTAGACGTGTATAGGTCTAAGCTCTGTGACGATAAAACTGGATCAGAAGGACGTGATGTCGCGCTTAAACGTATTGAGGTCTTCGCCAATCGAGTAAGACCGGCAAGTTTCATTGTAAGGCGACTGGGCACCTCATGTATAGAAATTTCAATTAAGTTATCCATGCAATGCAGGACTGTGTCAAGATCCACGACTTTGATTTCGGTCGCGCGGCGCCTTCATTATCCAATCCGCGAACTCACTACGACAAAGCGAAGAAGGTGTCTGTGAGCACTGTCACTTGTCGGTTGGAATTGCTCTATAGGCCGATGCCCCCTCTTTGCAGTTGACAGAGTTTGATATCACCTATCAAGAAGGCGTATCAGTATCGTTGTCCACGTCGTACCTCTTCAATTATCCGACAATCGGTTTTGCAAGACTCCCCATATCTCTGACAATATCACTGGCCCTGTTTCAAGCATCCGTATGTTCCCGTTATGCACGTCTGTTAATCTCTATTCATGTCAGTGCCAGATGGCCGTTGAACCACCCGCACCACAGTCAGAAGCTCCTTCAATATCCCTTACTTTGCGCCCCGCATTCACGCTGAAGCTGGCAACGACGTCGTTGCTAGGGAGCAGAGCCAAGCTTGCCAATGTACCAAAATTGCACGAGCTCATTGAATTCCAACTACGACGTGTGCTCCTGATGCGTGGTCCGTGGAAGGTGCCATTGCCAAAACTGGTCAGCGTTGGGGAAGTGCGTGAAGAAGTAAAGAAGGAGATCATACATGACAGCGTAGCGGCAGTAAACCGGGTGCCTTGTGAATATGCTGGTGTGGAAACATATAACTAATGTATTGTACTACTTATGTAAGATAATATCTTCATTCCAAGCGCCGTCTACGGACTTCAGAAGGGAAATCCACTTCGAGACTTCGAGCCTTTAAGTGATCGCCGCCCGAGTGATCTCATCAAAACTGATCACCGTTTTTCCTTCGGCGTGCGTTGTATTTGTCGGCTTTCTGAGGACAGCTCTGAGGACCAGCTAAACTTCGAAAGCCCTTAACATGGCAGTGCAGTCTCATGCACATGACTTCGTGGCCCTAGTTTCTTGGCCCAGTGCGCCGTTCACTAAATCTTTGGTACTGAAAGCCATCACCTCTCTCGCCCATCCGCCATCGGTTATTTTCGACAGCCCTTGCGACATGCACAGGTACCTCCAGTCTTTGAAATCCAATACACGGCTCCTTCAGTGGTCGACATACGACGACATTGATCACGAGCGAAGTCTACTTTATCGAAATAGTACCTTGTCATCTAGCTACACCATTCGCAAGGCTCTCATCCGCAAGCACTTCTTATCGCGCACCATCCACGCATTCTGCACAAAACACCCCACATCTCTCCTTTCCTCTGCGGTCCCGCGATCGTATGAGGTGGAGATATCTTTTTCCGATGAACTGGACGAGCTCTTTGCGGACGATCTCTACGACCTGAGCCAGGATTTGGACAACGGAGGGAGCTGGTGGATTCTCAAGCCGTTGCGTTAACCGTATTCTTCTTGTTTATCCGACCTCCAGACTTATGTCCTTGTTGTGTGATCACTGTCCAGTGGCATGGCGGACCGTGGCGATGGAATAAGACTATTTGACAACAAGAAAGCTTTGCGAGAAATCTTTGAAGAGTTCGAAGAGGACTCTTCGGACGAGGAAAGGGACGAAACCGAGGAGGATGCCAGCGAAGGGGACGCGTCCGCAGGCATCGTGATATCCCAGCTCCGGCATTTCGTTATCCAGGTCAGTTGTTCTCTGTTCATACCCGCACTATATAGTAAATGCCAACACAGGAATATATACCTAATCCGCTTCTCATTGACCCTCGTGAGGTTCTCGTTTCCGGTGCCTCGAGAACTGAGCATTTGCAGGGTCACAAGGTACGAGCCAATCAATGTGGGTTGAACGTACCCTCCCTGCGTATGGGTATCGCAGCTCTGAGCCATTATCTCGTAGTTTCACCTTCGCGCCTATTGCGTAGTACAAGGCGCGCTGCGAGTTTACCTGTATGACCGCGTTCTCGCGCTCTTCTCCGCCGTGCCGTACACACCACCCCGTCGTGACGAGGTCTCCGATCTAGCACCTCACCTCACGAATTCGTCGTTGCAGACGCATCGTGGCGAAGATGGCGTGCGACTCTTCGATGAGCTCGTCGGATGCCACCTTCTCCACGGAGATGCCGAGCTTCGGCTGACAGAATCGCATATAACATCTATCCTGGACCAAATACGCGACATCCTCGCAGAAATATTCCGGGCTGCGCTCGAAAATGTGGTGCACTTCCAGGTGAGTCTTGGATTTCCCCGTCGCTGATGGGGACTTCTTCTCGTCTACATTTTGCGTTGCTCATGAATGTGAACGCCGTTCATCCGCAGCCTGTGCCAAACGGTTTTGAGCTCTTCGGCATTGATTTCTTGGTATCGTACAACGGAGAATCGTCCCCGCACTCGCCATTCTCCGTGTGTATTCTAGAAGTCAACTCGGAGCCGGCCATTGAACTTACCGGGCCGCGATTGTCGTGGATTCTGGAGGACCTGTTCGAAACGATTGCCAAAGTTTGCGTGGAGCCTTTTTTTAGCAGTGAACTCGATGTGGAAGACTGCGCGCCAGCCAGATGGACCACAGCCGCCACTGAGTATCATTTCATCAAATGTCTCGACGAACAAGTGCGCACCTTAGCAGGCTGATAATTACGCAAAAATACTCTGCAATAGAAATTATTTCGCGCAGGGCGCCAGTAGGTCATAATTGGAAACTAAGGAGTGTGGTTGTCTGCTACGTTGTAAGCTAAACGGCCGAAGAGGGGCCGTAACTTATCGCACTCTACAAAAATGCCAGGTTCCAGCTCGACCGCGGGCACGCCGTCCAACATATCGGGGCATGGGAAATCCATAGCTTCTTTGAAGCCCTGTGCACTGAGCTCGTCCTTCTCGTCTTTGCTATCCGCTCCACCTTCGTGGTCTTTGTCATGATCGCCTTTGCTGCGACTACCGTCATACTTCATTTGCATGTCATTTTGCTCGTCCCTCTTGGCATTGCGGTTCGGCATCGCGTCAGGTTGATCATAGAACCAAAAGGCCTTATCCTTGTAGCCACTACCCCCATGCTTCTTGAGGTACGCCTCGTACTTCCCTGTCGGGTCACCATACGCCGCCGCGACCGCCGCAACGTGTGGCAGGGCCTCGCGCACATCCTCTTTCTTCGGGTCTAGTTGCATCACAAAATCGACAGCATTCTGGATCGTTGCGCCATACTTCGACTTTTTTTCCCAAAAGTTCTGGCCGATTTGGTCACCCAGCTTTGCGTTCGTCTACGAAAGCACAGTTGGATGGTGGAACAGTCAAAACGGTCGTTAATACACACAATGAGACCTTCAAGATTGAAATTCCTGTAATGGAAAGGACGTGTGCGCACAGCCTCGAAGGGCTGCTCTCCGCTTTTCGCGATCTGTTCCTTGAAAGCGTTGTCGAAGAAGTCATTCAAGACCTTTTGGGCACCCGAGATATCGCCAGCAAAAATCTTCGCCGCCGCGACCTGCGAAATATAGAAAGTGAGGTGATTGTTGGGACGCGACGCCAGCTTCTTGCCGAGAGGACTAGTGAGCGCCCATGACTGGTAATTGGCCATCCATCGTGTGAGTGCCGTGTCGAGAGCGTTCGTCCAGTCCTTGTTGCCAGCCTTCTTCAAGATGAGTGCGCCATTGCAGATTTTGACTAGGCCGCGAAGATCGAGAACCCCAGCAAATGTACCCTGTTGACCTTGCGTACCCGGTCCACGAACCATTTGCCCGAAGTTCATATTCGGCTCCATATGCGTATCTGCACTAATGAAAAACTCGTTAATGAGGTTCGCAACAGTTTTTGAACACTGCGAGCATTCGTCGAGAACAGCCGATAGCGCATTGTACAAGACAGCATGAGAGACTTTGTTGGCAGCATCAGGTCCATGTAGCGTGCGAACATCGGGGTTGACCTTGCCGTCGCGACCAACATAGGGACAGGTTGTCCAAGCTACCATTATTAGTTAACAAAACGGGCAGACAAGGAGGCATATGTCTCACTCGCACTAGGCGCCATGCTTGTTGTCGGCGAAGGAGTACAGGACGATGTATGCGCGGCAGCTTGAGCAGGAACGTGGCTAGTAGTACCGGAAGGCATGGTAGTAGATGTAGACATAACCTCGGTAGGCATAGAAGTCGGAAGGTCCAAAGTGGGAACTGTCATTAGAGCAGACGAGATCAAAACAGGCGAGCCATCTTGACGACGATGGACGTGATGCATGCGTCGCCGGTAGACATCGAGCTGGTAATCAGAGTCCAAGAAATTGCGCTTGTGACAAGCTGAATCTGAATCGCTAGAACCAGGTAAGTCGGCGGACTTATCAGCCACGTTGACTAGCTCTCTAGCCCAGTCTACAGAAGCCTCGTCATAGCTATCATCGAAATTCCAGTCATCATCGCCAGAGTCGTCGGGAGGAGTACCGCCAGAACCAGCGGAACCGCCGTTTGAATCGCCCGAATCAGGATTACCAGTGTGCACGGCATGATTGCGCCCACCACCCTGGCACCAATCACACTTTGGCCAATGACTTATGAATGTTCAGTACGAGATACGATGCCAATAAATGATCGGCCTACTAGGGGGCCCAGCTCAAGTAATCATGAGGATTACGACTGGGAGGCAGGACATTCTTCTCGTTCGTTATGCCTGGGAAATTTTGAGAACGGGAAACACATATATGCGTACTAATTCATACTCCAGGGGTCGTTTTTCGCCGAGTCTGAAGCACCGCGCGATATGGAACGGCGAGCACCAGCAGTGCTCATTTGACCGTCCTGAGGTGTTCCAGCTTGCCGTAGAACGTACTCGGCGTTGACCCAATCATTGCCGTCACACAGGACAGGCGATATAAAAGACATGAGCACTGCAACAGATCAGTCAAGTCGTGTCTAATGAATGCGTGGGAGAGATGGTGCACTGAGATTCGTACAAATGGATGAAATTGTGAAGGCAGATAAACTGGTGTATTTCAAGGTGAAAGGCATTATCGCGGCGAGAAAGAGAAGAAATAGATTTAAGCGAGTGAAGGTAGAATGCCTGAGACCAGCCCAGTATCAGAGATAGGAGGATGTGCAGATAGTGATGGTGGTTGAGGACAAGAGTCGAGTTGGGCGAAGTCGCGTTAAGTAAAGAAGGTGAGTCTCCGATCAGCCGCATTTGGGTTCCCCGCACTACCCCAGATTGTTATTACCCCGCGTCGCATCTTCTCGCTGCTGTGCGCCAGTTGTACAGTCCTCAATTCCCGACAGTGCTATCCAGAACAATGGGTGAATGTGAGCGTATCTCCAAAAGAAATATATTTTCTCACTCAACGGGCAGTCTGTGCTCAACACAGCCGGCGAATTCCAGCCGACGCAGGCTAGCATCCCACCCCAGCACACCAACTACCGACCACAGCTTTCACGCAGTGACCTCCCAGTCAACTACCACCCTCTGGCAAGTGCCATAAATCGTTCACGGCATCCGAATTCTCAGATCTTATCAGAACCCCTTGTACTTCCTCCTGCGAGCGGCATCCATTTTCCCCAACAAGATCGCATTATCTCATCCGGACAGACCTCATCCTGTGCAATATACGTACAGCGTCTGGTTCGTGGCCCGTTTCACTATGTAAATGGTTCTTACCCCAATACTTTGCAGGACACAACGTGTACAGAATCTAGCATATGCCATCATCAAGGCCGGCATTAGATCCGGCGATACAGTTGCTGTCCTCGCACCTAATTCGTATGTAACATAATCTTCTTGAACGGGCTATCAACATGAACATTGACAACAAAAAATCAGGCCACTCATCGCAGGTATTCGCTTGTCATTCGTCCGGACATGAGTAACTGTATGACCTTATTCATCTAGACTCCTACTTTGGCGTAATTGCGGCTCGGGCGATATCCTGTCCAATAAACACGCGCCTCTCTCCACAAGAGGTCAAATATATCTTAGATCACAGTCAATCGCGCCTGTTGTTGGTCGACCATGAGTATGTGCACCTGATCAAAGACACAGCGATCCCATTCATCGTCTGCAACGATACGGGTAAACCGGGCGATCCTTACGAGGATTTTCTGGAATCCGGAAGACAGTTCAGCAACGAGAGGGGATGGCCTGGCCTTGTAATAGAGGCAGACGAGACCTTGGGGGCCTGTTTATGCTATACGTGAGTGTATAAACCGACACAGAGAGATACCACTAACGAAACAGAAGTTCTGGGACGACGGCTAGAGTAAGTTGGTTGTTTCCTCAGCCAGATTTTTCTCACGACACTGTTGAAGCCCAAAGGGGTCTTAACAACGTTGAGAGGTGAGAATATGCTCCCTCTAATGGAATTTCTAAGCTTAGGTGCATCAGGGTCCTACTTGGCTGCCATCAGCAATGTCACAGAAGCGCAACTCACCCGGGCTTCCGTTTATCTGTGGTAAGTCTCATAACTACCATCCTGCTTTAAAACGATATACACTGGCGTTAGGATTCTTCCTATGTTCCACGCTGCAGGGTGGACGTATCCTTGGGCGAATGTATATGCTTGTGCGACTCAGGTAATAGGACGTATCATTGTGCACATTTGCCCTGTCAGATCAATTAATTTCAGGTCACTATCCGAGCTGTATCCTACCCGGTCATCTGGCGCCATTTCTATCAGTCAGGAATCACTCACTACTGCGGCGCACCAACGGTGCAAATTGGTATCGTTAATGAGCCCACCTCACGGCGTCTCGAACGTCCTATCACAGCTATCATAGCTGGGAGTGCACCCACCGCACATCTCATCCAGATGCTCGAAGAGAAGAATATCAAGCCAGTTCATGTCTATGGTTTGACAGAGGTAAGGTGTGACCATGACCAGAGAAATAGTGAATTCAGAACAGATTAGACGTATGGGCCTTTCATGCGAACCAACACTCATTCGAGCTGGGCGACCCTCAACGCGGCAATGCGGGCTAAACTCATGGCGCGTCAGGGAAACCCATTCCCCACCGCGCAAGAGGCACGCGTGGTCTATCCTACAGAGAACGACTCCAACGAACTCGTCGACGTCCCACGAGACGGCAAGACTGTTGGTGAAATTGTAACCAGAGGAAATCTTACCATGAAAGAAGTACGTCAGCACGCCTTGATGATTAAATATCGCCTGTTAATGTTCCATTTCCTAGTATTTCCGCGATCCTGAGACGACGCGAATAGCGTTCCGAGGCGGCAGCTTCCACTCAGGCGACCTGGCCGTCATGCATGGAGACGGGACCATCGCAGTTGTCGACCGGTCGAAAGATATCATCATTTCAGGAGGCGAGGTAAGCGAACGTATCTCGGCGATCCCAACTTTGTATTGACTCTTTTCTCCGCAAGAATATATCCAGCTTGGCGGTTGAGCAAGGTTGGTTATGATATTTTTGCTGCTGTCGTAGGCAGTACATCATTACGCTATTGTATGCAGAACTGGCGACTCACCCGCACGTACTCGAGGTATCCGTCGTCGCACGGACACATCCCAAATGGGGTGAGCGCCCTCTTGCGTTTGTTATACTGCGTCCACAACACACGAAGAAGTGGGCCGACAACCACCAGGGATTCGAAGGCGAACTCAAGGAGTTTGCCAGAGCCCGGCTTCCCGGCTTCGCATGCCCTGAGTGGGTGCGCATCGTAGAAGAGCTTCCCGTGAGTAAACCAAGCAAAGTATTGATCGCGACTTGTACCTGACATATTACTGCAGAAAACCTCCACTGGGAAGATCCAGAAGAACGTTTTGAGAGGAATCAGTGCAAAGCTGTGAAGCGAGGACAGATTGTTAGAAGTCATACCTTGAGGTATTTGTTTGACTGTCTGGAGTGGATCGGGCAGAAAGATTGTTTGTTCTATCTAGTAGAAATAAAATTATAACACTAACATCCCGCAATAAGTAATCCAAGTACGCACGTGAAGTAACTCATCCAAACGCAGACAACGGCTACGTGCTATATCCGTAGCATGCGTACGGCGTACTACGGCGTAACGGTCGTATATCAACTTTGTTGCTGGCCATCAGTTACAGAACTGAAACGCAACGATATCGGATAGGTGGTACGAAACCACAACAGTGCATCGCCACGCTATGATGTACATATATAAGTACCCGATAAGGATCCAGTGCTCGCCAGCTGGACTCACCTTCACCATTGGGCGACAAAATTTGTGCTGGTTCACAGACGTTGCCATGAAATCCTATCGATATGCGTTTCTCTTAGTCGCGCTTCTGAACGCATTGGTATGCGCATCCGCGATTGCAAGGTCTGTCCATCATGAAAATCTAGGCTGGTGTCTTTCTGGAGGCTGAAGAAACATTAGTTGTATCGTGACTTCAGACCGAAGTGACCGTCTCATCGGCTTGTCGGTACAGATAACACCACAGGGGGGCATTAGCATCGACCATGTCGGCGAATCGACGTCACAAACACGAATGGGTAACATAGCACGGTGTCCGTTGGGGTGCGTATGCTATACAATATTGATTCCACCGAAACTGAATTGACAATAACCGTAGTTCCCTCGTCAAGATGCGAACTGGTGCTCAGTTCGACGACCGTGCTGGGCCCATTCATACGCCATGTCGAGTCGGAGTTCGGCAACCCGTACCTGAATTCATGGACGATCCGGATGTCCAGGCGGTTTTCCAGCCTCCAAAGCCTTCACCCGAATATCAGCAATTAAAGCAGAAAGTTCTGTCACTGATAAAGGGAGCTCTCCCCCGCAGGAAAAGCCGACCACAACGAAGATCACCTTTCTCTCTATGGCGCAAAGCGTGATGCTGGATATTGCACATCATCACCATGTACATATTCTGTTTATTTTCGTCAGATATCTTGGCACTATTCCATGAATGTAACGATCAATGAGCGCACATAAATTTATAATACGATGTTCCAAGCGGCACAGGCACTACGTAGGGTAAAGGTGACTACGGGTGCTCAGAGATGAGAACGTCATCTGCAAGTCTCGCTGGCGCTGGCGGACTTTCAAATAGTCTGCGCCTCCTGCCAACCATGTAAGCCATAGATGGCAGCATGTCGAGATGAAGTTTACTCACTTTTCACCGGCTGCAGCTGACGGAAATGATCCAAATAAGTCAGGATGCTTGGGTAGTGGCGATTCACTGGAAACGTCTAAAGAGGAACAATAGAAATGAATGCAGCAGCCGCTTACCTGAAGTAAGGATGCTGCAACGCGTCTTCTGCAGTTATTCGCATATCGGGGTCATATGAGAGCATTGACATGAGCAAATCCAGACCAGACGATGACAAGTACGGGAACCTCTGTCGGAATTGCGGTGGCTGGGGGGATGGTATTGAAATCGTTTTAGAAAGAGGCAAAGTCATGAAATCCGGCCATGTATTCGTCGTTGGTGGCCCAAGAAGCTTGAATATCATGGACAGCATCTCCAACTCGCCCTTGGCTTGAAAAAGCGGCTCCTTGTGAAGCAGCTCGGCGAATATACAGCCAACAGACCACATGTCGACTGCTGTTGAATAGGTTTTTGCACCTAAGAGAATTTCCGGCGCACTATATGAAAAAAAAAAAGTTAGGATGTGGCAGATGCGCAGAACCGACGATACCAACCGATACCACAATGTAACGACCAATTGTGTCATGCCGCCTACACCG
Organism: Fistulina hepatica ATCC 64428; assembly: GCA_000934395.1. NCBI lineage: Eukaryota > Fungi > Basidiomycota > Agaricomycetes > Agaricales > Fistulinaceae > Fistulina > Fistulina hepatica. The sequence goes on along the minus strand of KN882048.1, from coordinate 158,672 downwards.
ACAGGATCGCCATATCGTCGAGCCAGACCAAAATCAGCGACCTTTATGGTGCCGCGGTTGTTCATTAGCAGATTGCTTGTTTTCAAGTCGCGATGCAGAATCCAACGTTCGTGGCAATAGGCCACAGCTGATAGCAGCTGCAACATGAGCGTCTTGATTTCAGACTGCAGGAACGGCGACGGCATGACAGTGAGCAAGGTCTTGAGATCGTGCTCAATAAAATCCATGACGACAAACACTCTTCGCGAATTTCGCTTTGAGAAAGTATACATATTCAAGTAGAACGAAACACGCCACATACTGCGTCAGGGTGTCTCCGACCACCACTTCCCGGATGTTCACCACGTTCTCATGTCGACATGCCATGAGTGCATTTATTTCACGCAAGGCGGTTATTGGGAACCCATTTTTCTCTTCTTCGAGTTTGAGTTTCTTGAGCGCAACTATATCTCCCGTTTGCTTGTCGCGCGCGCGAAACACGACCCCATACGAGCCCTCTTCAATCTGATTAAGCCGTTCGTAGGAATACACAGTGCGCGATGGCGTGATAGGAGGGTGCATAGATCGAGGGGGAACATACAGGCTGTGAGATGGTCGTGTTGCTGGAGCATGGAACACGGAAGGAGGTGCAGGAGGCGGTGAGATACTGGCCGAATAAACTGTCTTTGCTTTCTTGTTTCGTCGTCTTGACGCAGCCTCTGTTCGCGTGGATGATTGCTCCTCAGGCTCGTCGACATCCCACTTGGATCGTTTTCGATACGTTGGAGGTGTTTCCATGGCAAGCTGTTGCAAATAAAATTCCCTCCGCCTAATGCAACAAAGAAGATCAGTTGCGCCAATCTGGCGGTTGAGTTGATGAATCGATGATGGATTGATCCATTCGTGTGGCACGTGACATGTGCCTTTCTGCTTTAAAAAAGCAAAACGCATGGAAAATGTCGGAATCCTATGATGCAACCTCAATGTGTCATTATGATCATGCCAAGTATTGCCGAGCTTGCCAGAACCATATAAATAGTCGAGTAGATACAACCTTGTACTCTATTCGTTTGCACTAGTCAAATGGAATATATCATACCGATCGTGTTGCCCGTCTTCCCGCCTAGCGCGTTTCCAACAGAAAATCATCAAAATAGTAGGATTTTCTAATGATTCCTTTGAGCTCAAAGAAAAGCCATGCATTTGGATGTTCCGATGCTCTGGAGTCTGCGGAGTCTCGAGTTCATTAACATTGAGGTTCGTTGGTACACGTGACCGCGTTCGTGATCGGGGTGCCTTGCGGACGCTATCTGCTCAGCGTCGATTACAAGTAAGTACTGCATATAGTATGTATATCATTGTCTTTCTCTTTTCTGCATATAAGTATATTAATATCATATTCTAGCATATAAACCTTTCTCATTCGATATATGTTGCGATTGGCCTCGCTGTCCACTGTGATCTCGCCGCCGCACTGGCTCAATCAAGAGAGAGACTTCCGGATTGCACCATTGGATCGCACGCACCTGCGCGTGCCACATTTGATACCATTGGCGATCTCAACTCATTGCGGAGATACCTTTGTGCTAAGTAGGTGTCTTTGTTCTCAAAGAACATGAGCGGTATGAGTTTCAAACTTTTGCGGCAGCCATCACAAAGCCACACGACGCATACAGGCTATTTTGACAGACATTAAGACAGTGGCAACAGATCGTCCTGGACTAGCCAGCGCTGCCCTCGGAGCTGTGTAGCCCGACTGGGGATATTGTTGCCACTACTACTACTCCTCTTCCTGGGTGCCATACATTGTACGTGTTGGGAATGCGCGTCTGCCGCGCAGTCGGCCCTGCCATGACCCGTTCTGACCGATTATTGTTCTGCCAATGCACCGGCGGTCTGAGCTGCAGAGACAGTGTCAAGTTCGCAAAGCACAACAGCCATCCGCCGGGGAGAACATATCCAAACGCGGCAGCCTCGACCCAGACGCGGATTGTGCCCCATAAACATTGTTGGTACCCTTTTGTCACAAAGGTCAGCCACCGTTCCGTCCAGATGAATATGTTCTCTGATCCGTCTGCCATTCTCTGAACAACGCCTCGAGGCAATCTGATGATGCTAGTTCGGTTTTAGCACCTTCTTGTCTCCGAGCAGTATAAAAGAATGTCCTCTTGCGCATCTCTTTGTATGTGGCATCTCTTTTACCGTATCCTCCTCAGAGTACGCACAATTTCCTTTCTGTATCATGCCTTCAGCTCTTCCTTCTGATCCCGTTCGACGTTCGAGTCGTCGCCTGGCTGAACGCGCTGCGAGTGACGCGAATGGTGCGTCGTCAAATGACTCCCCATTTCCAGTGATTGTCTGATTATTTTGCATCGTCGAAGGCAACAAAGCTGGAAGGAAAGTCAATAATGTCACAGGTGGCGACGATCTCGACGGCGACGACACCGTCAAGGCATTCGAACAGTTCCATCTCGACTCCCAACTTTACGACCGTATTCTGTGCCTTCTGCCCGTAATTGTCAACACTCCCCGGCATGAAATCTCCTGTACACGCGGCCGCAGGGGAAAGCTTGCACCTCCGCGCCCGATGAACGCGTTCATATACTTCCGCTCTTGTTTCTGGGCACTGGTAAGAGGCAACGAAGTCCCCACCGATGCCGACCATCGTCGCGTCAGTTGCACGGCGGCACAGCTGTGGCACGAACTGTCCGAGGACCGTCGCGTCCCATTCCGATGCGCTGCCCAGAAGGCGCAGGATGCACATGCCGCAAAGTATCCCAACTTCAGATATAAGCCCCCTCCGACTGTTGGACGAAGCAGGGCGTCTAAAAGGAGGGCAAAACGCGCCTTCGGTGTCGCCGCGCCACGATCGACGTGCTCACCCGACATTTCTGCATGCTGTAGTCGATCGCCATCTTCGGACGTCAAAGAGGAACATGCTAGAGATGGCCTCTATCATCTAGCCGCCGACGCCGTGGTACTATCGACAGATGTCGCTATCGACCAGTCGGTACTTGGACAAAGTTTGAATCAGAGCCCGCTTTCGCAGTCTTCAGAGCTTATCACGCCGCCGGAAGGGTTCAGCTTCGACTGGAGCGAATTTATATGGACCAAAGATATACCTTCTCTTGACCTATCCGCCGAGCCCGAAACCTGTTTTGACGCGCAGGTGAGCTTGTTCAAATGTCTGGACTAGATGGATTCATCTTGACCCCTGATATTTTTGCAGCAGAAGCTTCCAAAGAGAGAGGAAGACTACGTTGGGCTTCCTACACTCGCCATGATAGAGGCGGGCTATCCGTATACCGCACCCGCATTCGCCACCGATGGATGGGTCTTCGGTCCACCCGCCCAAATTCCCACTCAGACGTCTCATGATGAACACGATCCTGAGCTTCCTCCTCCCGTCGGAGATGCGTCCGAACTAGAAAACTTCGATTGGTCGAAAGGCTGGGAGATATTCAACCAATACATTGCTTTGCCCACGAACTGACCACATTTATTTTCCGCGTATACTTTCGCACTTACTTATGGGTATATACCACACACACGATCAGGACATGACAAATCGAGGGATACCGTATTTTTGTACTCTCTACTAGCCAGATGTTTTATTTTATGGTTTCATATCTGCAGTGAGAAAGTCTTCGGCATCGGAACTTCCTAAACAGGCATATCCCGCAGCTGAGTCACCAGCTTACGTTGCTGTGACTCTTCCGGGCAGACGGCGGCATGACGGCCTAAGAGAGTGGGGGGTCTCTCTGTTTCCGTCTGACCCGGCTTCGGGAGACTACAGACGGCCACGACCACCGATAAGTATAGCGCACTGTAGTGCGACGCTCGTTTCTGGAGCTTATACTTTTGCATGATATCGATCATTCTTCAACCATGTTCTTGTCTGTTTTCAGTGTTTTGCTCGATTAGGACTTCTTATATTCGGGAAACGATCCAAGTTCTTTCGTCCTCCAGCTAAAAAGTCCTCGGGCTACATATGCTCCTGCGTAGCACCCTCATGTGAAGTCTAGTGTCTGACCCTAGGCTATCCGTGTTCTGGGGGGTCTTACAAGTTGCACCTATTACTCGGCGAAGGGTTTGCCCCAGGCAAAAATGGGATGTATGCCAACACGCTCGCGCCTAGTTCAGCGCCAAATGTTAATCTGGTCCTGTTCGTTATCAAAAAAAGGCATTTGGTACATGTCTTTCAAGGTCTACTGGGTGTGGATGCCATAAGGCCCGTTCAAAGTAGGCCGTTCTCGGAGCAAGGTAATTGACAAAAAGTTCAAAATACCTCGTTAGTTCTTGCGCCGGGGTCTCAAGGGCTCAAGGTCTCACAACTTGGGGCACGTCTTTTCACACTAGCCTTCTCTGATGCATCTTTGGTTTGCTATAAAAACAAACGTCTAGGCATTCGTCTTTTTTGTATCAAGCGGATATTGCGTTATGGCTCTCGTGCGTCTGCTTTCTTTCGTATCCCTCTGCTTTTGTGTGTTCTCTGGCCCCGTTGCCGCTGTGCCCACACCGCCTGATGTAACTGAATACGTTACTTATCACAACAAGGAGCGCGCAATGCATGGCGCAGGTCCCTTGACTTGGAACCCTGCCCTGTCACTTGTCGCTCAATCGTGGGCCGATAAGTGCGAGTTCAAACATTCGGGTGGATCCTATGGAGGTTGGTTCTGAGTTCTCCGTGTCCTTTTGCAGCTCATTTGCTGATCATCTCTCGCAGAGAACCTTGCTGCTGGTACTGATTTGACTATCGGGCAAGCTATGCAATCGTGGATTGATGAAGAACGTAAGAGTTGTCTCTAGTTCGGTAGCTACAGGCATTTCTCTAACTTATTACACAGAACAATACAAACCTGATGCTCCTGAACCCTCTAACTGGACACAAGTAAGTGGACGATTGTAGTAATTGTCATTTTCTTTATGAGGCATCTTTGTCACGTATTCGTGATTGTTTTTGTCTTGCTTATTCAAACCGCTGCTTTTCTTGGTTTTGATTGACTTCATTCAACAGATGGTATGGAAGCACACATACGAACTTGGATGTGCGAAGGCTCCCTGCAACGGCACCCTGGGATCGGAGAACGGGGTGCGTCGTCACTATTTCTTGCGTAGCACGAGATACTTACTATGAGATTTTCACGTTTCATCATGGTGTCGATTTACGCTGGCCAATATATGACGATGGCGGGCCATACAACTTACAACGTAAATCAACGTACCCATCGTTGTACTACGCCGACATGATGGCGTTGGGCGACTAATGTGACACACCGACTACCACACAATTTGGGGTATCGTTTGCACTGTGTTTCGAAACAGACGACTCTGTTCTACGTCTGCGAGTACAATCCTGCGGGAAACGTTGATGGGGAATTTTCGTGCGTCCACATGACTAAAGCTAACAAGAACGGCAGCTGAAAGCCAAAATTTTCTTCCACAGTAACAACGTGCAGAAATGAATGTGTGATGTGCTCCTGCCACATGTCGGATGGAGAACGGATTTTCTGCCTGCGCGGACTTCAGTTGTTGTAGCTCAGCGCTTGTGGTACTAGGTTGTTGGTGTTGAAATTGATTCTCAAATAGTAGACGTTGCTGAATTCGTGTGTATCTGCCAAGAACATTGAGTGCGCCCTACGTTGTGTCGCGAATGCATGAATGGACTGTCCGGCCCGCATTGGGCCTTATGTAAGTGACCTGGCAACGGTCGTTGCCATCACGATCGACGCGATCGACGACTATAAAACTGGGCAGGTGCCTCTTCGGCTTCATCTCTTTTTCGCTCAGAGGACGGTGCTGTTGGCACGTTGTTTGGTCTTTTTTCGCAGGGTCTTTTTTTCGTCTGCAATAACTAGTCGTTGTTGCACAAGCCATTCTTTTTTACAGACGACTTGGTTGCCGCTTTCCCCCCACGTTTAGACCTGCTCACTTTCAATCGAAATGGTTCAGGTTGCTGCCCTCGTTTTTCTCGCCCTCGGGCTGACCGCATCTGCGGATTTGGGTGCTCGCCGTATGCGCAGGCATCGTCCAATGGCGCGCGATTTCGCTCCAGATACCGCCAGCTTCTATCAGCCGTCTGGTACCGCTTACCCCAGTGCCAGCGCGTCCTTCAGTGCTGTTTCGTTCAGTGCATCCGCGTCTGGTTACTTCTCGCAGTATCCCAGTGCGTCAGGCAGCTTTGTGGTATCTACTGTTTCCGCGTCTGTTTCTGGTGACGACTGCGATGAGACCGATACCGCTGAACCTGATTACACAGCCACATCGACGGCTAGTGCCGCTGCTTCGCAGGAAACTGGTTCTGATGATGACGAATGGGAGTGGGACTGCAGCGACGATGGTGATGGTGCGGATGCGAGCAGCTCGTACGCCACGCAGACAACGACACTGACCGCCGCGACTATCGTAACCCCCTCGGTGACCGTCACCCAGACCGCCAACTTAGCCGCCAGCACTTCGAGCAGCAGTTCCTCCGACGGCTCGTCTTCGAGCGAAGATTCGTGTACGGATAGTACTGTGACCGTCACCGAGACCGTGGCGCAAAGCTACATCACTGTGACCGTTACAGCCACCAGCGCTTCCAGCGTAGATGCAACCGCTTCCTCGAGTAACTCTGCCTCGTCTGTTACCTCGTCGGCCAGTGGTTCTTCCAGCAGTGAATCAGCTTCATCCGGCGATGGTTCTTCATCTAGCAGTTCTTCATCCTCGTCCTCGGATGACTCTGACGACGACGACGAATGGGAATGGGATTGCAGTGGCAGCGATGATGGATCCGACACCACATCCTCGGCCTCAACTGTGACATCCATTGCAGTTGCCAGTGCGAGCGCTTCCTCGGCTGACTCGTCTGATGTCAGCGAGCAGACTGAGACGGTGACGGCCTTTACAACGGCTTACACAACAGTTATTGGCACAGAGACTGTGGTTGTCACGACTGTGGTTCCGGCGTCGTCTGTTGCAGTCTCGTCGTTCTCAGGCAGTGCTGCACTGTCCTTCTCTGGTAGTGCCTCATTTCTATCCTCTACTCCCAGTGCGGGGGCTTCGTTCGCGTACCCCTCGGCCTCATACTCCTCTGCTTCCGTTTCGTTCTCCCAGCCCGCTGTGTCCGCGTCGTCGTACGCCGCATTCTCCACGTCGCAGGCCGCTGTAGCCCCTAGTCAGCTCTCGTCGGCGGCCACGTCGTCGCAGTCCGTGGCGTCGACCTCGGCGGCTGCATCGTCATTCTCAGTTGCTGCACCCTCGGTCTCAGCCGATGCATCTTCAGTCTCAGCTGCCGCGTCCTCGCAGTTCGTGGCGTCGACCTCGGTTGCTGCATCGTCGTTCTCAGCTGCCCCATCCTCGGTCTCAGTCGATGCATCTTCAGTCTCAGCTGCCGCGTTCTCAAGTTCGGCTGCTGCACCCACGGTGTCTGCCTATACCAACGACGGCTACTCCTCTTCTGTTGCCTCCGCGCCGGCTACCACCTTCTAGATTTCCCCCGCGATTACTTTGTAAGCAAACTTTTTTTTTGTAATCCCGCTGCTGAAGTGCTGATGCTGTCATCTTTTTGATGGAAAAAGTCTGAATTACAAAATCCGATCTCATTAACGCGTTCATTTGTCAAACTCACTTTCGTTTCTCTTGTTCTTTGTTGATCACGACGACCAACGTTTGCTGACCATACCCCCGTTGGCGCACGACAGCCACGGATCGTATACCATCATCCTTTGAGACGCGAGACGTCTACTTGATATGTTGTACTGCAAATGGCTGAGCCTGCATCTCTCTTTTACGCATCCGGATGCCTAGTGATGTTCCTGTTTATCTTGCTGTTTTATCCTGCTGTCAGTGTCATACCCTCACTGCCGCCTGCTTTGGTCAGCGGCTCTTTTGCTGTTGTTTCCTTGTACTACTTGTGGTGGTACCAATGTATTCTGGTCTTCGTTAATTCATCTTCGGCTTCCGTTGTTCACTTGAGTCAAGCAGGACTCCAAAGAAGATGGCCAACACTGCAAAATGCACGAAATTGATCGCTTGTTCATCTTCATTTTTCGTCTTCTGTACACAAACATGCACACTGAGCATCTACAGTGGGTATATATCACAACAGATGACCCCCAATGTGAGCAATTATTCTACGTGAATAGCCGATCTAGAAGACGAAGACCTTGGAGAAGAGTTTAGAATTCACTAAGTGTAAGGTTAGATGGCGACGTACCTGGTCGCCTTGTTTACTGATAGTTTTTGGAGGAGGATACTTCAAACCCGTAAGGTGTCCCCTGCAACGCGATGAGCATGGATGAACAACAACGACGCAAAAAAACCCACTTCATTGCTGTAATCATGGGCGGCGGGCCACAAAGCATGATGAGGTTCTTGGGCTTGTTAGTCGGCATGTACTTCTGAAGTATCTCCTTCGTAATGTATCCGACACCGCCCTGCCAGTCTGCAGGGGGCTTCTCGAGGACGTAGTGCACGGTCAGCTGCTCGGGGTGCACGTCGACGAGCACGCGCAGCTCATTGCGGAGCAGAATGTCGTCCTCGCCGACATTTGCGTACACAAGCGTTATGGGAGTGGGGTCGAACGGGTTCTTGAGCGCCGCCCTGATGATCTGAAACATGGGCGTGATGCCAGTACCGCCTGCGATCATGCCTATCGCATCGGCGACGCCGGGCTTGTACGTGAAATGGCCCTTGGGGCCCTTAATGCGCACTTTATCGCCCAGTTTAAGCCCTGAGAACCATTTCGAAACGTTACCCTTCGCGTACGACTGTTTCCAGACGAATAGATTGTCAGTACGAGAGAGTTCATCGTGTCGCGGGATCAGGCGAGTTCGCACACCTTGATTAAAAGGTCGACATATCCACGAGTCTCGTCACCGGAAATGGGGGTATAGCTCCTAGTGACGGTCTTGCCGTTAATCTCTGCAGACACGGAGATATGCTGGCCGAGTGGCAAGCCAAGCTCAGTCTCGTGGTGGGGAAGCCCAAGGCGATAACTAGATGCGTTGATAATATTCCTCTGGCCACTGAACGTGTATTTCAAGGCTTACATGGCTGTATTCGGGGAAACAACCGTTTTGGCGACAAGAGGGTACTCCTTCCACTCGAGAGGATCAAGTCCCTTCTTGCGGGCTATACGGGTTGAATCTTGAACACCACCTCCTGCCCCCCACAAAAACGTCGTCACTTACTGCTCGGAGTCACCGCGCGCACGTAGAGGAACGTGGTAGTAATCACGGCCATCGTCAACGCAAACGCGGGAGACGAGAGGAAGCCAAGGAGATCGAAAGATCCAAGATACGGGATTTCCAGGTGACGCATGGCTTCCACATATTGGTCGGTGTCGATAGAACCCACAAGAGGGAGGTTGAGCTCAGGCATTTCGTCGGAGAAGCGAATGCGCTTGAACTGGTTGTCGTCTTTCGGGAGAGGGTCGAGACCAATGAGGATTAGCTTGCCGATGTCGTACCCACGGGCTACTAGCTGTCCGTGTATCCACCGGGACCCAAAGAAAAGGAAACAGGACGTAAAGGTGAAGGATAACACAGTGGCCAGCAGATACAACATGGGGGTCCGTTTATAAACACGCGAATACGCGGTCCCGGCCGAAAACTTTATGATATAGCACGATCAGTGGTCTGGAAGATGCTTACCCGCAGACATTTACTTTCTCTGGGGTGCTCATTGGTTCTCAGCGCTACTTAGGGACCGAGTACGGGAACATGGTATATCACTTGGGGGCATCGAATAACGTGAATGATCTGTATCGCTGCTGCTATCTACATACATATCTACTTCACATGCTAATTCCAGGAGATGCGAGCAAGAACTGCTCTGCAGTTAGAACGACTGGCACTTTGCTAGCTTTGTGAGCTAAACATGTTAGTCGGAAGCCAAGTTTCTTCGCTCGTCTCTCGTTTCCGACAGCTCGGACGCGCAGGGACTTCTAACGAAATTTGTCAGAGGAAACGGGTTGCAGTTCGCAGCCTACCCGCGTCCCTCATACCTTGCATTGGAACTGTTGACTTGAAAAGATGGAATGAGGGCAAGGTAAAGTACTGAGGGTAGTCGGTCGCGTCAGACGCGTCTGCGGCGTCCAATCGATCAACGGATCAAATCTAGATTGTCACTCGGAGTTGTGCCACCCACAACGCGACTTCCCATCCTGCTTGCCTTTCACTCTCATCTTGCTTTTCTTGGGATAAACCAGACTTTTTGTCTGATTATATTTTATGGGTTTTTACCGGAACCTGGCTTTGCTTCTGGCTGCGGTCGGAATCACCAGTCTATCTCTCGCGTTGTATGCTCTGCGTGACCTCCGCTTTCATGACATTCTGCCTTACTACGCGCCGCTCCTCGATGTAATACCCAACCCATCAGGGCGCCCTCTGAATCTCGGAATTGCATCTCAAGTTTTTGTCGTCTCTCTACCTCGCCGCAAGGACCGGCGACGCGATATGGAGATTCTGCGCCAGGCCCTCGACACAAAATGGACATACATCGACGCTATCGACGGGGACAATACCGTCGTATCGAACATCATGATGATTGTTCAGTACATGCGTGAACTCTCCATGCAATCGTTGAGCTCCAACTTGTCACTCTTGTCTCTCGATGCGAATCAGAAGAGGTACACATTGCCTTTCAAATGGCCGGCCGAAATCGACTTGCTCTCCGCGTCTCACTCCGTTATCGACAAGGCTGGTTCTGAAATTTGGGACACCTCCGATTTGTCTTTATCTTCTGATGTCTTCCCCCCGCTGTCCGCTGCTCTCGAAGATAACACTATCTTGCCGTACTCGTCCTCCCTCCGTGCCTGGCAGACTCTCACTCCCGCTCGCGTCGCTTGCTGGTATTCTCATATGTCTGTGTTACGGAAGATAGTGGACGGAGCTAGAGATACATCACATGTCTCTCTAATACTTGAAGATGATATCGACGTAGAAAAGGATATAGCTCCACGTCTGCGCAGCGTATGGCACAATTTGCCATTGGATTGGGATATTGTTTTCCTTGGTAAAGAATGTGCGTTTGAACAGCTCATCTCTCTAAACTAACTTCGCCATCAGGATATTGCTGGTCCAATGAAACGCGTCATGAAGCATTGCATAGAGCAACAGTTACTGTCCTCGACATGCACGTGGCCGCGACGTCTTTGGCAAGTGACGATCACGCCCACTCTGTCGGTAACCTTGACTTCGACAGCTTTCACACCGACGTCGTCGCCAAAGCCCGTTTCTCTTTCAGTCGTACAACTGACGGAAACCGTGAAAACCGGTTGCACCCTTCTGACCGGCCCAAATGCACCCATGCATATGCGATCTCGTACAAGGGTGCACGCCGACTCCTTCTTCACCTCCGCCATCCTCCGTTTGCATACTCGCGCGCACTGGACCAGGCCGTTGCCTGGCTAATACAGAGTGACCGTCTGAAGAGCTTTTCCGTTGTCCCGAGTGTTATTATTCAAAGGAAGCACGACCAGAGCGACATTTTGGAAAGTTCATGGCGCGAGCATCTGACAAACGGTGTGTTTGGCACTGGCTGACCAGGACCCACCAACAACGAATGTTTGTACTTGCGTGTATATTCGCCACGAGGTAGTACTAGTTGACAGTTCATGATTGGAACAATGCAATGTCTACATACACGATAAGGGTTACACCAAGTTCACAACGAAATCCACCTTGAAAACCTTGTCTCAGAAGTCCCGAAATCAAGTAAATGAACGCTGCAAGCGCAGCAATTATTGTCCGTGCATCTACATACACGTACGTAACGAAGTGCGTGTCCGCGTTAGGGACTCGAAATATCTCACTCTGGCTTTATATCGTGCACCAGGAACGATCCCCGAGAGTAAGAGCAGTTCAGTTCAAACAAACCCACCGCCACCGCGCTTCGCATCTATGCGTTTAAATCTCTCGTCTTCCTTACGCTGATAATAGAACAAGTCAACTCTCTTGGAGAAAAAGACAGAAAAAACAAAACCCACCTTTTTGATGACGCAAAGCGTAGCGAGGATTAAACTCAAAATAATGGATATATAGGAATAAATCTGGCGAGACGTCAGTCATTTGCAGGTTCACTACTGTCGGCCAGAAGACATACGGTACTGTACAGAAGAAATGTCAGACACCACACTTGGCTTCGCCAGAAGAATAAAAAACATACGTAAAACAACCATTCATGATAGCGTCACCGTAACCAGTCACAGCGGTGACACAAACATCGGCGTAGACGGATGAATTCAACGAGTCGATAAAAGTCTGATTCGCGCAGTACCCACCGACCTCAGCATAATCTGAGGTGTTGAAGTACCCGCAGCAGTGGAACTGTTCGACAAGACATGGTCAGCACGACGGCCAATTGAATGCCTATTAAAAAAGGAAATAGAAAGCGCGCAAAAACATACCATGTCTTGCAACTCGACGCGTTGCGCAGCGGTGGCCACCTCCCACTTGTTATGATACCAGACTCGCTCACGCAAGGAGATGAACCAAATCCATGTGCCAACGACAAGCACGGCGAGGGCGTCGACAAAGAGGCACCAGTTCAAGACAACAAGTCTCGACGTGCGATTGTGCTGCTGGCTGACAGCTGCCAGCGAAACAGGCAGGGTGAGAAGCAGAAGTACGCCGAGTACAGTGGCGCCTATACGACAAGTCAGACGACATATCGAGGAACAGGTAACGGCACACTCACTATCGAACTCGCCATTGTCCAGCGACCATTGCCAGAGAAGGTTCGTTTTCTTACGCCACACAACCGACAACGCGGTTGTGACGGCACCGGCTGCCGCAAGGCAAATGTCGAAGAAGGACCACACACACATGAGGCGTGTGGAGACCATATTGCAAGACTATGCAGGAGCAAGAATAAAGAATGAAGGAAAGGACGGGTATGTGAACGAAAATTTTCGCAAGTGTCGAGACCGCCTGGGCCAGCAAAAGACGACTGTGTATCAAAAGCCTAAAGGCACACGAGGGCGCAGAACGAGGGCCCGCGCACAGAGAACAAAAAAACCAAGCAGTCTTCGAGACGGTGCTTGCAGGCGCAATTGACCAGGGAGGACAGGGAAAGCGGCGCCTTAGCGGTTGAAGAAGCTAACAAAACCCACCGCGTGGGCATATATACCAGTGTATCCATTCTGGGACCAGAGAATAATGGTTGAGACGGCCAACGACAGCACGACATATACCAGCGGAGTCTGAAGCGCGTCGAAGTGACGCGTCGAAGACATGACCTGACGCGCAAGGCGACGTCGTTGACTCGGTTGTCATGCAGGTCGGTGACAGGTATGTCAACAGCGCCAGCTTTTCCATAGCACAATAAATACCTAAGATCAGCCCTTGGACGTACTTTTTTTAGCACCAGATTGTGATTGTTGTTATAAAACGCTGACGACTGGACGCACAACCTAGAGCCGCCTCGGGTTTGGTGGCGGAAAGAAGAAAAGACGATTGATATTTGGTACAAGTTGGTCGCAAGCGATACCATGTCTAGTTACATAACCTAATAGGTACGACAGAGAAAGTTAAGATGAGAAAAAGAGTTCGTGTGTACAGAATCCCAGATACTGCAACAAAGATGCTCCTCAAACGGGGACGAAAATGGTGAATGTCTGCATCTTAAAGGTGGGTAAAGTATTTACAACGTGAAAGGACAATATATACAAATTAAAAAAAGGAACGGATCAACAGGAGAGAAGAGAGAAGAGAGAAGAGAGAAGAGGCGACAAGGCAGAAAAAAAAAACAACAAACGAGAAGGACAAATGAAAGCGAAGACTTACTGCAATGAATCGAAAAGCGGATGTCCATGACCACGAAAAATGGAGCTGACACAAAGAGACGAAAATAAAAAGAATTGGAACAGAGAGGAAAAAAAGCTTCGTAGTCCCCAAATAAATCGAGAGACAGAAAAACGGATGAGTGTGTGCGGTCGTTGAATGAGATGATTGGAATAATTATTGATCTCGTCAGTAAGCCGTCATATCAGGCCGTCCAATAACCGTCGCATAACCATAACACATAAGATGTGGCGCGCCAGGACCTCAGCGAGATGAACCCAACGCAGTAACGTGCCCTTGAGCGGAGCGTACACCACCGCGCTAAGTGCAGCAGTTTGACATGGCGGACATCCACACGAAACAAAGACCCGAAACTGAGCACGGGTACGCTGGTGGTCCATACCATTCACTCTATGCCTACATACCCTGTCGCATCGACGCGTGAGAAGCCGGTGGTAGGAAGTGGCGACGATCCCAAGCCTATGAAGCTCTTCGTGCGACCGTGCGTACGGAATGTCGACACACGGGGTGTCGCACTCGTCAGGGTCGGGAAAGGGATTCCCGAGGTAAGCGTCATGGTCCGTGGCGTGGGAGGCATCATTATGCGCGGCGTCGCATTGGAGTCATACTTCTGTAACGTCGGCGACGGCGGAAAGACGAAAAGCGTCTGCGTATGTGACGGTGTCTGTAAATGTGACATCACATCGGATTGAGAGTGCGACGGCGTATGCGTTTTCGTCCGTGACGCCTTCGCGTTGTTGAACGCAGCAGCGAGGTGCAGAGGTGGAGGGACGGGCCGCGACTCGTCAGTGCGCTTGCGCAACCTGAGTGGTATCTTGTCAGATACGGTGGACGTCGTGCGCGACCGGGGTGTCCGCAACGACTCAGCGACGGGAGAGGCGACGTGAGAAGCACGAGAAGAGGCGAAAGAGATGGTGCGGGATCGAGGTGTAGAGGGTGTCGAAGAATCTACTTGGATGACGGGTAACCCAGGCACCTTGGTGCCGCGCGATATATGTGATGAGTATTTGAGAGGTGAAGGTGAACTCAGTTGAGGAGAAGACACCGCACGCTGAGGCGACGATACTGTGCGTCGAGGAGACGGCGTGCTGGATTCAACAACAATCTTCACCTCAGGCGAAGAAGGCACAATCTTGACATCGGGAGTCGAAGCGGCAATTTTCACCTCCGGCGACGATGGTACGGGAGGCAGGCCAGGGAGAACACTGAGTGACGGTCGGCGACGGCAACCTTTCTTCATAGACGTCGTTAACGAAGTGATGTCAGGAAGAGGTGAAATATTGAATGATGTCCTGAAAGCAGGAGCAGATGGGGGAGGACCAGTACGCATAGGCGCTGCCGCATTTGACAGATTGGGACGCCGACGACCAACAGGCGCAGGCTTGAGCTGGAAACCAGCGCTGACGACGGGTCTGCCAATATACACGCTCTCAGCGCGGCTGAGCGTGCTGTTAGGTGAATCACTTGTCGTGGCACTATCCCGGTCAAGGCTAGGACTGCGGCCGCGAGGATAGTCACCGACGGAACGCTCAAGGCCAAGCAGCACAACTTCTTCATCCTCTTCAACAAGGTCTTCACTGAGAATGCTGGCACTTGTGCTACGTGCCGAACCGGAGCGCTTACGTGCATATTTGCTCCGCCATGCAGCCCCCATACCAACACCACCAAACGTCGGTACAAGCGGTGTGCCGCTCTGCTTGGCGACGAGACGGTCCTCCATTGCTTTATCAAGCGCCAGCGCTTCTTCCATCACAGATGCGGCGACAGGAGACGCTGCGTCGTCACTATTGTCAGATTCATCGTCCAGCATCTGCCGGCGGCGCGCCCATTCTTCCTCATCCGACAGCAGCGACGAGCGCGAAGAAGCGGACAAGGGCGATGTGCCGTCGACATCAAATTTTTGCAACTTTTTCTCATACTCCAAAAGTTGATAAATAAGCCTAATAGAAGGATTAGTGAGACATTTGTTATCGTATCGAGAGAGCCTTGAACACGTACGACATGTTGGGACCTGCCCAGCGGCTCTTACTCTTCACGTAGTCGTATGCGCCTTGCATTCCTTTAAGGTCCCACACTTCTGGGGGAACACGGGGCGAGCGTTCGGCGGCCGCGCGCATGACAAGTGCAATAGCAACTGTCGCAGAACGAGACATACCACACTGGCAACTATTATCGATGAGTATAGATGTCCGAGGTAAAGAGTGAACTGGGTGATACGCACTGTATGAGTACACCTTCGGAGCGCTCACACACGGCCGCATCGACGAAGGTCATGGCAGCGGGGAAGCCACCTTCAACGAGATCCTGCTGGCCATGAGACCATTGTAGTTTGAGGTAGTTCATGCCCGGGCGGCCACTCGATGTACTCGGTGGGAGATACGTGGAACTGACCTTCCCACCGCCACCGTTATTGTTCGCTTCGCCGAGGTTTGGCGTGGATATCGCAGCACGAAGCGGGACAACGTCGTCGAAGGGCGATGAGAGCTCCTTCGCGACATTTAAGATGGATCGGATACCCCGGACTGCGAGGCCTTTCCAGTCCTTGGCGTTGTCTTCGGAGCCCAACCACATGCCGGGGAGGAACTCGATAGGTCCATCTTGGTATGGGATCGCAGGATCACCATCCTCCACGGCTCGAGTGCGCATCAGGGGGTTGGCAGTTGACGGTAATGAGACGGCAGATGGTCTGCGCAGACGATTCGTACGCGACAGCTCGGAAACAACTGAATTGAGCGGCTGCTGCCGCGCTGGTTGAACGAGATTCTGCTGGGGTAGCAGTAGCGAATGTGTCGAGGAACCAGCAGACGGGAGATTAAGAGACAAACCCCCATGATTCCTCGAGGGCGCCAGGCAGGCTTGGGGCTCGTCCTCTGCAGCATCGATGCCGGGGATGAAGATGGCTTTGGGTGGGCCTTTCTTGCGGCGTAAAGAAGCGGGTTTCTGGGGCTGCGACTGTGGGATGCTCATGGTTGTGGTGGTTCTGTTCGAGTGGAAGCTACAAGTACAGAAAATATACAGCAAGGGCTTGTGGCACGGCCAGCGTGTGGAGCAGCTCGTCACAGAAGAAGAAACGAAGGAGAGACGGAAAGCCGCACGATTGGGCCTTTTTAGCGTTCGACGACGCGAGGAGCAGCGCGTTGAGGCCACACCAGAAACTCGTTGACTGTGACTATTGGGTTGAGAAAATTGGCCGGTGGTTATGTCAGGCGCGCGCTCGACAGCCACCGCTGCCACCACTGCCACCGATATGTCGCCATGGCTACTGCCACCGAGCGCGCCCGCCAATGGCGCAATACGCATCAACAAAATATTTATTTAGTGGCCTAAGGCTATTGCCCAATGTATCCTTCATGCCTGTCTGCGAACATCTGAGGCAAACTTGTGAACAAGGAGAACATTTCTCCCAACAAAAATATTATACGATATCAGTAACAACAATACGGCTGCGCAACGTGTTGTACAACCATCCCTCCAAAGCGGTCGAGAGCGGACACTTACTGGTTACCATAAATGACAATCATCATGCAAGATCCTTAGCCTCTCGCATGTACACCTTCAGAATGCATGCTCCAGACGTACTGCGCCCGTTGCACCCCTTGCATACACGCCCGTGAGTGACCATGAGCACATGCAGATCATGCTTGAGGGCATCAGGTATGCGGACATCGAGGTGGGCTTGTGCGCGAACGCGGTCCGTCCCGCAGCTCGCGGGCACCCACCTGAGCAACCGGCTGAGTCGGAACACATGCGTGTCGACGGCGAACGATGCGCGACCGAGGCAGAATAGTAGCACACACGACGCCGTCTTTGGACCAACGCCATCATAGGACACAAGCTCGCGCATAATCGCGTCGTTGGATAGCGGCGGGTCGCTGGTCGCAAGGTGCTGCAGAGAATATTTGCCATGCTTCTCGTGGATCGTCGCAAGCAGCTGCTGGATGGTCGCAGCCTTCTTGTTTGCCAGCCCACCGCTCCGAATGCTGTCGACGACTGTGGCCAGTGGAGCAGCCACGATTGCAGAAAAGCGTGCCTCGTCGTCATCTGGATCGTCGCCACCAAATGCTGCGTCCAGTCCGCGTTTCGCGGCGGATGAATTTTTGGACGACGTATTTTGCGATAAAATGGTGCCTATCAACGAGTCGATAACATTAGGCACAGCACCACACGTCTCTGCTGAATTCTTCAGCGGAGGGCCTGCAATGTCTGGTTGTGACCGCTTCGGCTGGCCGTGAGCCTTAACAAGTAATGCCTGCACCGCAGCCGCTTCACTCGCAGTTGGGCTAGGGAAGTTAGGGAAAGGCGAGTTATCCAAGTAGTCTGATAAAAGTTTGAGCTTCTTAGACTTTAGGGAAGATGATGTGGGCTCGGAGGATGAAGCACGTTTGGTCAGAACGCTCGGAGATGGAGAGGGAGAGAGGTCTGTCAGCGGTGATGAGGTAGACGAGCTCGAAATATTGAACGAAGAGGCTGTACGCGTCTAATGATGCTCTGTCTCCGCATTCATAGAAAGATGAGGAATAAAAGACGAACCTCCAAATGAATGGTGTGAGGCTCTACCGTTGCACTGGTAGTGGCTTCGTGTTTTATAGGGTCTCCGCTGCCCATGCTCGCCTCAAGTAGAGACTGACCAGCAGATGCCTGTTCCTTCATCTTTGGTATCATTGAAGTTACAGTAGTTCTATGCAGCACAGCAACACGGTGAAAAAAGCGATTCCAGTTCTGAAAGTTTGAGTTCAACCGTCAATGTCGGAAGACATGATAAATAACGCCGGACTTCAACTTCAAGGAGAGCTATCGTGTAACGAAGGCGCCCGTTCAATGTGGTAAGCATAGACCTTGAGGAAGAGCAAGCTATGCCTGGACTTTTTACGGTAGCATGTATGGAAAGTTGCAACGTCGCGCACCTCAGGTGCATTGTTGAAATTGCGTGACGTCACTAGTGTTGCAGAAATACCTACTGTCATCCATTTTACTGGTAAATCAAAATCGAAATTTGTATCCCCAAGTATACCACGCACAAGAGCAGACGTATTGAGAAATCGTACGAAAAACTTTATATATTATAACTCAACGTTTGGTGTAGTGTATGTAGACAGTCCACACGACCACAAGCCGACAGCTCTCACGTATTTCATATGCAACGTACGCGTACGTTTTTATGTATTGACCTGTGCCCGTCATGAGTACACGTACAATTGCTATGCATGCAGTATCTGCATAAGATACAAGACGTGAAGTAGAAGAAAGTCCCACGACGAACACAAATAGTAACCTCCACAAGCGCAGAGGTAAATTCTACCGTCTGCTCACTAGTCCACAAGTGACCACTATGCCTCGTAATATAAAAGTCCTCAAGCTTCCCTTAAGCCAAGGTGGCAAACCCGACCTTGGAATCGGAGTAGTCAAAGACAGCATAAACGTTCCGAATGAACCTAGAGGCATCATCAAGAAACAATCACAACAATACAAAACGGCGAGAACGCACGTATCTCCAAGCAACCATGTGTTAGTACCCAAACCAAGATCCTCACCCATGAGCGCAGCAACGCAGTCAGTAGAACCCTCTTCAACCTGACCAATGTTGAAGCTAAAACACAATCTGTAAGCACGAATTCTGGGTGCAGCAAGACGGCACATACTCGGTCGCGCTGATAGCCCAGTCTTTGCCACCCCAAGATAACGTAGCCGTGACATTCGAGTCACAAGGGAACACGTAGAGTCCTGCCTCATCAGGGTATTCCTCAACACCGTCGATTTCCTTGTAGAAGTCCGCGACCGCAGTCGGAGGACCATACATGAGAGTCGTGCCGGTGTCGATGATAGTGTTGATGTCTGTGATAACGGCTTTACCGCTGGTGGACACTGATCCACCGGTTGCTTGCCAGAAGCCGGTGGTCGTGTTAATGGCGTGGAATTCAATCGAGCCTGTATACTGCGAGGTGTCTGTGCCTCCAAGATCTGCACACAAAGACCATCAATACACGAGCTCGAGCAATTTGAAAAAACCAAAACACACAAAGCGCAGAACCGTTCGTGGCCAGCTTGACACCAAAAGTACTATTCGCGACAGAGCCCTCCGACTTGGCCGTCAATAGGAAAGGATCGGCGCGCAAATTGGAAATGGCAGGGAACGCCATACCAAGAAGACTAATGGAAGATTGAGCCAATAGAAGGACCAAGACAATGGCAGAACTTACCCATCAATAGGATCGTCAGCGAAGCTTGACGAAAGCTGCGTCACGGCAGAGAACGTCTGCTTCGTAACATTTATGCCAGCAATATGAACTACCAAGACGTCAGGGTGAAAAGGCCTAATTCAAGGTAGCAAACCTACCAGCATCTTCATAAATAGACCCTTCGACGGTAGAACCGTCACCGTACTCAATCTCGAATGTACCCTTCTCTGCGACGGACGACGTCGACGAACTAGCGTCATACGTGTTCTTCTCGCTGCAGATATCCGACGTGCAGGTTGAGGACGGCACCCACAGATCAGAGGATCCCGCTGTTGAATGGTTAAATAGACCAAATGCTAGACGACACTGGTGAACGCACTGTCGAAATCGATCAGAAACTTCTGATCGTCAGAACCAATGGTAATATCGCCGGCCCACTCCTCATTATCCTCCTCGTCAGTGAGGGCCTCCGCCTGTCGCTTCGTCTTCCAACGCTGCGCTAAACGAGCGGCAACTTTCGAAGGGATCGTTGCCTTCTCGTTGATACTGAAGCCCTGTCACAAAGCTTAGATTCCAACGTGGTATAAGAATGCCGTACAAGAGACGAACCAAGTCAGTGACAGTCTGTTCACCAAGATTATTGGCCAGGTTGATGATATTCTGCCGGTGCTTGTTCTTGGTGGCGACGTTGATGGCGACGAAACGATCATAATCGAAAACACCATTCTCATCCGTGAGACCCGCCCGCTTGCGGAGCTTGAGCACGTTGTTGCCAGGAGTAATAAAGTCTGGTGCTGCGACCGGCGCCGCGGAGACAGTGGCTGAAACAACGGCGCCCACAACGACGAGGGAGCGGAAGAGCATAATGAAAGAATCTATATGTGCTGTGAAAGAAGGGAAGGCACAGAGACGCTTGAAAAGCAGACAAAGGATTGAGAAAAAACCTCCCCGGGAGGGCAAAGACGAACAAGAGTGAGTACAGTGAAGGGGAAACCAAAGCACAGGAACGATGGAAGCACCTATCGAGAGTTATATATGGACGGCCGAGCTGCCGGCAATACAGCCGCAAAATGGAAATAGAAACGAATCAGCGTGTGCAACATGGTCGTCATGGTTGTCAAAAGGCCCTCAAGGTCCTGGGCAGCTGCGTGCGCAGCAAACCCGGCCGGTGATACCTGATTTTTGGATCTGCATCATCTTCTGTTCGTCGCGTGAAACTCGTAATGACCAAGAGTGTATATATTGAGACAGGACTGACAAACGCAAGTGACACCAACGACTCTGAGAAGATGGGTCGGACTGGGGAAATTGCAGCAACCACAATAGCAACAACGGGCCGGCGACGGGCGTTGATTGATCGTGACACACCTGTGACTGTTGTCCCAATCCCTGGAGACGTTTGTTCCCGTGCCTCCTGCGCAACCGCCCGAGGACCATACATATCGGACAAATTTTCACTGCTGGCACTCCATGACAACTTATTTGGGACAAACAATCCACCTTTGAGAGAAATTGCCCATTTTTTGTCGGACAAAAGGACCATCTTGTGGATGAAACATTTCGCCTATTTTTATGGGTCTGGCTTGGGAGGCTATAAATGAAACTCCATTACTTGTCAGAGTGATGTACATACAGGTCTATCTGTTTTCGACGAAAACAGAAAGGCAATCCATTCGTGTCATGTCTCCGTGACAGAAAGGAAACGGACTCAATGAAGTTTCGTCTCATAGACTTTCTTCCAGCTGGCGCGACTCGTCCATCCAGATATATAGCTCTTCAGATGGGAAGGAAGAGGCTTGCCAAATGATTTAGACAAGACGTCGGGCATGTCATTTGGACCGGTCGCACCGACTGTTCCTGCGATGCGAGTGAGCCACGCACACAAGTGATAATCGTCTTCGCCAGGAGTGTCTCCTCCCAGAAAGCCGGTCTGAGGGACAATATCGGGTAGGAAATTGTAAATAAACCAGCCGACGGATTTGAAGTGCGCCTGCGATTTGTCGAAAAAGCCCTCCAACACTTCGTTGGGGACCTTGCCTTCGTAGATGGCCAGCAATCCGCCGTTCCCTGCAAGCTTGGACTCGAAGAATGACTTGAATGGCGTAGAGGCAGGCTCCTCTATCCTGGCCAGAAGCACCTTCTGACGATTTGCAAGAAACTTGTAGGGAAATCCGCCTCTCTTCGCATTGAGTTCGTCTGCATCACGCTGGCAAGAAAGATATTAGCTAGGTGCTCAACTGTTGTCACCAAATTCACTCACGGCGAGCAGAACAGCGAAGTTAGGATCGTACTGCTCTTCGTGGATCTTCTTGATAAACACAGGATCGCCCTTCTTGACCTTGACCGGCGCGTGCGAGATGAGATACGCCGTAACCTCAGCGGTGGACGTGTAGATTTCACTCGGCGAAACCTCGAGGGTGGGAAGGGTTGCGTGAGGATTCTACGTCGTGATTGAGCACATAAATAGATACGCTAAGAGCAAATACGTCATGGCAACTTGCCTTTGTTATAAAAGTGGGATCAAAATTCTCGCCTTCAACCAGATTGATGGTCTTGGTTCCAATGCTGCCCGGCGCGTAGCCAAGTTCCTGACTGAAGGAGACAAAAGTCATTGGATGGGGCCTAGAATAATTGTTTTCGTAGCTTACATGGCGAGTTCGGGAACTGGAATTATGTGGCGTCAATGGCTTACTAGGAGTTCTGGTGCAAATTCACAAAGCTCACCTGCGGCCCAGACTGAACTACCAAACGTGTACAAAATGGGTTTCGACATGCCGTCCGTACTTGTAGTCGTAGAAATAGCGGGAAAGCGACTGCGTGGGGAGACGAGGATGTACTGTATTCTCGTTTGTTGAACACAAAAGTGTATATATAATACACCAGGAACTAACGCTTACATCATGACCATCGGATGACGACGATCTTGCATCATGCAATTACAATTACAAAGAAAAAAGTGAGAGAGAGAGAGCCCAATCTGGATACAATACACCGTTATATCACGTGATGCTTGGCCCGTGAACTTGACAATGACAACGCACTCTAATTCTAAATACTCTCGCCACTTACTTGCTTTCTGCTGCGATGACCGATGCACGCCAGCCTCTTCTCGACACGATTGAGCCCGACGAGGTCGATTCCGCACCGTCTGGAAACATCCAGACTGGAAAACAGGCTTCAGCACCCGCAGCGACCGTCGTGCTAACCCCGACGAGCTACAGCTCAAATCCCAATGATGCAGAATCAGGAATAGCTGGCATGTTCCGTCAAGTGCGCTCGCGCTATCATTATGTTATCCTTGACTTACACGTAGATTGTATCTCCTTGGTATACGCTTCGTTCTTCGTGCTAGTCTGCGCACCCCGTCGCATTGCTCGTTCTCTTTCTTTTCCGCATAGCCGCCATCGCTGTGTACATATTATGTGGCTGGTTTACCGACAACTACGTTCTCTCAGTGGGTAACTATATCCGAATATATATAACTCATTATCTTACACTTTCTTTAGACAGTGCTGGTTGTCGTGTTACTGGCTATGGACTTCTGGAACTGCCGTGTCAGTAAGCGGATTGCATGCGATACTATGCAGCCACTGAAACGCCTTCGTATAGAATGTATCTGGACGAGTTCTTGTAGGATTAAGATTTTGGAATCAGGTATAGTAATTGAACCCGCCATTTGTGATTGTCTCATGTTCCCCAGGTTGATGACGATGGCGAGAGTTATTGGGTATTTGAAAGCCGGGATGTAAGTGCAGTCATCTTTGTGTCATTACGAGCCCGAGCTTGACAGCTTGCTTTACAGCCTTCCAGACCTGCAAATCCTGTCGACTCAAAGTACGTTGGTTCCTTTTTTATCTATGCACTGTAGAACCGAACTCTTTGGCTAGGATGTTTTGGGTATGAAAGTTGCACCTTTTTCGCGGTACGACATTCAGCAATTGCTTTGCTAGATTGCATTATATGTGTTCCCCGTGTTGTGGGTTGTACTTTTGATCGTAGCCATTTTGAAATTGAACCCTGCGTACGTGGTCCGCATTGTTTCTCTACCGGCGACGTTTCAATGGCTCTCCTAGGTTTATTCCAATTGTGCTGCTTGCCCTAGTCTTCAATATTACGAATGCCGTTGGCTTCACCTACGCGTACGTTCACTGGGGTTTCGTGAACATCATTTCACTAACATGGCTTGCAGGGACCGCGACGCGAAGGCCCGATGGACAAATGCATCTAACTCTGGATGGAAAATCCCTGGCTTGGATGGTATCGGAGCTCAATTTTTAGCTGGTGCCGTCAAGAACAGTGTCGGCCGAGTATTCAAGTGATACTTCTTAAGAACATATTTTCTGGACCCCGATTCGAATTTACACACTTCGCTGTTCAATTGATGGTTATTGTGTTGCGAGATACGAAACAAAGGCTAGAGTTAACAGAAGGTTGATCATGATGACGGTACATCCACAAAACTATTTTCTCTCAGGGTAGATCGGTCATATTGTGAATCGTGACCGTCTGTGTATTCCGTATCCTCTTCCAGTCGGCATTCCTCCAAACTAATCATACGGCCACATCAGCGTCGGATAGGATAAGATCATGGAAGGACCAGCTTACGCTGCAATGATCTCTGCCTGGGCCTTCATTCCAAGCTCATACTCCTGCTCTGTGACTTCCGCGTGCGAATTCCGCGCAATCTGGATGGCAGAATCATAATAATGCAGCGCTGTCAAATCGTCGGCATCGACGGTCAGCAAAGGCAATATGAAACAAAAATGCTGGAGGATTCGTGCGCGAGGCTTGAGCAAGGGACTGTTTGGCAAGACTTGCCGTGCGACACGGTCTGCGAAGATGGTCTTCAAATTAGTAGGGGCCTGTCTGACAGACGTCAGCGAGCTTACCCAGTTCCGTAATACTGTCAAGTAAACTGCGTCGAAAATTTATATTGGCATATTTTGTCCCTGGAAGCAAAATCGTAAACAGTGATCTGCTGAACAGAGAGGGACTGGAAACGTACCCGGACGTCCCCAGCTGGTGTGAGACACATCCTTGGGCAGGGACTCGTGGGCGACAAGACATGCGCGTGCATACTCCAGCGTAATGTAGTCGTGAACAGACTGGACTAGCATGAGGGTAATGATATTTCAGTCGGTTTGAGCGTACCCGAGGGAAATCATTCTTCATTAGTATGCCCTGAACTTTATGAATACGTTGCATCTTCTGAGTGACTGCTAAACGGCGCTTGAGACAGAAGGACAGCGACACCACAAGCTAAGACAGAATAATGGGGAAGGCCAGGCAGATATGGCCCGAAGCATGGACGTAGTGTCTTAATTTCAGCTGCCATTTGATGGGATACAGGGAAGTTCACGCACGACGGCGACGTAAGCAGCGCCAACGATCGGCGCATCGAAGTTGTTTTTCCATGACCTGGTAGGCGAGTTT
The DNA here is from genome assembly GCA_000934395.1 of Fistulina hepatica ATCC 64428. Taxonomy (NCBI): domain Eukaryota; kingdom Fungi; phylum Basidiomycota; class Agaricomycetes; order Agaricales; family Fistulinaceae; genus Fistulina; species Fistulina hepatica. Next base: position 133,297 of record KN882048.1, on the reverse strand, counting down.
CGAATGGCTTGTGAGAGTATTGCGACGCATGATAAAACCGAAAGTGTCGCTATGATAAGAACAAGCGCAACATACGCAAGGCGTGAAATCGTCAGGAACAGCCGTCGCGATATCATCAGTGCCGGTAAGAAACTATTTCGATGTTAAGTAAGTTGTGTAAGCCACTCAAGGTGACGGAGTCCGGCGGGCATTTGCAGTTGCCGTCCAATCACCGTTGATAGATCGGCTCAACGACTGGCATCTGGACGGCGTCAGTCCGTTCTTTGTCGCCAAGCTGTACCATCATGAGCAGCGATGGTGGGACCACCGAAAGAACCCCTCTTCTCACCACGGCACTTCCTCCTGCGAGCCCTTCTACTGCGAATGGGCGACAAGTGCTTCCCTCCATCGGACCAGTGCTAACAGCTCTCCAAAACAGTGGTGTTGAGGCTATGACAAGTCAGGACTTGTGCCCTTATAACTTCGAAAGTCCTGCTATTTCCACTGCTTTTATTCTTGTCGTTCTTTTGAAGCACCTTTCTGACATGGCCGCATCGCGTCCCAGGCGCACATCCAACAATCCCTGGGAGACGTGGTCGTCTCGCCAGCAACACGCCGTTGATACGGAAATTTGCCAAAGGGCCATTACTCGCATTTGGGACGGCTTCATGGGGGAGTATAGAACTACGGTTGAAATTGAAGAAGCCCTATGGACGGCTTTTCCGACAGAGGGTGCGACATTGCCCAAAAAGACGCTCAGAGGTGTGCTTCCTTCTTTTCTACGCCGTTGCAGTGGCTCTCAACACGACCTGCTCAGCTGCACATCTCCTAGCTGGTCCAGACTATATATCAGAGTTGGCTCGCAATCATGTTGTGCTAGGAAGTCTAATCAATACATGGTATCGTGGTTGGTCTCTTCGCGAGGCCAGAAACACCCGCCTGTGGACTCGCTACGACGCTGTATCTACCCCTGCGCAAGTACCCGATTTACGTGAACCGATTCTTGAGATATCTGATGTTTATTAGAATTGCGCATATGCTGCACTTACTTTCACGGTTAGCATTATTTGCGCTGTTGTCGCATTATATCGTTTATCCTTTGGAGCCTCCGCACATATCCTTCGGCGACGACTTAGACCTCATTGGTCTTCGGGAGTGGGCCATTGTTGCATTGTCGACATCTTTCGCCCTACGAAAGTGGAGGTTTTCTACGGTACCGCTAGTGCTTCCTTGCGTTGCCTTTCTTGCGTGTCTGCCTTCATTCCCTCGAGCTGGTGAATCAGCGTTTAATGTGTTGCTCATATCATGGAGTTGGATTGTGATCCAACTCCATTTCCAACACCCACCAAGCATCTTGCTTATGCTCTTCCCCACGCAGTTGCTGCCGTTTGCAACTTTCCTTGGGCACGCATTGGCTCGGATCGCATATTCGGTCACTCTCCTATTTGCGCCCACCCTTGTCGTTCTGTCGTATCTCGTCTCCAAATCTTTGGAGATGGATACATTGGGCACCGTGTTACAGGGTGATGTTGCCAATTTCATCTCTCCGATCGAAACGCGCGAGACCCTCTTGATGGTATTGGCCGTCATTGTGTCTGTCGCCTTAATTGCGGTTTCGCTTACGGCAATGGCACCTCTTTCCGAGGAACCAACAGACTCGTGGGATCGTTATTCAAGGCCGATCGGCAATGACGCTCGCAGACAGTTTTTGACGGCTGTGATTGAATATTCCCAGAAATATTCTTTCCCATCGCCGTTCAATGTCCCTCATGTGATTGCTGTCGGCATTCCCCGTCTACTGGGCAATATGTTCGGGAGATCAAGTGAGGTGGATCGTTTTCTCAACGCGCTCAACGTAGAGGGATGGCTGTGGCGAATTCTTGTTGGGCCATGGGCATTGGTGATTTGGGTTGTGTTGCGAACTTGCGATACGTTCATTCATCATTAGAGTTCAGCTCCAACTCGAGGGATCGCGATACTATTCCTTCTCTGGGGTGAAATAGATCATAGTACCTGTTTCTTGTTATGCAGAGACTCCGCAATATATAACAATTCGGTCAGAACACGCCGGAGCCACCCCTAGAGCCGATCGCTCTTGATCGCCGTGTGTCGTCCACAGCTTGTCCAGGTTGCTCTCTGTATTTACTCTTAACCTCGTTCGTGTCACTAAAGATGGCTCCGTCGACTAAACGGCGCAAATGGAATGAGATTCCACAGTTCGGAGCTTCTGCAGAGGACGACTTTCCTGATACTTCCACCATGATTCGGTCATCGATGTTGATGTCCGACTTCTCAACCCGCAATCTGCCTTCTTTTGCAGTCCCCCCTCTTGTTAGACTCTGTGTCCGCCGTTTCTCGATATGCTTCTTGCTTCTACATAGCATCGAAAAACAGAAAACACGTCTTCTTCATCAACTCCAATGCTTACCTGATCATCTCCTAGCCAACCTTTTCGCCGCTCTGCAAATAGCTGTTCCTACTTATCTTAGGCATGAGATAATCATAGTGTGTTAACATCCTCTGTTGGGTGTGCGATACCTTGAATGCCATTTATGACAGCATTTCTTACGGGGCTCGTCCATCGCCTTATCCGATAGCCTCCCAGGCGTTACAAAAGACACTATCACAGCGATCCGTCGATTCGCTGGAGCGACACTGACAGAACTTTGTCTGTCGAACATCAAGTCTACAAATAAAGTGAAGTTTGATGATGATACATTCTCCAGCGTGATTGGAGATCTCAAATCCCTGAGAACTCTGGTGCTAAGGTGTGACGTTATGACTGTACGTCCTCGTTAGACGCTGTCGATGTTCATGTGTTCCCATCCAGAGGATGCACCCAAGTGTCATCGAAGACGATGAATTCCGCAAAGAACTGCAGAGACTTACGGGTCCTGAATATCAGCGAGACTTCCGTTCCTCCTTCCGGCTTACTTCCCATTTTTGCTCTGCGCGGCCGTCAGTTGGAAATTTTTAAAGCAGCCAATATCTCTAGCTGGGTATGTTATGCCCGATTTCACAGCGTATTTTACCCTCGCTCATTTATATTTTATCCTGACAAAAAAAAGACAGATAGTACTTTCAGCAAGCTTCTTGTTGAACTTGCCAAACTTGAAGATTTCTCGTTTGCGCAGCTCCGCACACTCAAACTACGCCAAACAAACCTCTCGGATGTCTCACTAAGCCCTTTTGTTGGTCTTTGTCCAGCCCTGCGCCGCCTTGATCTGTCTTTCACTCTTGTGCGCCGCCCATCCAGCTTGTTCAACAGCCCTTTGGATCTTGAGAAGCTTTCTCTGACGTCTACGAATGTCTCTTGGTCCGATCTTCCTGCTCTCGTCGCTCGCTCTCCTTCACTCAGAAAGCTGGCCATGGGTGCGTTAGGACAGAACCAAATGGCAGGACGAAGTGGAATGAATATGACAACATTCACCGACGAGGCCCTTGCATCTTTGACGAAAGCTCTCGCTGACAAAGATGTGCTCGACACCATTATCCTCACCGGAAACGCCAAGTTAGGACTAGGATCCACCACCCAACGATCTCTGCGGAGTTTTGTGACACAGGTGGGAAGGAAGTGTAGAGTACGTCTGCACCGAGCATTTCGGTTAACCGTTTACATGGTGGAACAATTTTCACTCCACAACAGATGCTCAACATGGCCAACATACCTTACCTGCGGTCTGGCGATCTCGATGGCCTACTACCTGCAGACGATGGTGGCCATCCAGCGATCTCGACATTAGTTCTCAATAACACCGGCATCGACGATAAATGCGCGCTTTATATTTCATGCTGCCTCGAGCTCACCACATTGGAAATATCCTCGACCAAGTTCACCTGTAGGCCATCTGGATTCAAGGACACTCCTTACGTTCTAACATTATTCAACAAACTCAGCGGAGGGGGTGTTCACAATCATCGACTCGTGTCCAAAGTTGGCCCAGATCAATGCTACCAGCTGCAGAGGCATTCGTCTATCAGAACGGCGAAGGATATTTGAAGTGAACTAATCAATACATCTGTGGACAACTGCGTACTAAATAAACCCTACAGGCATGGGAGGAAGAACGCAAGGGACGGCAAATCAAAACATGACGCGACTGGTATATCTCAGAAGACGAGATTTGACTGGCGGACGATATCTACGATGAGCAGTATCCGACACCCGGGGCTAAAAATACAGAATTCTCACTGCTCAGACTACAATGACTAGACACCTAATGCAGCGAGCGGCTGACTAACGAGCAGACGGCGCCGCTCGCCTTTGATGTTACCGAGGCAGAGGCCGAAGCGGCTGTGGAAGTTGTGATCAGCGTAACAACAGTAGACAGAACAGTTGAAACAACGACGCTAGCACTGGAAGCATTCGTGGGAGACACAGTAAGTGAGCTGGTAGCATTGCTTGCCGCAGCCGCCAAACTGCTTGTACTGACAGTAATGCTGGACCCAGAGGTGACAATAGCCGAAGCGCTGGCGAAGCCGCAAGTGTACTGGCCGTGGCCGTTGCACTAGCAGATACAGAGCTGGACGAAGTGCTGTTGGAAATGGCGCTTCCGGAAATACATATCGCCATAGAAGGTACCACGGCCATCAATGGTTCTGGTGGGAGTGTCAGGACTGTGCATTCCCATAATATGGACTCGAATGCAAGCACTCACCCAATATAAACACTGACAGCGAAATATCAATACTACGTAGTGAAGAAGACATGCCAATCACTCACCGACCGTAGGTTTTGGATCGGCGGTCATGCAGTTAGCGCTTATGGCAGCGAAATCACGCGAGGCGTCGAAGTTGACCTGTTGATCTGCACCCAAGTCGAGTCTTCGTCGTCAGAACGGAATTCGAAGTCCAGCACCTCCGTACCTTACCTTGACTGCAGGAAATCGCCATGACAGTGAACTTTTTTGTAGTCCTCGTGCCTGGCCTTGGTATCGCGATTCGCAACAGCTCTCCACGTGGCTCATCGACGTCGGTTTGCAATCGTGTGCCGCCCACCAAACCACCAAATTAGCGTTTGCAGCCGGAGAGGGGAGGAGGGACTGAGAGAAGGACGGAACAAGAAATAATATTCAAGAACGGAGAGAGTTACATACAACAGGAAATGGTCGATAACATGTGTTTTATTTGCGAAGGGAATGATCAGAGTGGGCGGATTGCGACAGATATCTACAGATGCGAGATGTGGAAAAGAGATCGTTTCATACAATGTACAGGTCCGAAGGCTATAAACGAGAACGAAGAGCAGCTAGCTGCAGCTCGGTACCACCATCAACATTGTCGTAACCAATTCGTGAAAAGTCGTTCCAGAGCGTCTCCGTTGACCCTCATATTTGAGAATTTTCAGCCGACCACAAGCTTGGCGACCACCCTCCTGGCATACGAAGTGACGCCCAAGGGGTGTTACTACTGCCAAGACGAGGCGACGCGCCCAGTATGGGCATCGAGCGCTTGCGCCTGAGTGATTTGGTTGGCGTATTGAGGTCTGGCGAATCGCATAATAAGACAGAGAGGCCGCTGGACTCGCCTAATAGCAGTTCCATCTCCACTTCAATAGCACTCGTTGAGGTCATTTCGCGTAATTGTATCAATGGAGACTGCATCTTAACAACTTGAGGCTGGGGCGCGGACAAGCGCAGGTCGAAAGAGGGGGGTGGCAGCTCGGCAGCTACCATCGCACCCTCACTGATGCATAGCCTTTCCGATATGCGCTCAGTATCGCTGAGCGTCTCGGGCGGTGACGCGTTTTCAGAGACCGGAGGAGGGGGGCTTTCGTCTGCAACGAGCGTCTTGTCGACGTTTTCCACAGATTGCATACGCTCTACCGAGTAATGCTGCACACGCGACTCTCGGTCGTTGTAATCAGCGTCGTCATCTGTCCCGCCCTTGGGATAAAGGGCTGGAGAGGGAAGAGATAGATAATTCGATCCTGAGGCTGGCGTGCCCGCCGGCAGCAAAAGATGACCGTGACGTGCCACATCGAAGCTCTGCCGAGCGAGCTCCAAGCTGCGACCTAGAATCGATGAACGGCGCATACTGGTATCCATGTTCCGGACATATGCGTCTGAACGCTGCGCAGAGACGCGCTGTCCATATGCGCCCGACGGGAGCTTGGTAAGAACCGCGTGCTTCCTAGCGTTGGCGGCATTCTCATGTCTTTTGCTAACCACGCCAGCGTTACCGCCTGGGCGCTTCAGTCGCATGACGCGCTTCGCCATATGCTTAACTTTCGCGACGATAGCATGCAGACATTTCAACTTCGACAGTCGTGCACGTCTGGCGCAGCTGACGTCCTCTTCGGAGTACGGTTCTAGAGGCTCCGGTGCCCGTGCCCCACTGCGTGAGGGGCACGCGCGCGACCAATCATTTGAGCCACACGACGCTGGGGAAAACGGACGGTCCATCGGAGTAAACGGCCGACTAGACATCGGGGTCATGGACCGTGACATGGGCGTTATGGAGCGGCGACGATCAAGCGAACAAGGGCGTAGTGTATCGTCCGTGAACATGTCGGGACAGTAGGGACGCAGGATGTTGCGGCGGAAGGGCAGCGTCCACGGCACGTATGGGCTGTTGGGATGCGTGTATGCAGGAACATCGGAAAAGAGAGGTGTGTTCGGGCGTGTGAACACAGGAGCAATGGGATGCGTCAGGGCAGGCGTACCCGGTCGCGAAAAGGCGGGAGAGTTGGGACGCGTGCTTGAGGGAGTGTTTAGGAACGGCGCCAGGCGCTCATAGGAGATGGGGCAGATGAATGAAGCCTTGATTGGGCTGCCACTTTGCCGAGGGAAACACTCAGAGCAGGGTGAAGGCGTTGCCAATGAAAAGGACTCCTCGGCGGGAGCTGCAATGTTGACAGACAAAGCATCGCGTGCGAGTATTTCGACGTCTGGACCAATGATAGGTTTAAATGTCGGCTTGAGTATGACGGAGTCGCGATGTTCAGTAATGACTGTAGATGTAGAAACAAAAGAGGAATGTGGTAGTGCCGCCTTGGTGGACTCCGAAAGTGTAGATAGCGACAATGCTTTGTCAGTCGCGGCAACAGCATCTGACCCAGGCATCGCAATGCTCAGTTCAGTAGCTCCAGATTCTGCGACAATGGGGGAAGCGGGAGACGAAGAAGAAAAGGATGGTAATTCAATAGTAGGTGAAAAGTGCAAGAGTGGAAGAGTAGGAAGTGGCATAGAGGCCTGCGGCGACTGGATAGAGATAGAGTAGATGCGAGAACGGGGCGCATGGTTGAGACCCACATCCTGCGATCTTGAACGATGTTCATGTGTGGCGATACGATTCTTGTGGCGTAGGCCCCTGGGCATTTCCGATCGCGATTTGGGCAGGGCGCGCTGCGTTGACTCTCAAGCTCCATTCTTATTCACATCATGCGTTGGAAATGGAACACACCAGATTGATCGACCACGACTTATCACCCAACGGTCGACGCGCGGTGGATACTTGGGGACGCGTCAATTGACGAGTCATGTCCGACGAGCGCGAACGAGTCCGCCGCCGTGATGCCGCGTCGTCCGTGGCAACTCTGAGGATTGACTCCGATGCCTCAACATGGATATACGTCTCCTCAACTGCAACAAACGAGTCGTTGCTGGTGTAGACTGTGTGTTCCATCGTCGTACCGCTGCCGCCGCCGCAGCGTGCGTTGATGCTTAGCGCAGGTGATTTCCGGCGATTTTGACAGAAAACTACGATGGTGAGTTCCAACTACCGTACAGAAACTAGAAAACGTGCCCAGAATTGATGGGCACGCCCGGCGACGGCAGCGTAGATGGCGGTCCAAGACTAAGTACGCAGACACCCGTTGTTGGACTTCAACCAACTTCGCAGCGTGATCGCGCCTGATGCGATCACGATCGTCGACGGACGGATCTTCTGCTCCGACGGAAATCCCGAGCTCAAGATTAATTTCGTGTACTTATTTACACTGCTGCACTGTGCGCTCGCTGCCACCAAGTTCGATGTCGTTCCCACGTATTGCGCGTTATTTATCTCCATTTTCCATAATTCTTCCAATTGTTTTATTGGCATGATAGCCATCAAATGTCCAATTGTCCGCTGGTCCACTGCCTGGCAAGTTGTGCCTTGGTCAGTTCACGGACGCCAATATCTTCCCCCGATGAGCAGAGCTCAAACTCTTGGCCAACATCTCCCTGAACGTTTCTCAGTTTTCGAGACGGACTAGAAGTGTGTTGTCTTTGTAGCAACGCCCTGAAAGTTGTCAGATCAGCCGGCCGATCTGCTTTGCAACTCAAAACGGCAACTCAGGCAGCGAAGTGATGGTACCCTGAATTGGCGATACTTTTGTTCTTCAGCGAGTGGCTATAAATGCCGCCGTGTTGTGCTCTATGTCCCACACAACGCACCCTCTCCAAACTGTCATCTGCGATATTGCTCATCATGTCAAGCACAGATGTCCCATCATCCGAGTCACCATCGACGTCGTTCCCGCCGCCCACCTTCGTGACCACGGTCGTTGACCAGGCCGGCCACTGGTTCAAGGCCCTGACAGCACCTTTTGTTCCTTTGTCTATTCCCCACGCTGAGTCCCCACCACCTAAGACAGCGCCTTCAGGTCGGATGGCAGCCATTCAACCACTACCTGCCGTTTCCCCATGGATCGTCCCGCCACCATCGGACACTGACCCGTGGCAGGACAAACAGCTCTATCGGCCCCACGGAAAATATGAATGGGCGCGAGACAAGCTCATGCATCGTTGGTCCTATCTTCAAACAATTGCTGGTTAGCTTTGTTGTTGGATTGCGAAAGGAATCGTTGGCTAAGAAATGTTCAGACAACAGTAGAAACTTGAACAAATGCAGCGTGTACATCGCGCAAGGCTTCCTTGGCGATCGCCAGATTAACTACATCAACAAATTGTGTGTCCCTCTTCTCACACGCGTGATAACACGTCTGACCCTCTTTCATCAGATGGTCAAAACACAATCCACGGGATAGTATGTTTGTCGAGGTAGTTCGGTTCACTGCTCCTAGTTTATGATTCTGATATTTTTCCGTTTGTAGCTCATGATCTACAAGAAACATCTTCGTAAACTTCAAGGCGATGTGCTCCCCCGCATCATATCTGTCTACTCGCACATCGGCGTACACAATGTTGCATTCGAGCTGCCACACGATGTGTTCTGGGTAACCGCGTCACCGGACATGCCGCATGTGCTCAAAAAGCGCGCCATCGAGGCATTGCAAAAGGCGCATGACGCGAAGGTCGTGCACCACCGTTTGCGCATGTCGCGCATTCTCATCTGTGCCGACGGGCGAGTGTGCATTGTTGACTGGCACAGCGCACATGCTAAGGACCGCTACAAGGCCCCGCGCATCCCGCGCGTGGCCAAGCATGCATTTGAATATGAAATGCGCCAGTTGCGCTTTCAACTGGACTACATGGGCGCTCGTGAGTACGAGATCGCCAAACGGCTGCGTGTGATGCAGCGTATAGAACGCGAGCAAGAGGAGCAGCGCCGTGCTCAGCTCGATCCCACTTACATTCCTGCGATGATTCTTGCGGATGAGGACGATGTTGAGAATCCGCCGGTCAGCGATAAGGAGTGGTTTAACGAGTGGGTCGTTCGGTCTGATGGTCCCAAGCGTTTTGTTGCTCCTGGCATAACGCCGGAGCAGCTGTACCTCGAGATCCAAAGTTTCTTCAATTTGGTTGACGATTGGCAGGCTGAGGATGTTCGTGTGAACGGTCCTCCCACAGCCGGTCCTTCGGCATCCTCTCGAACGCAGGCGTCAGCATCAGCACCGCCTTCTCAACCTAAGAAATCTCTAAAGGACCTAGTTTCTGACCGCCGAACACTTTCCCTGAAGCGCTGGGGCTCTTCGGGGAGCGTGTCAGGTGCTGAAGCATCCACGTCGTCCACGCCACAAGCTCTTATGCCATCATCTGCGTCACATGTTCTCGCGTTATCCCCAGCGTCGCAAGCATCGGCGGCGTCCACACTGCCTCCAGCAACTTCTTCATCCCCAACATTTCAGACGCCCACATTTTTGCCTTCTGGGTTGCGGACCGAGTCGGAAGACTCTTCCAACGAAATTGGTGGTCCAGACGCGACATCTGCATCGACATCCGCACGAGCCGCGGGCTCCGCAGTGCCATCAACGTCTTCAGGCGATACATGTGGCCCTGCCCTGCCGCCGAAACGCAAGGCACCGTCTGGGACTGTATCTGATGCTTCGGTACCGCCACCGGCGAAAAAGGTAAGCATGCTTCAACGCCGTGCAAACGTGGGACTGGAACTAGCTTGTTTTTTAGTTGAAGGTGGATGCATTAGCCAGCCTGGGTCTGGGCTGTCCTCCACTACCGTTACCTTCAGCTGCAACGACGGCTCCACCAGCCAGTGCAACCTCTCCGTCAGAAAAGCTGGATACGCCATCAATTGTTGAGCCTTCCACACCCGAGTCTACAGATAATGAAGATCCATATGCTATATTTTTTACCCCGCGGCCACCTTCGCCAACCTCAGCTCTGTATCCACCTAGACGTCGAGCAACTCCGACAATGGATCGTGCTCTCAAAAAGATTACACACCCAGCTGGATCCCAACCCTTTCCATTTGCACGCCCGAGCTCGCCGCCGCTAGGTGGCATTGCAAACGGTAGTCTTCCGAATGGGACGCTGACGAGTGGTAGTACGTCGGGATGCGGCGTAACTTCGTTTTCATCGGTACGGTCAGGACCGTCCTTGAAACGTAAGGCGAGCGACGCTGAGCTGGCAACATCTACTGATGGCGGGGTAACACCGACGCAAGATAAATCGGCATCCGGACATCAGAAGCCTTCCGGGCCTCCGCAGAAGAGAGCTCGTACGTCGTTGATGCTACCGCCCGCTCTGCCTGCCAGCTCTCCTGCGAGTACTGCCACTACACTTTCGGTATCACGGCCTCCCGTGCAAAGACGATTTTCCGAGGCGTCTATCCAGACTGACACCGCTTTCGATTTTGGGTCAGGCAATCCGGCTTGGCCCGTCCTGATTCAGGGCACGATGACATCTCCGTTCGCCTCGGCGCATCGCCAACAGTCTATCGCGTTCGCCTCGCAGCCCCCACAATTTCAGTTTGGTCGACAGGACCAGCAGCATATTTTTGCGCCGCACTTGGCACAGCAGACTCAGTCCTTTGCAGCCACACTTCCACACGCCGGTATCCCTGCGGGCGGTATTATTGTCAATGCTACGTCGATACCATTGGCAAATGTCACTGTGTATTACGACCCTCAGCTCGTTGTATCTGGCAATCCCAGCTCTCAAGCTCGGGCTAGAGAAGGGATGGTTCCTCGATTGCGCCGGCGCGTCTCGACGACGCTCAGGCGGTGGTTCAGCGGTAGCATATGATGACTGCAGCGATAAGCAGCACGTTTGAGTGCCGATTCGGATATGCCGTTGTTTGTTGGTGGCGTTATCTGTTGAGAGAGAGCCTAGAATTTCGATAGATCGACGGCATACTGTGGCGTACGGCACATGAAAATAAATGTACTTATAGGTGGTTGATGTAAGCTGTGCCAGCGTAATTTGATTGTTTCTTTATTTGTGCCTCTCGTTTAAAGGGTTCGCTGGTTTTTTGTCCTCACTTTTGTTGAGTGTTTTCGTGTCTACTTTTTAGCGCTGGCGGCGGTGGCTGTGACGATTGGCTGCCGGTCGCAAATGTCCGAGTCGGGGCCGGAGTCCGTCGTAGTCCGTGGGCGTCTATCAAAGCTGTCACTGTCAGTGTCAGACTTGAGAAGAACAGCGCGTGACGTTTCAAGTTTAGCCATGTCTTTTAGCCATGTCTCTCGTTTCTTTGCGTTTGTGTGCAGAATTCTGAATATCATTCTCATTTTCTGGTCCCGTAGACCTGTTTTCTATCCGACAATTATTGGGAGCCATTACTTCCTGATGTAGACGTTGAGCTGTGCTTCAGAGCCCGCTTCCGCGAGATTAAACTTCATTGGTATCTAAGTATTGCCATGTGGGTGTCCGTCACTTGATGATCATTGGAGCTCCCTGGCGAACTCTCGGGCAGGATGCTTCCCGCCGGCTTGTGATCTTGTGATAAGTCCTTATCTATCTTTATGGCCATTAGCATGCCTATAAGGACCACTTGCAACCATCGTTTCTTCGAGCTTGCAGTTGCTCCGGTTTTCTTGTGCCGAGTCCCTTCACACGACCAGAACTGTAGCTTTCTATTGGATAGCCTACGCTGATTGTAGACGAGGACTCATCCCACCATGCCACCGTACGCAGATACAGAAAAATCGAACGCATCGGACTCAAAGGATGTCGAGGCGTCCGTCCATGGCGTCGACCAGCCCCACCAGGCGCTCAAGCGTCAGCTGAAGAACCGCCACGTTGCAATGATCAGGTCCGTGTACCATGCTTGTACTCTGCACTTCTCACTCTCATTTAAATTGTGCCATAGTATCGGAGGTGTGTTGCTGGACTGTATTCCACAAAGCACTTGCATTCAACCTCTGCGAAGGTGTCATAGGCACTGGTCTCTTCTTAGGCACTGCAACATCGCTGCGAAACGGTGGTCCTGTCGGTCCGTCTTGACTCCTCCGCCAAGATCCACACTGTGTATATCTTCTCATGCTTCCTCAGGTTTGGTCCTCGGTTATGCTGCTGTTGGTACCATCACTTACACTGTCATGGTACTTCATCACGCTCGTCTTTCGTCGGCCGTCTGCTTACGATCAGGCAGATTTCTCTGGGAGAAATGGTCTCATACCTACCTATACCCGGTGGACATATCAAACTGGCTGAACGTTTCGTCGACCCTGCTCTTTCGTTCACCCTTGGATGGAACTATTGGTACAACTGGGTAATTCTCCTGCCCACAGAGTTAACGGCTGCATCCGTCGTCATAAGTTACTGGAATGACACGGTATGTAACATACTTTTTCCTCAACAATCTTAGCAAATCTCATGAAGATGTATAGATTAGCGCTGCCGCGTGGATAACCATATGCCTGTATGTATCCCGTCGTGCGGAATTCATGGAATGCCAGAATCTCAATTTGACGAGACTACAGTGCCGTTGTCGTGTTTATCAATATGCTTGGAGCCGGTAAGCTTCTATTCTACAACGTAACTCTGTACCGCAGTTACACACATGTCACCTTCAGGCGCCTATGGCGAGGCGGAATTCGTTTTTGCCTCTATCAAAGTCATAACCATTGTTGGGCTCATCATTCTGGGTGTCGTCATCGACCTCGGTGGTGGCCCCAACCACGATCGGTAAGATCACTTTCCCTGCAAGATAAGCCGCCTGAATGGGAATCAAAGTTGCCCACTTATCTAAAACTTGCTCGCTTATCGATGCTATCGTGAATTTGCCTGCTTATCAGTTCCCCTATAGACTTGGATTTCGTTACTGGAAGAATCCCGGTGCCTTTGTTCAATACGATGGCATTAGCGGTACCACGGGGCGCTTCCTGGGCTGGTGGGCTGTGATGACGCAGGCGGCGTTTTCGTTTATTGGTACAGAGATTGTTGCAGTACGTCACGTTCTTTGCTGTTTGCTCTGTAGCGGTCAGCTAACAGTAGGCTTGAACGCCGGACACTCATTTCCTGCTATGTAGATTGCCGCTGGAGAGGCTAAGAACCCGCGCCGTAACATACCACGCGCAATTACGCGAGTGTATATCCGGTAAGTGGCACTATGTTATGATAAACCTACTTCAACGATTTTTGCACCGCGTAGGATCGTACTGTTTTATGTGCTCGGAACATTCATCATCGGCCTTCTGGTGCCCTCGACCAATGAGCGCCTGAACCTTTCCAGTGGGACCGCGGCTTCGTCACCCTTCGTCATAGCCATCGAGACGGCAGGCATCAGTGTCTTGCCTCATGTACGTGATATATTCCAGTCAGATAGCACAAGTGATGAACAAGCAAACCTCCTCTATGCAGATTATCAATGCGTGCATCCTAACTTCCGCGTGGTCCGCCGCCTCCAGCGACCTGTACACTAGTTCGCGTGCCCTGTGTATGAGTTTTAAAGAGCAGCTCGCAATTACTTCGCTTATCTTTCGTTTCAGATGGCCTTGCTATCGCCGGCAACGCGCCGAAGATCTTCGCGAAGACGCTCAGCAATGGATTACCTGTCGTGGCCATTATATTCTCGTCCCTGTTCTCTCTCCTCGCGTACATGTCTGTTAGTAGCGGCGCCGGCACTGTGTTCAACTGGTTTGTCAACATGACCTCCATCGCGGGTCTCATGACGTGCGTATTCCAGCGTTAGTAGTCCAGTAAAAACGAATACACTGACACACCTCTGGGGAAAATGTACAGATGGACTGGCATCTGGTATGCGATCCAATTTGGTACAGGTTGGACATCCTGACTAATTTGATCATGTTAGTATCACGTATATTCGCTTCCACGCCGGCCTGAAAGCGCAAGGCTTCGATCGCACGAAGTTGCCATTCTACTCCCGTCTCAACCCCTTCGCGGCGTGGTATGCGATGATTTTTTGTGTCGTCATCTGCATCGTACGTACATCCTAGTCTTGCTTCAAACGAATCTCCGTGGCTGACGTCCTCAAACAGTTCAGTGGATGGTCGGTGTTCCTGAAGGGTGAATGGGCCGCAGGTATGATGAGAACCCGGATTTTTTGACGAGGAGGCTGACAGTGGTGCTGATACGCGTCAATAGACACATTCGTGACTAACTACCTCCCGCTCGCGCTGTTTCCCGTTATGTACGTTGGCGCGAAGCTCTGGACAAAGGTTCCCATTGTCAAGCCCGAGGACATGGACTTTATCACCGACATCGACCAGATAGAGGCTGATGAGTGCGTCTTCCCTGGTCAAGTGTTACATTCAGTTGCTGACACGGACTGCTCAGAACCGATGAGCCGCCTCCGAAGAATAAGTTCGAAACGTTCTGGAGATGGCTGGTATGTTGATGGAACCTGCAGGCTACACTCCTCATATTGACTTTGCCTTCCTAGATGTAACGAGTATCATTAACGCGCAGTTCTGTCTTTTTTTATTCACATTAATCTCTATCCCCTCATGTCAAAGACGAAGACTGCAGGCGCGGCTTCCTTGTAATGAAACACCGATAAAACAATGCTAATCATATGTATGATATGGACTCATACAAGCCAAACACCAAAGTAGCCAAGGGAAAACAAAACGGAATATCAAGGAGTGAATCGCGAGTTCAGAGAGAACTATTGATCAACGAAGAACCACACCAAACGCGCAAGGCAACAATGAGAGCAGAATTACAACAATGAGTGCAATTTCACAAATTCTGTGGCCATGCAGAAACAGATAGGTGAAACAAGGGGAATCCGAAGACTTCCAAAGGTATGATGCATAAGCCGGCAAAAACGTGGTATCGGGTACTTAAGTTAAATTGCCAGAGCGACGAGTGCTCAGTCACGGAGCTCGGATTGAGAACCCTGGGCAGCAAGACGGCTCTCAAGGTTGCGGAGACTTTCCTCCTTAGCCAGAAGTTCCTGACGCTTCTCGTTGATCTCGCGCTGGACCTTGAGTTCAATCTCACGCAACTTCTCTTCTTCGCGGCGGAGCTGCTCCTCCTTGAGGCGGACGCTCTGGGACGCAAGCTCCTCCGGCAGAATCGAGGAATCGCTGGATCAAGCGAAATATGAGCAAATGGAGCTAGTGAAGAGTAAATAAGAACTGACTGCGTGTCCGAGTGCACAGTGCGCGACAGTTTCTCGGTACGATAGGTCTCGTACAACACATCGTGGGTGAGGGATTTGAGATCGGCAAGGTGCGAGTTGAGCAACGCGCTGCGGAGCCTAGAGAAGTCGCTATGCTTCGGGTTGTCGACTTCTGCGATACCCCACGGATACACGCGAGCGCGGACAGGCTGTCCGGCGACCATGACTTCTTCTTCGGAACCGATTATGGCGAAAGGCATAAGGGCCTATTTGACGATCAGCCTGTGTACGTAGACGTGGCGTTAAAGGAAAATACTGACCCGCAGCTCGCTGTTGTCCTGGATAGTTTCTTCATCGTCCTCTTCGACGTCATAGGGGAAATTATACACAGGAATATCATAGTGTTCGATATCCTCCATAATCTGGGGCGCGAATATCGGTCAATCTGGTACTCGGGGAAAAAAGACTAGAGCACACTCACTCGCTTTTTAAAGCCGCGCAATTCGCTTGGGGTCAGGGAGTCGGCTTTGCCAATGACAGGAATGACATTGACACGGGGAGAAAGGCGACGCATGAGTTCAATGTCCATTTCACGAAGCCTGTTGACGATCTTAACAACTGAAAACACTTATTCAAACAAACTTCCGTACGAGTGACCGGTAGGAGGGATGAAGTAGAGCAGGGCGTGAACACGGTTGTCCCTGAAGCGAGGGTTACGCTTGATGCGAGACTCCTCCGCAAGAATATCGTCATATTGGCGTTCGAGGTATCCCGCGATCTCCTGGAAACTACAACCCGAAAGTATGAAGACGCGTTTGTCAACGGAGCGAAAAAGACGACGAACGCAAACTCGTTGTCGACGTTGTCACCAAAACCAGGGGTATCGACGATGGTCAAGGCAATACGGACACCGTCCTCCTCGAGCTCTATCTTGACGCGTCAAAACACACGTCCTTCCGTGAACGAGACCGGCCACACTCACCAACATTGACGGGTTTGATGCGGATGTTCTGTTCGACGTGGGCATTGGCGGCATCGTCAGAGACCTTGTGCGACAAAACCTCCGACTCGCAAAGGGTGTTCACGAACGTCGTGCGGCCAGTGCCAGAAGCACCTGTAGATGAAGACACGAAAAATGAGAAATAAGGACGAAGCTTCGTAGCGGCCGTGTAGACCCACCAACCACCATGACGGTGAACTGCGAAAACGCATGAAAAAAGAGGCAAACACGGCGCAAACAAGACCACACACCTGCAGACCCTTTTTGACCTTGTTTCCCCTGCGCCTGCCAGCGAACGACATCGTTGAATAGTCCGAATACACACCGACTGTCGTCGAGAGCTTGGGACAGAGTACCCATTATTCGAATTTGATGGTGATGCCGATCATAGCCTTTTTTGGACGCGTTGGGATTCACGGTCACCACTTTCCATTCCTGCCTTCATCTACGAGTCACCACTGCCAGGCGTGTATGCGACGATTCATTCCGCGGATCCTCAAGCCGCGTTCTCAGTTCCTTTTTCATGT
This sequence comes from Fistulina hepatica ATCC 64428, assembly GCA_000934395.1. NCBI lineage: Eukaryota > Fungi > Basidiomycota > Agaricomycetes > Agaricales > Fistulinaceae > Fistulina > Fistulina hepatica. Next base: position 116,143 of record KN882048.1, on the reverse strand, counting down.
CGAGAGCCAGACCAGAAGTGGTCATTTTGTGACAGTTGCGACGAGGACGAGAAAACGTTATGACGACCTGCCGGCTGGACACATTCTACCAGATGGCACAGTCGCTACCCCCCTTACACCATGGGATGCGGAGCACGACGACGACGCTGATGGTTTGTTACGCAGTTCGAAATTTCATCCAGTGGTAATTTATATAGGAGCAGCAATAGAGACACTCGCAAAAGCGAAAGTTGTAAAACAGACGATCACACTGACCAGTGTAGAACGTAAAAGAGGAAGACCGAGAAAAGTGTCCACTGACGCGGATGGTGCCTCGAGTGACCTGTCACTTGCTGCGTCAGACTCTGCTACAGTGGAGGACAAGCCAGTATCCGCGCGTCGCAGTCGACGCCGACGCCAACGTGAGTCTGATGATACATGCGAGCCAGCAGCCAGGTCTGCGTCCACCAGGCGTCCCAGAAAGTCAAAACTTGACGTCGCTCCCGAGCTTGAGGATTCAAAATCGAACAATATATCTCTTGCAGAAGATAGCCAGCTAGGTTAGTGTTACACGCTGTGTAAGCCACGAGAGGACGCTGATTTACGCACAGAGGATGAACGTGCCCCTCTTTCCAAGGGCATAATCGAAAATCTGAAACGATTTCCTCATTGTTTGTTGTTGACCAGAGTGGGCAGCTTTTATGAGGTATTGGAGGCATCTAAGGTCATCCTTGGGGTTAATGATTTTATCGTAGTCATATTTTTCTCAAGCGACCGACATTGCCCGGCTCCTCTCCATCAAGTTGACGTCTCGAAAGATTGACGGACACCGGGTCCCGATGTGCGGCTTTCCTCTGCAGCATCTGGACAAATATCTGAAAGGTAAGCTGGTCATGTGTCGTCGCTGCGAGATGCGGGTTTAAGTTTGCCACATGTGCAGTGCTTGTTCAACAACACAAGCGTCTTGTGGCCATGTGCGAAGAATTCCCTGTTTACTCTCCAGGCGCCAAAAGTAAGCAAGCAAGTCGTGTTTCAGTATCAGATCTAAAGTTCCGTCTCAAGCACTTTTTGAGCGTCGTGTCACAAGGGTGATCACGCCTGGGACACTGATCGACGAAATATTTTTGAACCAATATGAGAATAACTTTCTTCTTGCCATAGCTATACCCGAGATGTCTATTCCCGCAGAGAGCGAGGACGCTGCTTCGGCGAGCTCAAGCAGTACACCACCGTTTCTAACAGTTCCGATTGGCTTGGCATGGATAGATGTGTCCACCGGAGAGTTTTTCTCAAAAGCCGCCACTATCGAGTCGCTTAGGGACGAACTAGCTCGCATACAGCCCCGTGAGGTGGTTCTCAATACTTCACGGGATCCAACACAAGAGGCAACGGTGGAGAAAAACAACGTATTTGACTCTGCATTAGAGGCGCTCGCAGAGGATGACCACTTCGTATCGTACCATGATTATGAAGCTGAATCCCCGGCAGCGACGTCTGTGATACCTCCCGAACAGATTAGTGGGCAAGTGGCCGAAGGTTGACGATTCTTGTTTTTCTTCATTCCGCGATACTTGACAAATTCTTCTATATTCAGACGACCTTGTTGTCGATCATGCCTCTGACGATCAAACGATTCAGTTCACACCACAGGAGGCGCAGGCAGTTGGACTGTTGACCAGTTTCATGCGCAAGCATTTGCTCGAACACATGCCGGTGCTGTCGCTTCCCAATCGCGAGCACAGTCACGGAAGGATGCACATTGACGCGCATACGATCAAGGCTTTGGAAATCCGTGAAAACGCCTATGAGGGGGGCACCCGTGGCAGTCTGCTAAGTGTCATCAAACGTACTGTGACCATGAGTGGCACACGGCTCCTCGCGCGTTGGCTATGTAAGTCGCACTATTTTCTACCACAAATGTGTATGAGCTCTGGAACCATCGTAGGCTCGCCTAGCACGTCGTTGGCCGAAGTCAATGCCCGCCAGTCGCTTGTCGCCTTCTTCTTCGACCGTCCTCATTTCCGCTTCGATTTGCACAACGAGTTGTCAAAGATGGACGATGCCAGCCGCATTTTGCAGCGTTTTCTCATGGGTAGAGGTGACAGTGGGGATCTACTTGCACTTAACACGACCATTCAGAGTTGGCACGCAATTCGCGCGAGAGTCGACGAAGAGCGCCGCATGGAAGCTTTGGAGAGACCGCATTTTGATGCGTCGTCTTGGGCACCGCTTGACACGCTGACGTCTCGTATGCATGACTTGCGTGATTTGTCCCGCCGCATCGTTGATGCGTTAGAAATCGGAGGCGTTCTTCAGACTGGCGTTGCAGAGGAGGACGAAGCGGGTGATGAGCCAGTCGTGCTTGAAAGTGGTAACCAATTATCTCCGCTATCGCGAATGCCGCCATTTAACGTGGCAGCCAATATGAAGTGGACCATAAAACCAGGGTAATATTCCTTTGTTGAGCTTTGCCTTCCTCTTATTTTGATCAACCCTCAGGTTTTCTGAAGAACTGACCGAGTTACACATGACGCTTCGTCAAGCCCTGGGTGAAAAGGATGAGATAGAACAGCAACTACAGCTCAAATATGGTTTGGCTGGCCACTTACTTTCTTCTGTGAGCGTTCTAACCCTGCACGATAGATGCACCGTCTTTGACACTCAGGTCATCCCCCGGTCTGGGAATGCACGTACATTTGGCGCGACGTAAACGTGATCAACGAAAATTAGATGAATCTCCTGACTTCGTTAGCATTTTTGAATCGGCAAGCACGAAGTCCTACTTCTACCAGGTTCGTTGTTTACTGGAAGCGCTCCCCCATCTTAATACAATACATGCATTTTCAGCCTTGGTCGCAAATAGGGAACAATATTACCGAAACAAACATCAAGATATTGACTGCGGAAAGGGAGGCCTTTGATATCCTGCGACGAGAGGTACCTTTGAGGTTGGGTCGCAGCATTCCGCTCATTACGAATTATAGGTCATCGGTCACGGTTCGATGCTCAGGCGAAATGCTCGTGTGTTGGACGAGCTCGATGTCACTTTGGCATTCGCCTGTCTCGCGACCGAAATGAATTTGGTGCGGCCTAAGCTAACAGAAGAGTATGGAAGATTCTATGCAATTTATGAAAGAGATTGAATGCTTAACATGCTTCTCAGCACGACTTTTAACATCGTTCGTGGTCGACATCCAACTGTCGAGCTCGGTCTCTTGTCCATGGGCCGCACGTTCACCCCGAATTCCATTAGCATGTCTGCATCCTCCCGACTTCATGTCATCACAGGGCCCAACATGGCCGGAAAATCGACGTACTTGCGCCAAGCTGCGCTGATCGCGATCTTGGCGCAAACGGGGTCGTTTGTCCCCGCTGATTCTGCAGAAATCGGTCTAGTCGACCGTGTCTTTTCCAGAGTTGGTGCTCGCGACGACCTGTTCCACGATCGTAGTACCTTCATGGTTGAGATGCTGGAGACTGCCGAGATATTACGGCGTGCTACACCAAAAAGTCTTGTTCGTATCGCATGCGTGCCTTTCGCTCGTTACCAGTGCTCACTTCTTTTGGTTAGGTCATCATGGACGAGGTAGGGCGAGGGACGACTGTCAAAGATGGCCTTGCGATATCGTTTGCAGCACTGCATCATCTAGTAACGGTGAATCGGTGTCGTGGCTTTTTTGCTACACACTTCCACGAGCTTGCCGATATGGTTGGCTATTCTCGCGAGGGAGGCCGCGGTGTCTTCCAGAATATGGCATTTTTCTGCAGTGACCTTGTTGAGACGGAAGTGAGTTTTCAATAAAACCTTCGTTTTTATTTCTGCTGATACGCAGAAGGACGGCCATTTTGCCTATACCTATCACATACGACCCGGCGTCAACAGCAATAGCCACGGACTCAAGGTCGCCAAACTCGCAGGCATGCCACCAAGCTCTCTTGAAGTCGCACGTCTGATTTGGGAGAAGTTGGCGGAACAAAATAATAAAGCCTGGGATACGGACCGTTTGTATTCCATTGGGCAGACGATAGCGCAGGCTACGCAAGAAGAATAATCAACGTTTATATACCATCATCTCGTCATATATACTTATACCATATATAGTCTTCATACATAGCGATATCATACTTTTGCAATCTTGATTGAACGAATGTGGTTCAACGCCGACCCCGCTTTGAGCCACCGGAGTTGGTCAGTAGACATGGTGTGCTTAGTAGGAATTTCAAGTACAGTGCCATCGCGCTTGGTGACGTTCAGCCTGATCATAGCTTCGGTGTCTCCGTTTAGAAGATTGGCGAGGCCAACAGTCTCGATTGTGTCGCCCGACCCAATCTTGGGATAATCGTCCTTGTTTGCGAACCAAAGAGGGAGAATACCTTGTTTCTGTAACACAGTTGGTCGCGTTATCGTCTAATAGGCTTCGGAGTTACCTTCAGATTGGTCTCATGAATGCGAGCGAACGACCGTGCGACGATCAGAGCGCAACCTGTTCGGAAACGATCAGCAGATATCGTAAATACAGATAGCTTCTGTGTACCATAGAACCGAGGCTGCAGTGCGGCATGTTCTCGCGCGCTGCCTTCGCCGTAATTTTCGTCAACCACAAGTGCCCACGGTTGATTACGTGCCTTGAGACGCTTAGCGACAGCAGGAATAGTGTCAGTCTCAGATTGAGCAGCTTCATGGTCGCGGTCGAACGCGACATTGACCTCTCCACCTTCATCATTCACGGCCTAATAAAGAAGACGATGAGAAAAGACCGAAAGAGCTTAATATATATAACGGACTGTAATAACTGTATTCGATTATTAGCGGACTGTCAGTGGCGCAAACAAATGAACATCACATACGCAAGTTTTCCGATATGTTGGTGAGATGTCCCTTATATTTGAGCCAAGGACCCTGAAGAAGTTATGGTCGTCAATACCAGCAGGTTCAAGATGAAAAAAAACAAACTTACGGCCGCAGAAATATGATCGGTTGTGCATTTGCCTCGGACCCTCATTAGTACCTGCAACGAAGGCAGCTCGAGACCACGAGGATTCCCCGGACCAAAGTGACTCCGGAACGGCTCTAAGACCTCTAAACGCTGAGAATCCTTCCTGATCACAATTTCTGTCTCCGGCTGAGGCTCGGGCATTGGGACAGGATAATAGGACTCGTCTCCAAGGGCAAACCCAGACGAAGGAAGATCTTGTCCCTTCGGCGGACTGAACTTGAAAGACTCCCCGGATGGAATCGTCAGGGAATCAACCATCGGATTAAACGACAACTTTCCAGCGAATGTCATAGCCGTCACAACGGTAGGTGAAGCCAAAAAGTTCATTGTCTGCCTGTTGCCATCGTTGCGCGACCTGAAGTTGCGGTTAAAGCTAGTTAAAATGGCTAGACAGAATAAGTCAGTAATAGAAGACGCAACTAAGTCCACCGACCATTCTCTTCTCCCTTCTTGTCTTCTCGCTTCCACTGCACATGAAAATGAGTAATTCATCACGAAGCGTCGTAAAAAGGCAGCGGACCTGTCCAATACACGGTCCACATGCATTGGCCAAGACTAAAGCGCCAACGTCCTGAAGGGTGGATGTGACGTCGTCGCGCTCCATGGTCGCACGTATCTGTTCGGAACCAGGCGTGCAAAGGAATGGCACCTTCGCCTTTAGCCCAACTGCTTTGGCTTGCCTGGCCAGATCGGCTACACCAGTCTAGTGAAAAGTCCAGGAGATTGTGACTTCTGAGTAATCAAAACTGACCATATCTTCATACGAACTATTGGTACACGAACCAATAGCGCTGGCGGTCAGCTCATCTTTCCAGCCCTGAGATTTGACAAATGCGCCGAACTTGGACAACGGCGTCGCCAAATCGGGTGTGAAAGGGCCATTGATGGTGGGCTCGAGATCAGACAAGTTCTATGCGATGCAGTGTGAAGCATATACCGACATAAAATGTAGCATATACAGACAATTTCAATAACCTCATCATATTCAGCACCTTCGTCCGCGGATAAATATCCGAAGGCTGCCGCTTGATCTGCTGCCTGCGACACTGGTGTCCGGCGAGTTGCTTTGAGGTATTCCTTCATATTGGGAGTGTACGGGAAAGTTGAAGTCTAGCCAATTTCACGTTGATGATATCCACAAGATAATGATGCATAGACGAACGTACAGTTGCACCAACTTCAGCACCCATATTCGCAATTGTAGCAAGACCTACAGTATGGGTTAGCAGCCCATATAACGCCATACCTATTGGCGTACCTGTGCAAGACTGTTCGAAAACACCAGGACCAAAGTATTCCAGTATTCGCCCGGTACCACCCCTCACAGTAAGCTTGCCTGCAAGGTGAAGGATGAGATCCTTGGGAGTGGTCCAACCGTCCAGTTTGCCAGTCAGATGTATCCCTGAAAAAATGCGTCATTTACTTTGATCGTCGGAAGAGATAGTACTTGCCTACAATCTGAGGAGCCTTGAGCTCCCACGGCGTTCCAGTCATGGCGTCTACCGCATCAGCACCACCGACACCGATGGCCAGTAGACCGAGACCACCAGCATTAGGTGTATGCGAATCTGTAAAACGTAACGACGGATGTAGAGGTTCAAAAAAAAAAACCTGCGTACCTGTGCCGAGCATGAGCATGCCTGGAGCGGCATAATTCTCCAAGACAATCTGATGAATGATGCCAGAGCCCGGTTTCCAGAACTCGATTCCATACTTCCGCGCCGCGCTTTGCAGGAAGTCGAAGACTTCCTTGTTAGTGACAATGGACCGCTCTAAATCAGACTCAGCACCAGTAGAGGCCTGAATGAGATGATCGCAGTGGATGCTGGTAGGCACGGCGCAACGATCAAGACCGGCGCTCATGAACTGGAGCAAGGCCATCTGTGCCGACGCGTCCTGCATGGCCACCCGCTGAGGCCGAAGCTGGAGATATGCTTCCCCGCGAACCTTGCCTTTGCTTGATAAACTGGCCTCGGGGTCATCGAGGTGACTGTAGAGAATCTTTTCCGCTAGAGTAAGTGGACGGTGCAGGATGCTTCGTACGATCTCTAGCTTTTTGAGCAAATGAGGGTAAGGGGGGGTGATGGAGGAACAGTCCTTGTTGACAGTCGGATGATTATGCGCATGGGATGCAAACGAGCGAGAGCCGAGGCCAGCGAGCGTCGCACCCACTGTCATCTGTCTCGTCAACATTCCCATCCTGGCCGCCGGAGAGCACTGAACGACAAAGTAGCAGTAGTATGGACTTCGGCACCGACGATATCGACTCCTTGAAGACTTGAAGCTTGAAGTTGAGTCATTTCAATCGATCACTTCAACTCGCCGTTATGTAGCGGTTATTTCGTGTGTGTGAGCCAAGTAAAGATATGATATTCACATCCATAGGCAGGTACATCAGCTGGGAAAGCAGATAGTCGAACGAAAAAATAAGGCTTTCTTTCTTGTTTGAAGTATACACACACATTGGGATTTATATCATAAGTATATGTTCCTTACTACGCCGAGTAAACGAGCTTCTGCAGGGCAACAAAGTCTGGTGTTCCCCAGCCGGTAACCTGCGGACAAAAGTGGTCAACAAATTGGCTTATTCAATACAACCGTTCATCGCATTTACCGGGTCCCAGCCTTCCGCAACAGAGAAACCTTGAATAAAAACCAATAAACCAGCCATAAATTTACCGGTCAAGCCACCTACCGTTGGTGTCACACCCAGAATTGCTTGGGCCACTGGTGATGTCATTGAATCCTCCAGAAGCCGTGGAATAAATCAGAGGATTCAAAAAGCCAAGCGCACTCTGATTATTAGAGATCAGGTAGTCGTTCAACAGAGAGATGATGCCAGCGACAGTCTGAATGACATTGTAACGTGAGCATATTTATTGCAGCACGACACTGCTTGGAAAACACACCGGCGAGCTGCAACTGGTACCGCTGACACCGTATGTTTGGCCCGAGATCACGATGAGGAAGTCCTCGGCTTGGGCAGCAACGTCGGGGTAAGCACGACCGGAGGCACTGGTCAACACGGACACGGATTCAGCAAAAGCCCAAGATCGGACCGGTCCCATCAAAAGACGCACTTGTAAAGACCAGCATATTCAGTTCCCACGTTGTCGCTCAGGTACGACGTTACGACGTCAGTTTGGTAGCTGGGCATATCAAAGTAGTTGGAAAACCTGAACAATCGCGGCTGAATTTAATTGAAGGAGGAAGCGATAACGGTACAGACCCTCCGCCAGAGAAGCTGACGGACTCCTCGGGGTCGATACCCGTAACACCGCCGACAGCCGTCACATAAGGGCAGGATGCTTGACAAAAGCAATCAAGAGCATCTCGATGCGTAGACACACACAGGAACATACCTGGGAATGCAGGTTGGAATGCAACGACATCCGAACCATTATTTGTTTTGCAGTCACCGGCGCCGACGCTTAGCAGTGATGGTCAGCGAAAGAAGATTCCGCAGTGAAATCAAATTAACCCGTCATCTCCAGACGAGAACAAAACGGAACTGCCACGAGCCCCCAGCTCAGCAAACAAAGCGCATACACTTTCCGCATAATCAAGCGGAACCTGCGGTGAAATAGCTATGTTATAAACCAGGTGGAGGGAAATAATGCGTTGTATTACTCACACTCTGCTCGTCATCACCGTACGATGTCGAGAACGTCTGAGGGATACTGTCCTGGTCCAGAATATACTGCAGCCAATCTGTGGATCTCAATGAGAAAACTGCGCCACAATAATGCTAAGGACTCGTCTCCTACCCAAGTACGGCTCGTTGGTATCGGTTGGTGTCGCGTCGTCTGCGATGTAAGGCGGGCTCCCTCCAGTACTACGGAGCGATTAATACCCAACAGTAAATTGCTACTAAATTCAACTACCTATAGTAGATGTTGGGCGTTGGATGCGATAGTGCTTCCGTATATTGGATATCGAGGTTTGCCTGTTGAGTGCGGGTTAAAATATTGCCAAGCTAAGAAAAAGAAAGCCAAAACCTCAGTGCCAGGATCGCTCTGGTCATTTCCTCCATCATTCACTTCCACATATGTGAACGTGGTTCCCACAGCGTCTGGGACAAAGGATTCTAAGAAGGTCTGGGCGTCGTTAGGACGAAAATACGACTAAGTTTATGAAACATCGCGCCTGCAAGTCCGCATCGCTGGCGTACTCATCTAGGTACTGTTAGTCCACTAAATTAGCAATCTTAAAATGAAAATACACAGAAGCCACTTACTCCACAGACACCGAGACTGTTTGAGCTTGTGGCGGAAGGAGTGTAGTCGGTCGTGTTATAAAGTGCTATCAGACAGTCCGGGGTGATCGTCACAGCACACGTAGCAGAGACAGAACCGTTCATGCTGATTTCATCAGTGTCTGCCATTGCCCCCACACCTTCGGTGACAGCCTGAGGGTCTAGGAAACTAGTCGTGCGCATAGACTTGATTGTTCCGAAATAGGTCGTTGGTGCGACAACATCAATGTGGTCGTGAAGGGCCGCTGGCACCGAGTACCCGAGCGTGCGAACGACGAACGACGAGGACTTGGGATGGTAATATATGTTGTACTTCGTGTCGGGACCTAGCATGGCCTCCGCCTGCGCCACAGACACGCGGACGTTAACCCATGCACCACTGCCTGATCGCCACAAGACATCCGACTGGTCAATGCCATGGTACTCTAACCACGACTCGACGGCCTCGACCGACGAGGGGTGCGGTGCTGTGAGGCTGTCCACCTCAGCCTTTGACAAATGCATTCCATACCTGGAAGTTGGAATCAATAATCCTCCTTCAAGATGTTGAGTCCGAATCACGCTCTTACCGGTGGTGCCGTGGATCAGAGACCTCGTAGAGATTGCTGATCAGCTGGTCCCTGTCGGGCTTCTTGAGTCCAACACGCAGGGTGAACTGATAGTCGGGGGAAGCGGGGCCATAATACTCGTAACCCTTTGGAACGGACGACCACGAGTGCTTCTCGACGAAGTCGCTCCAGGAAGCGTCAACGGGAGATGCGCGGACTGTCTGCAGCACGGCGGTCAAAGACACAACAAGCAGCCAGCTCAACATGGGGGGCGTTCTCTGAGTGTGGTGGAAACGAGTGCACGGCTGCAGGGCTGCAGTAGTTTATACGAGACGCGTGTGTCGATCGGTCGACAAGGCGAGCCTCAAAAGTGTAACCGAGGGTGCACATTTATATGACAGGAGACACCGGCTCTTATCAAAAGTACGAGTAAAGAAGCTCGCTTATCAAAGAGCTTGCACACAACAATAAGGACTCCTGAGTCGGTGGGACAATGTTATGCAAGCTTACAACATAAGAGAGTGCGCCGGAAGCCACCCAGGGAATGCGTGCCACGAGTTGCAAGACCGATGAAAGCCATTGAATTGCGTGGTATCCATGTCGGCGCGTGCATCCATACAAAGACGAAGCGACATCGTTGCGATACGCGTGGTCAGGTTCAATGGAGTCCATGCGACCACTTATGTCACAATTCTTGCGAATGTCAGGTTTCCAAAATTAAATAAGTAAAAGACATTGTCAATCGTCTCGCCTGACAGAGCGAACGTCGGTGCCAGGTGGTTGCATCGTCCCCTGGGTCAGACGACTACGAATCAGAAGAAGTACAAATGCGGTGCCGAGGGAACTCTTGTGGCGCAACAATCACTTTGATGCCTCTTCGGGTACCTCCCGATCCGTTCGGTCCGCCTTCTGTGGCAGGCGTGCTGGGGCGTGCTTCGCCATTGCCGTGCAGACGAGAAGAGAAGAGAAGAGGTACATTCCCCCGTGAAGATTAGTGACCGAACCTGCCATCAAGAAGATATTGACACAATGTTGTGTCATGATTTGGATGACTCACCATTATATCAGTTGCCCACAACAGGAATCTAGAAAATTGAAATAGCAACAGAGGAAAAGTGGAACCTTATGTGTATTAAAGTGTTACATAAATAGTACAGTAACCATATAAATGCAGGGGAATGATCATCGCAAGAACACTCATTTGTCGGCATTGGTGCAATTGTGCCAGAATGAAAAAAAGACCATTGTGCATCATGAAGAGAAGGGTGGTATTATATATGCCGTACACAGGTGCAACCGTCTAGTCATGCAAGGTTATGATCAAGAGAGAAAAGAATAAATGCGCGATAGGTGAAAAGAGCATGTATTGCAAGTGAAAGATCAACGGCCAATCATACAAAGACTCATATGCACCCTTCCTCGATCCGTTAGACATATACGTAGCTGAGCTATCGGGAAAGCACGAACACTCACAACAGTAGAAGATAAATTCCATTCATTTCAATCGACCGCCATATCATCATCGGAATTCATGTTCCTCGTCTCTCGCTCGGGGACATCGCGAAAGAACGCGGGACGATGACGACGCCGCTCCGTCAAGAATGGCGCATTGGGAGGCTCTCCACGGGCAGCAACGAGTAGATCCATGCGCGTCACACGCCTGGGAGGAAGGGGAGCGTTCGGCGGCTCACCCCGTGCGGGTAAGCCGGGCTCCGTAGCGGGCAGTGTGCGATACCCAACCGGCGGTGATAGGCCCGTCACAGTCTCCGCCCTACGTCGTCCTGGAGGCTGAATCGTTTCACCATACTGACTCACCATGTCAGGATGTCCACGCGGCAACATTGAGGGAGGCACCAATGGACTAGCCTGCTGCTGCTGATTTGGATTATGTCGTCCAGTACCAATGGGCGCCTGCCCAGGTTCTGGTCGCCCAGTACCGATGGGTACTTGCTGCCCTCTGGAACCTTGTGCTGCCCGCATCGGGTTTGGTGCGGCGGGCCGTGCCACGAATCCATACCCTGCCAAGGCAGCGATAGCCACCTGCTCAGCGTCCTGCTGGCGCTGGCGCTGAAGATCTCGCCGCTCTGGTTCCCTTGCCTCTCGAGGTTGAGAGGTGGAAACTTCAGCTTCAGCATTCGCAGCCGCGCGTCGGCGCTCTTCGTCGCGATTTTTCTTTTCGCGGTCTTCGTCCGCATCCTTCGCACTACACCAAAACCTGTGCCCTTCGCTCCATGCGGTACTCTGGCATTCCTTGCCACAGTACTTGGCTTTTCTGCACCGCCTGCACTTGGCAAATTCACGAGGATACGTTTCCCAACGTCCGCATAACACTGGAACAACACATCAAAATTATTATTGTTGAAGACGGACCCTGGACTCACTATTCGCACACTGGCGAATGCCGCCACGGCTGTCATCCTTACGACATGCATTGCGCATAATGACCCCCGCCCAGTACTGTATTTCCGGCGGAAGAGTTGGATGATTTCTCTTCGAAGCCTGACGAGAACTCTCTGCAAGCTGTTGTTGCCCGATGAGGGCATCGGCTAGGCTCGCGTTAGTGTCCCAGTTATTATTTCCGGAATTGCCGATTGAAGGTTGTCGTCCACCTGCTCACAACATAAGACGAAAGTATACACAGGCGAAAAAAGCGAGAAATCTTACCATTCGTATTGGAACTCGAATGACTGGAACTGGAGCTAGGCCTCCATGTAAAGCGTTCCACCAGCGAAAACACGTTCGTCTGCCGAACACCATTTTCTTCCAACTGCTGTCAACAAAAGCACTCGAATACTATTGTCTAATGAGATGCTTACTTGTGCTTCCCGTGATACCAGTGACATTACTGGGCGATGACTGCCCTGACGTAGGTGAAATGACTTTTAGGAATGACGGTTTCTTCAACGAGCGCATACTGTTGCTTGAGGTAGTGCTATCCTGACCGGTTGCACCTGCGGCTTGAGCACGCGCAATTGCCATCTCCGCCGCAACGGGATGGAACCCGGCACGGGTCTTATAAAATGCCTGTCGCACATGCGGATATTTCGAGAGATACGCCAACAGCTGCAGCGCAATTAGCACATCCGAGTCCGTATACGGACTGGAGACAGTTGACGGTGCACTCGGAGGAGCAGGTGAGGATACAGCTCCCGCTGGCGCGGGCAGCGGTTGTTGTTCCACGACCGAAGGGGCTCGCGGGGGCAGCGGTTGAGGTGCAAAAACGACCGAGGAGCTTGTAGCACCTGTAGAAGTCGTATCCTGACGCTGCCGTTCACTAGGAAAGACTGTGGCCAGCGCATGTCGACTGGGGCCTGCGGTAGCGTTGCCGGTTGCAGGTGATACAGCGGTTGAAACGTCGAGGTCGACCGTTATGCCATCGTGATAACTCTCCCGCCGAGGATATCCAGACGGAATACGGACAGTGCCTACCGGATCCGGATCCGGCAAGGGCACACTGCCAGCTCGGGGTGTTGCTTCAACTGCATTAGGCATGGCCATGTCCGAATCTGCACGAGGTGGCGGAGCAGCTTCCTCATGATGTCCATGGGCAACCAGCTCATCTTCACTTCCACTTATATCACCGCTCTGCCCACCAAGACTCAAAAACGCGCCTGGAGCGCCAGGTGGGGCACCCATTGCTAAATCATCATTAGCTACACCGTTCGTAAGGGCGATGTTGTTTCCAAGCCCATTCGCGAGGCCGAGGTTGAATGTGTCTGTGCCAGCAGGTATATCTATCAATGGAAAGGACTCGTGTGAATTGGCAATCAAACCGTCGGATGCATTATCCATGTTGACGTCTGGGAGCGGAATAGTCGCAATGGCAGCGTTGAACGGCTCTGTTGGTAGGCGACTGAAGTCGGCAGGCGTGGGTATAGCCGGCAGCGTCTGGCGCGTGATCGTGCGCGAACGCCGCGGACCTACCGTCATGCGAACATCGCCGTCCTCATCAGCCTCTGTTTCTGTGTCTGGATGCATATGGGCAGATGGACTTAAAGGATAGAATGTTAGCGACACACCTGGACGCGAAGTCGACGATTCGTCCGCATCAGATGCAGATGTGGCACGGTCGTATCCCGGTCGGCTAGTCGCAATCGTGCCATTGCGCGTATGAGAAGGGCCATTACGCGGTGCATTTTCGTTCGATGTACGAGATGGTGCAGGAGGGATGCTACGAGCAAGCGAATGAGCGAGGGCGCGTGTGGAGCTGGCGGGTCGGATAGTTGCACTGCGATCCCTGAGCGTGCTGGGAGGATCCACATCCATGGCGTCCTGGTCAGCGACAGGACGCTTGGCGGCCTCGAGGGCGCGGCGAGAGCGGCTTCCACTTTCACCAGAGCCCCTGCCCGGTGCGCGCGTGCTTGTGGGTGGACCAAGTCCAAAGCCCCTGCTCACGAGCCACGCCTCGAGGATGCAACCAACGACCTCGAGGGTGCCGGCCTGGACAACGCGACTGCGGATGTTCTCACTCCCGCGTACGCCAATGTTCACAAGTGACTGAAAGGCAAGACTGAACCGGTGGGCCGCCTGCTTGTCGAACACAGCAGGGTTGAGCGTGGGCGTACGAGCAGACGCTTTAGAAGCCGAAGGAAGCGGAGAGACGGGGAGTAAACCGTAAAACTGAGTCGGATTTTCTGGCTGAGGCGGACAGATGCAAAAATCGTGGAGAATGCTAACAAGACGTTCAAGGCCGCCATCCATAGTCATGATCTCACGTATTCTGGGAGATGTGGAGGTGAGATAGGTGAGGTGCTGTAATGAATTATGCAGTGGCAAGGACGACGATGTATCGAGCGCTATGTGTCAAGGTTAGACGTCTACATTTCACTGACGGAAAGAGATTGCACCTCGCCGGTCGTAGAGTTGATTGCTTATGCAAACGCATGCCTTATTCTGGGCAGGGAAAGCAAAGTTGCTTTCTCTCATGATTGGCGAACCAAATGCGATCCGATGAGAGAGGATTTGCAAATAAACAAAGCAGCTATCAAAACTGGAAATGGACGAGGAGGAGAAGATGGAGGACGATGGAAGTCAAAGCGGACTCGAGTCTCAGAGCTGCACTCTCTGCCTTTGTGCTCGCAGCACGTGCTTGGAGAACAAACCTGCTTATGTAATCCCGCCCAGTCTCGATTGGGTCACTGTGACTCAGCTGCCGTGTGCCGGACTCCAACTCCAACCTCAAGCGCCGACGTCTTGCGTTCACTAACTGCCGTCATGGCCGCCGCCTTCGAGCGCAATCTGTACCGCGTTATTCGTGCGTAGCTTTTGTTTTTCTTGGATTTTTCATTAACGTGAGCTTGCAGTCCCACTCGCCGTTGCTGCGGTCGGCGTCCGTGCAAGTCTCTACGATGTCCCGGGGGGTTATAGAGCTGTCATGTTTGACCGTTTCGCTGGTGTCAAGTCTATAGTGGGTATTGAACGGAGCGTCACTGCTTCCCGTATATGTAACACTCTTTTAGGCTACTGGCGAGGGTACTCATTTCCTGGTTCCATGGCTCCAGCGCGCCATTCTTTACGATTGTCGCATCAAGCCGAGGGTGCGAAGCCAGTCCTTCCTCGTTTGCCGAGGCGTAACGTCTGTTTTGCTCAGAATATATCGTCCACCACTGGTTCAAAGGACTTGCAAATGGTGACGATCACCTTACGTCTTCTTTCGCGCCCGGACATTCAGCACCTGCCAAAAATTTACCAAACATTGGGTCTTGACTACGATGAGAGAGTCCTTCCTTCCATCAGCAACGAAGTTCTGAAAAGCATTGTTGCACAATTCGACGCTGCGGAGCTCATTACACAACGTGAACTGGTAAGTTGTCGGTGTCTTGATTGACGTAGGATGTCAACCTTGCTGGTGGTGGCAGGTTTCGTCAAGAATTCGGGAGGATCTTCTTGCACGCGCGGAGGAATTCCACATTGTTCTTGAGGATGTCTCGATCACACATCTCACGTTTGGAAAAGTACGCGCCTCTTTGCCAAACTCAAATTGCCCGTTGAATGCGTCTTGTGCAGGAATTCACGCAAGCCGTCGAAGCGAAACAAATTGCTCAACAGGGTAAGTTTTACACTGATCAGTGCCACCAACACGCATCTTATTTTGCAATTAGATGCTGAGCGTGCCAAGTTTATTGTGGAGATGGTAAACAGCAAGATACGGCATACTGTTGCCACGATTACTGATACGGAGCGTTTTAGGCTGAACAAGAACGCCAAGCAGCAGTCATTCGTGCCGAGGGCGAGTCAGAGGCTGCTGCAACGATCTCGAGGGCCTTGCAGAAGGCAGGAGAGGCGTTTGTCACGTTCCGCAAAATCGAGGCGAGTAAGGCAATTGCCCATTCGCTGGCACAGAACCCAAATGTGACGTACGTGCCTGGGGGGAACTCGAATATCCTGCTGAGTGTGCCCACGCGAAAGTAAAATGTAGTTATCTATAATAATAATGCAATGCACACCGCTTTTGCCTAATCGGGGTATGGTGATCGGAAAGTGCCGAGAGCGAGGGCCTAATTGGGATAGCATATTTTGCGCTTTACAGTCATCATCTGGCGTCTGTCTGCAGCGAGCGTGCCCCGTTTCTCGTTCTCGGTTTCCATTTTCTCTGCTCTCTCTCTCGTCTCTGTTTCCCCTTCTCGACGCACGTCTTACGAGCGGCGCTTGTCCTCTAGTTTATAGCTTTCGTGCGTGGTCGCTTCGCTTTCGCTCGGGCCGCAAATCTTCGCTGACTCCTTCCTTCTTCCGATCTTCCAGATTTCGTTATTATTTTTCCTGTCGCCTCATCATGAACGCTCTGGGGCTGGGATCTCCTGCTGAGGCGCCCGTATGTCCCTGATTTTACATTGCACTGTCTCCTTTCCATTTCTCATTTTCTGCTGATCAGCGCCGCGCCCATCTCTACGTTGGCAATCTGAGCCCTCGGGTCACCGAGTACATGCTCACCGAAATTTTCGCGGTTGCCGGTCAAGTCCAGCACGTCAAAATCATTCCGGATCGCAACTACCAGCATGGTGGTCTGAACTACGGTTTCGTCGAATACATGGACATGCGTGCCGCAGAGACGGCCCTTCAGACCCTCAACGGGCGTAAAATTTTCGACACGGAAATCAGAGTTAACTGGGCCTACCAGGGCCAGCAAAACAAGGAAGACACGACGGGACACTACCACGTCTTCGTCGGTGATCTCAGTCCGGAGGTCAACGACGAAATCTTGGCCAAGGCGTTCAGCGCTTTCGGCACTATGTCTGACGCTCGTGTCATGTGGGACATGAACTCGGGCAAGTCCCGTGGATACGGCTTCCTCGCCTTCCGCGACAAGACCGACGCAGAGCAGGCCATTGCCACCATGAACGGCGAATGGCTTGGCTCGCGCGCCATTCGCGTGAACTGGGCGAATCAAAAGACGCAAGGCGCACCGGCGTCGTCCACCTCTGTAGCCCCCCGCCCTATGAGTGGTGGAGGAGGCGCGCCTGCACCGATGAATTTCGGTGGCCCGCTGACATATGAGTCGGTCGTACAGCAGACACCTGCGTACAACACCACCGTGTACGTTGGTAACCTTGTACCTTATTGCACCCAGGCGGACCTCATACCGCTGTTCCAATCCATTGGGTACCTCTCCGAGATTCGCATGCAAGCTGATCGTGGCTTTGCGTTCGTGAAGCTCGATACGCACGAGCATGCGGCGGCGGCTATCGTTCAATTGCAAGGCCAGCAGGTTCACGGCAGGCCCATTAAGTGCAGCTGGGGCAAAGATCGTGCAGATGGCGCCGCTGCTTCGACGCCAATGAGTCCTGCAGGCGGATTTGGCAACGTGGTACGTCACATTCTTCCACCGTCGTCGGAGTTGTGACTGTTTGTCACTTGGGTGTATTGATACGTGCCTCTTTCTAGCCCATGTACGGTATCCCGCAACCCAGTGCATATGGATACGCAGGCTACACCGGTTACAACAACGCCACACCTTCATCGCCGGCAATGCCTCAGCCCAACGGAACGGCGGCTGCGGGCCTGACCGGTGCGGCGTCCACCGGCGCAGATGCCTCTGCCGCGCAACCTGCGCAGGCTTGGGGTGCTGCTACGGATCCTTCGTCCTACTATAACCAGTATGCCTGTGAGTCGTGATTGCTGTCTTTGCGCCCAAGGCGCCTGGTATTTACGCTTCTTGTCATTGAGCAGATTACTACAACCAACAAGCAGGTGGCCAGTCCGCAGATGTTCAGATGCAAGGCCCGGCGTGATTTTGATGGCTCTTCACATATCAGTCTACCGCGTTTCTAAAGAGTATAATAATAACTGTCCGTCTCCCATGTCCTATAGCTGCATGTCTCCCATATCATCTCTTTCTTTCTCTTCTTCCTCTATTCCATCATCCGTCTCTCCTCTGCCAGTAGCTATCCGTCCGCGCGCAGCCATATATACACCTTTCGTCTTCTTTATATTCTCTCGGCGTGCCGTCTATTTCAGTCCAGCCCATTGTAACTCTTCTGTCTGACTGCTGAAGTTTTCTTCTCACCCCAAGTACTTATTGTCATTCATATCTGCTTCACACGACTGTCTCATGTGTTTGCTGCCTCTTTTTCGTTGTCCCACTCTTTCTCACACTTTCTCAGCTTTTCTTTATCATTTATTACCTTCCTCTCTCCCCTGTCGATATTCTGTATCCTGACAAAACTCTTGTCCCTCTCTTTTCTATCCTTATCCAATTCATCTGATTTTTCCTGAACGACTGTCGTATTACATAAGTACAAGCAAGTGTAGACAGCTAAAATTCCAAGGCTCTTCCTTTCACAGACGATGTCATGCATGTGTACTTCCCTGGCATCAGTGCTACGTTCTAATCTTCCTGTAGCCCGCGACGCTGTGGGATTCCTCGCTATGGATCAGTCACGCTCAAAAATTATATTAAATTATATGCGCTCTACATGAAATTCCAGAACAATGACAACCTCTGAAGCAGTGGGATATGAAGAGGGCAATGGGGTATGTGGCACTACCGCATAAGGAAGACGGGCGATGAACAGGCAACAAGAACACAGGATAATTTGCTGGAATGGCGGCGTAGGAGGGTCACGACGGCTCGACATCGGACTCGGATGCGACCATCAGCCATTCGGTGTCTGAGTCATGGTCTTCTTCGCGGGAGACGGTGTGCCATCCTTCACCGATGTCAGATGGCTCGAGGAACCCTCCCCCGCCTCCTCGTTTCCCGAGACGGACGGAGAGTCGGGCGCGGAGGCGTCCGCACCGTTGCGCTCAATTTTCTGCGTGCGCGCCTCGAGCTCGTCGTGTTTCGAGCGCATTTCTTCGTACATGACGTTCGCTTCGTTCATCTTCTGCGCATCGGCTTGCTTCGCATCCAGCCATCGCTGGAGCAGCTTCGCGTTGTCCTTCGAGAGGATCTGGTTGCGCTCCTCGATCTGTCCAAGCTCTAGTTGAAGGGCACTGATCTCGTCGTTCAGGATCTGGACAGCAGAGGGTCAATGATCGGCCGAGAACATGTGTAACGGGAGGGTGAGCAGCAATGGGTGTGAGAGCGTATATTTTTTTTTGAAAGTCCACAGCTTACCTGGATGGCACGGTCCTTCTCGGTCATCTGCTCCTTGTGTTCATTGACTTTGCGTCGGAGAACCGCGAGCTCGTCGCGCGCCTTGCGGATGGCCTCGCCGTCGAGTCGCGCGACCTCCTCTCGCTCGCGCAGAGTTTCGTTCATTGCGAGTAAGCGCTGAGCGTTCTGCCCCTGGGTCTTATACACTGCACCGAGCTCATCACGCAGAGTTGATATCTGAGATTCCAGCGACGCCATGTATGCCGCACTGACTGGATTGCTGGATATATCAAAGTATCCGCGCGAGAGATCAGCTCTGCGTACTACGCATGCACATATAGATCACTACGCACTCTTCGACGCTTGACGAGTTGAGAGTTGAGCTAGATGCGTTGCCCCGCAGTGCGCCGGAGGCTTTGAGGAGGGTGGCATTGCGCTCCTTAAGCAGCGCTGTTTGCTGAGCCAACCTGCGGTCTGAGCATGATTGGTCTGGATCGGGCTGACTGGATTGAAGACAAACGAGCGGAACGTACACTGCTCGATGATGGGGGCAAATGCACTTTCTCTGGCATTGCGCTCGACAAGCCGTAGTCGCAGCTGCTCCTGCCAAACGGGCTCTGCCATGATGGCAAAAGCGAGGAAGTCATGCCAAGTCAACATGAACCCGAATGTCAACCCGAATGTCAACAAGCGAGTTCAACATGAACCCGAATTCAACATGAGTTCGATTTCAAGTTCGACCGCATCATCCGTGTCTACGAATCCCATCTTCGTTTGTGTCGTCCCCATCGTATCTCGTCCTCCAGATTTTCGCAATGGGCCGTGTTCTTCTTAAAGTAAAGTACATTTCTATAGGCATATTTCATTGTTGCTAAGTGCGATACCTAGGTCATTATCCTTGGCGACAGCGGGTGCGTCCTTGGTTTATCATACTGCGTCAATTGATCATTTTTCATCGACCCCGTCCTGTTGCAGAGTCGGCAAGACATCCCTCATGAACCAATATGTCAACAAACGCTTCAGTAACCAGTACAAGGCCACCATCGGTGCTGACTTGTGAGCACGTCCCGTGCATCATACATGTTACCAGCAGCTTCTCTTACATGCGTCCTCCTACCAGCTTAACCAAAGAAGTGTCTGTGGACGAACGCCTTGTCACAATGCAGGTGCGTAACATACTCTGCTGCTTAGCGGACGCTCTCGCTGAGTTTCTCGTAGCTGTGGGATACAGCCGGTCAGGAGCGCTTCCAGTCCCTCGGTGTCGCCTTCTATCGTGGCGCTGACTGCTGCGTGCTTGTGTACGACGTGAACAGTGCAAAGTCCTTTGAGACTCTTGACAGCTGGCGAGACGAGTTCCTTATTCAGGCGAGCCCGCATGACCCGGAGAACTTCCCTTTCGTTGTTCTTGGCAATAAGATTGATGTCGAGGAGAACAAGCGTCAGGTATGTTCATCATTGCAGAAGGCCGGGTCCGCTCTCTTCTCCAATATTGCTACGCACTTGCAACAAGGCGTTCATACTTATGTTGGTTGTCTGTCATCCAGGTAACGCAGAAACGTGCCATGACGTGGTGCCAGTCGAAGGGCAACATCCCTTACTTTGAGACATCGGCGAAGGAGGCCATCAATGTCGAGACGGCGTTCCAGACTGTAGCCAAGAACGCCTTGCAACAAGAGGCAGATGAACAGCTGTGTGTCGACTAGTTGTTTCGCCAGGGATTGCGTTCGCTAACGCCTCGCACGTTGACAGATATGTCGACTATCCGGATCCCATACAGCTGGACTCGGAGAGCTCACAGAACTATGGGTGCAACTGCTGAGCTCTCTGGTTCCCACATAAGGCCATTGCCGAATCAGAGACGACGATGGTTTTGATGCGGTGGGAACCATCACGACTAAGTACGATGGACCGCAATACTCCTTTGCCCCTCTTGGATGACGGAGGTTCGTATGATGACCATTCCACGCTGAACATTGCTTTTTGCATCGTGTGCCCGTCTGTGTTGCGTATATTTAACAGATACATACCTTTTCTTTTGGGCTCGATAGAATAATGTTTTTGTGATGACTTCAACTTGGCCTGTGCGGCACGTGGTGTGACGTCAACGCAATGGGTCGTTCATATCATCGTCGTCTGATTACTCTTGCAGTGCAAGTCACTTTGACTATTATAAAATACATTTCTCTCGCTTCCTACGGCCACATTCCATTGTCTGCTGTCCTCCTCGTTCGTATTGCCGACGTTCTAACTGAACCTGACTCTTGAGATGACTGTTGGACACCACGCTCCGAATCCCCCGACCCTCTTCAGCTTTTCCTCTCCCGATAGCCTCGTGTTGTCGCTAGCCGAGTTCGTGCTGAACGCGCAGAAAGAGGCGATCACCAAGAAGGGTCGCTTCGCTATTGCCCTATCCGGTGGCTCCCTTCCCAAGCAGCTGCGTGGCCTTATCGATAACCCTGCTGTCAAGTGGGACAAGTGGTGCGTATCTTTTCCCCCGATCTGGCGTTTTTTCTCGGTGTCAAACTATAAGCATGCGAGGCATAGCTGCCGCGGACTACCGTTCATGCAATAGCTAATCGTTCCGTTGCTGCAGGCAAGTGTTTTACGTGGATGAGCGCGTCGTGCCGCTGGACCACGAGGACTCGAATCACCGCGCGTGCACCGAGCTGCTCTTTTCAAAAGTGCCCATCCCCGAGGGCAATATCCACACCATCGACCCGACCCTGCTCGACGACCTAGATGAGCTCTCCGATGCGTATGAACAGGCGCTGATCGGCGAGTTCGCGCAGAAAGATGCCGCGCGCTTCCCCGTGTTCGACCTGATCCTGCTCGGCATGGGCCCCGACGGACATACCGCATCGCTGTTCCCCGGTCACGAGCTGCTTGCGGAGAACTCTCGATGGGTTGCGTATCTCGAGGACTCTCCAAAGCCCCCGTCGAAGCGCCTGACGTTCACGTATCCCGTGATCAACCACGCCGCACGTGTCGCATTTGCCGCCACCGGGAAGGAGAAGGCAGAGATACTTGCGAAGGTCTTCGATGATCCCGAAGCGGGTCTGCCAGCTTCAAGAGTCAGGCCTGCTTACCCCGGCCAGCTATACTGGTTCGTCGATGACGCAGCCTCCGCATCGGTCCAATTCCAGAAGACACCATTCAAGTTGTAGAGAATAATGTTCCAGGAAGAAAAAAAATCAGACGAATTCCTCATGTATACTTATCGCCATCTTTGTTTTGAAACCGGGAGTGTGTGCTGTTGATAATTACATTGTCATGTTTGTTGTACAACAAATGTGATCCACATCATGTCATAGCAGCTGCGAGCCACAGAATGTGACCAGCCTGTAGTTTGGTATTGCTTCAAAAATCAAAGCACACACAACTTGCCAGAAAACTTGATTCAATATTTTGCATAAGTATTATGGTTTGACTCTTGTAGTTGACCGGCGGGTTGTGGCGGTTGCCGCTACGGCGATCAAAAATGCGCTGGTCCGTTCTCAAAGCCCGTTTCCGAATGAAGGTCCACCTTTTGCCTATTTACTTTTATTCTGCCGGGCATCGTTCTAACCTGTCAACTAGTATACAAAGCAAACCCCATAGCAGCAATAAAAGCATGAGGAGCCTCCAGCTATACAATCTACGCGACAAGACAGGAATCGAAAAATAGGTAAACAAGTATCGAACCGCCATAAATGGGCTCGTGCTGCACGTAGAACTACGTCAATACAAAAGGCAGAAGAGAAAGGCTTTCTCTGTAACCATGTTGCACCACCACTACGCAATAGAAGGAACTAAACAGTAATAATAGACGGGCAATTGAGACAGCCAAGACAGGTAGTATGCTTAATCTGCAGATAAAGAAATGCATGAGAAAACAGCCGGTAATGTTACAATACTACTTAATGATAAAATCTGTGTTCGTTTCACACGTTCAGGTCATGTTCACCCTCCAAGCAACGGCCGGTAAGCATCTGATAGATAGGACCACCTCCCCCCCCCTTACTCAGCGAGCCATTTCTCACACTTCTTGACGTATTTGTCCAGAAGTAGGCTCAGGTCACTGTAGCAACGCTCGTGTCAGTCCATCGGACGTTAAAAGACATATAAAAATGCTGACCGAACAACAAATGTCAATAAAACACTAGCGAAAAACTCGCTGGAACGTTTCAGCCTCGCCTCCACTGCCACCCGATAATCCATGGGGAAAGCGTGGTATGAGGATGATGGAGCCTGTACGGGGTTGTAGAGGCTAGAGCACGTCCATTAGATGCAATATGGAACCATCAATGGTATGTACACAAACCTCGACGTTGTATTATGCATGAGCACGGCGCGTGTATGCTCATCCAAAAGTTGTGCATCTTTGAACAAGCCACGTAGACCCATTACATATTCTGAGGGAGAATCGAGGCTGGTTTTCAAAGAGATTAATTACGCAAATGGGAAAAAAAGAGTAGACCTTACTTCTTCCCAGCTCCAGTGAAGTTGAGCTTGTCGAACTTGCGGGTCATCTTCTCGCTCCATTTATCCCCCCATTTGTTTTTTTTAACAGCAAATCCCTCGCCAACGCTGAGCTTCTTGCCAAAGCTAGAGACAACACTAGAATGACGATATGAATTAGCGCAACGGTCAATTGTAAGCCTCTTCGAGAACGCACGCGTCGCAGGCGCCGGAAAACTCGTCTAGCTTTGCCATCCACGCATCAACTTCCTTTGGCCCAATACTGCCAATTCCCATGCCAAACCCGCTGCAAACCTAATATAACCATCAGCGTAAGGATCGCGTCATATATGAGATG
Source organism: Fistulina hepatica ATCC 64428 (assembly GCA_000934395.1). Classification (NCBI taxonomy): domain Eukaryota; kingdom Fungi; phylum Basidiomycota; class Agaricomycetes; order Agaricales; family Fistulinaceae; genus Fistulina; species Fistulina hepatica. The sequence goes on along the minus strand of KN882048.1, from coordinate 92,034 downwards.
AATTCACATTTCCAGGGCCGAAGATTTCAGAGCTGCCGTTCTGCAATTCTTTCATAGCATTGGCTATGATTGAAATAGCGCGATTCTTCTCTGCGAGATTGTTTAATTTCGCGCCACCCTGACTCCAGACCTCTTGCGGCACGTGTAGGTGTGGTGTTACATATCCGCCCGAAGTGCTTTCCATGGATGAACCTGGGTAAGAGTTAGACGCAGCTGGCGTTAGACAAAATGGTACGTACGCAGGAGGAACATCATATGATATGGCTTCAACAAAGGATCTGTTGGTGGTGTTGGCGGGAGTGGCGAGACAGGTGTCATGGGCGACGCGACTATTGAGAATAAATAAATGTTCGTCGAACATTCGATAAAACGTGCGTACTTCGAATATTCATGGACGGTGGCAGGGGCAAATCTAAAAATCCAGGTAGATGCGATACACCTAGGCGTGACATCAGCCGACAACTTAGAACACTGACAATGAGGTTGCAGAGACATACCGCCAATGTCAGTTTGCACATCCAGGTTTCCGCCGCGTTGATGTGCCAGGGATGGAGAACGCATGAGACCCGGCTTTAGGATTGACGGTGGTGCAGAGTTGCCGTTGGGCGTAAAGCCAGAATAATTCGGGGGATTAAATCCTGCACTTCCTGGCACAGGTGGTAGCGCCGGCGTCGAGCCACGAAGCTGAGGTCGCCCAGGTTGTGAAGACGAACGATTACGAGTCACAGGGTGCCCAAATGTTATGGGATCAGCCGCTGGTTGTGCAGCCATCGGCAGTGGTGGTACACTCGTGGATGAGCCAGCCATGTACATATCGTCGTCAAAGGGGGAGCTCGAACCCGTGCTGGATGGCGTTTCCACACTTGATGAGTCAGCGCTTGCACTGGTAGGCGCGTTTGATCTACTGCGCCTTTGCGAAATGGTACCTTGACTCGTGTTCGCATTGATGACCAGTCCAAGTTCAGATTTTTGTGAAGATGTTCTTGCTCTAGGCACGATAGAACGAGACATCGAGGTCGCTGTCGGAGTGGAAGCTTCGGCGCTTTCGATAGGAATGGGCGGCAGTGGCGGAGAACCACTGTGGGGAAAGTTACGAGATGACGATTCTTGCCGTGCGTGATCATGTCCAGCTTCGTCATCGACAGGGGGAAATGGCCTTGTGTAAAAGGCGCGATTCGGGGAGAATTCCTCCTCTTGAAGGGCTGTCAGTCTCCCATTCATCATACCCACACCTACTGAGCTTCCTCGTGATCGAGAAGGGGCATCAACACCGCCGTTCGCAGGAGGTTCTGGAAGGGAACCGGAGGGGGGAGGTTGCGCAGGCGGGAGCGCAGCAGAGCTTGAACGATTCCTGAGGATAGAATGACGCACAGACGACGCCGAACTACCATTTGTAGGAGGTTGCACTACTGGCGAGCGACGTGATTGTCGAGACTCTGATTCGGATGACGCCGCAGCGTAAGGGTGCACCGGAGAAGGGGGGTCGTCCGGCAAAGAAAACAAAGGAACATCGACCGCAGACGACATGCGATGATAGTTGGATATGGTAGTATCGTCTCCACCGTCGAGTTCTGCGTAGGACGAGGCAGAGATGGTTGAAGTGTTTGAATCAGCATAAGATTCTGTGTCCGCAGAGTCGCCGGCGGGAGCGTATGCGAAATCTTGAGTGTTGCTGTAAGGGATAGTAGGGATGCTGTATATAATGCTCAAAATATTCATACGATCTGCATACGTATCGTGCTGTTGCTGCAGTCAAGGGAATACTGAAAGTTGACGGTGAATCGCTACTCACGATGGTTTGGAGACGCCTGATCTCCTCTTCCTGTGCACTGACACTGCGACGACGGCCACCTGAGCCCCGCGATCCTCGGGACTCTTCACCACGGCGTACGCGTTCCATGACCTCGCTGAGGAGGGCAACGCTGCGACCGTAGGCCATGACTGCAGCCTCGGGATCAACATTGGACGAATCTATTTCCACTGCCTCTCGAGCGAGCTCGAGGGCTCTTGTTAGAGTTCTTCTGGATGACAATGGACGCGTTGGCTGGTCATGGGGAACGTCGAGGCGATCTGGAGACCGCGGCGGGGGTCGTTCAGCAGGCATAGGCGGCAGGATAGATCGTGGTGGAGAGTCAGAGAGATCGTCTAGTTCTGGATGCCGGCTAGATGATTGTGCAGGTTGAGAGACAGGCCGCGAATGGTGGCCGTAAGGTACGTCGGGAATGGGTACAGCCGGGGGCGGGGCGGCAGGGCGGGTATAGTAAGGGTCCCCTGCGCTTGGGTGGACCGATGACAGCTGCCGACGACGCTGGTATGACTGGGCAGCGGGCACACACGACGATGACAGCAAGATCGAGCTTGGACCGGGCAGCGTCGAGGGCAATGTCGACCAACTGGCTTCCATCATGGCTTGGACGAAAGACCCAAATGATGGCTCGCTAATAATAAACTCCGTTGACAGAGGATTGCACCATCACAGCCTCAACCGAACCAAGATCTTTGATAAAACTGTCTTTTATAATTCTCTTTGTTGGAAGAATTTTTACAGCCTATCGTGCACAGCACCTACAAAAAATTTCCGGGAAACACACTACGCGTATACACAGACTCTTCAAAGACCTAAGACCTGACCACAGTCACAGTGCACGTATCAATCAATGTTGCAGCCACCATCCCAAGTAAGCGCTGTCCACTATATACTTGCATAGCCCACCACGAGGCATCTCGGCCATCCGATGAAAGTAGTCGTGAGAGAATCAATTGGCATCAATTAACACATCGCCCTTTGTCGCGCTGTTGACCTGCATTCTGGCGGAATGACTGCCGAATTGCATGGCCCGTTTCTTGCGTCGGGAGGCTTCTACCATACCCATCCTATGAGCGGCCATTCGCAACAACATCTTGTCACCAACACCGATTTCCTGTCGAGGATCCGTCTTGAAGTAGACAGGCAGCTTGGATAGAAACGAGACCAAATCGAGCGACAGAAAAGGATGGCGAACCTCCTTGCCGTGGGAGGACACAATGCGGTCATCGCGACCAAGGTTCCTGGCAGGTATCCGATCGAGTTCCAGCTGCAACTGTAATAGACTTTAGAAGATGCATTGCGTAGTAAAGCAACCCATCCGTACCTCCGCGATAATACCTTCCCAACCCCTATGTTGAAAGACGGTTCTATGTCGGCCATAACCGCCCAGTAGTTCGTCGGCACCAAGACCATTCAGTAGAACCCGAGACGGACTAGTATATGGCTTCGTCTCTAGGCTGTCGATGTCTCTAACACACCCTGAGCCTTTCGAGGCAAAGTATAACGCTTGTGCCAAGCTCTGAGCTACAAATCAACGCTCATACCCCGGCACCGAAACAACAGTAGACATCACCATATCCATAACAGTTCGGTTGGGATACATGAGTTTCTCGATGGTTGATTGCGCAGCTAATGCTTCCTACAACTGGCTGAGCAAGCCAATAAGCACCCAAAATGTCTCGTCTTACGCTGTACGGGACATTGATTTCGACCTATAGTATGGTTTATTCAACGACGTGTCCACAACTATAGAAACATCGACTTACAAAATTCCATTTTCTATGGGGGCACAATCGACGGAGCTCAGCCAACTCCTCTAGCCCAGTTAAACGATCCGGGACCATATAAATGACTGTTGTTTCAAAATCCTGCGTCGCATCCTTTCCCTTACGCTCCTTTAGCTTTCGTGGATTCTCAAAAGCGACATTAAGAAGATCAATAGGCTCGTCCTTCGGCAAGTGCCTGGGCACACAAGTTGAGCCGACGATGACTATAGGAGTCGGCTTGACGACATACCTGTCAGCAAGGAATGCAATCACAGCCGAGTCTACTCCTCCACTAAAGAGTACAGCGACCCTTGCCTCTCCCCTTTTGCGACCGATATTGTCCATGAAACTTGGCAACTAGACCGTCAAAATGAAAACCTTACCCAAGCGACGGCACATCAACCACACGCCGCCTCACGCTATCAACAAGTTGCATTGAGAATTCGTTCACCGTATGATCCAACTCCGTGGGGATGTGCCCAAAATTGGTGCCCACAGGAATGGCCTTGTTCACGGAAGGCAGGCTTGACTGCAAGAACCAACTAAATACGAGATGTCTTTCCATGTCATGCAATATACCTACATATGGCCCGGTTTGAGATCCTTGACGAGGCACGGAGACCAAAGCGATAAGCACATCCCGACATATCTGCACACATTTTGATTTGGCATCCAATGAAATCAAGAAGAAAAGACGCACATCTGAGGATGAAGCGAGCATCTTGAGGTCGAGACGGAAAATTGTGTGGCTTGAAATTTCTTCGAATTCGCAATACCGGTCAAGGCCACAAGAGACTGATGCTAGCATTAAACGCGGAAGGTCTGGAGTTGGTTTATGCATGAGCAAGGACCGTCTTCCAAGAGGGTCACGGGAAAAATAGAGAGTCTGGTGTTGACTCTATACGAAGATTCTCTGTAAGAAAGATCAGTGACATGTTGTCGATTGTAGGACGAACCGAATAATAAACGAAGGCGTACCTGAACATCGATCAGAAACATGAAAACTTCGCAATGATACTGCTCAGTCCTTACGGTCCTTCAATGCTTCCAAGCAGATTGACAATCTCATCTGGCGTTCGACAACGATGCAGCGCATCAAACATCTTCAGTCCGTCGTTATCTTCTACGCTCATCTGTGAGACAATAGGTTTACCATTATTTTAAAAGATATGTTGTGTTTCCTTACATCGAGACCACGAAAGACCTGTTTGCAGCTCATCATATTCGTTATTTCAGAAATGTAGAATGACACCGAACTCACCTCACCATTCCAACACAGAACGTCTCGATGTTCCGGCGATTCGTGAGGCTGAACAATAGGCTGATTTCCTCTCAACCTAAGTTCAGAGGCGAAAAAGTCCAGAACAAGTTCGGGTGCATCTTGATGCGCCGATTCATCCCTCACACCGAGAGTTATACAGCGCAATGTGTTGCTTTGTGCATCCGGTCCTGCCAGCACTGAGATGAAACAGAGATGTTCGACGTAATACATACCTCGTGCAGCACAAACAATTTCCAGATCTGTAATCAGTCCATCGGAATGAGAACCTGTAGGCTTAGATTCCGTGTCCCCAGAAGACGTTTCACAGTTACGCTGGGGACGAAGAGAAGCGGAAAACAAAATCCCACACATTGGAGGAGGACGACCGGTGCAGTGGACATCCGAAGATTCTAATAATAATCAAGCGATCATAGAGATCTTGACAGGCATAACAAAGATTTTACATGCAAATGATTTTGATGGCAAGTGTCGAACGTTGACAGCGTTGGACGTTGAGTACTGCGGTGTCCGAAACTCTAAGCTGGCAGTCGCCGTCGATTCCGATCATTCAAAATATTTTTTATGTAAATACATAAGTAGTACTAGTAGGTACTCAAGTAGCTAAAAGCTAAATCAGATAATCACTTCGATGCATACTCATAACCATACCGTTATGTTTATTGTCCCCAAGTAGTAGAAGTTAAACTCCAACGCGGACATTTCCCGACGAATTCAATCGATTTCATCTATTGGATATCTAACGGAATACTTTGTCGTGAGATGTGTAAGCACAAAACCAAGCCTGCGTGCCGTGGGCGGGAGTCACTGGAAAATAACGATAATCGTGCAACTCCCAGAAACTCCATGCAAAAGGCGAAAGGACGAGTAGAAAACCGGGGAAGTGGTGGAAACCGAGTTTATGTAAAGAAGATAATGAGAATAGTATACAGATGACGAACTACATCCAGAAGCACAGCAGGAATGGAGAGAGCAGATGGATAGAATCAATGATGGCAGCAAAACGAAAAATAAGATACATGATACATCTGCAAAAGTTGATCAGCATATGTTGGAAATCATTCCAAACTACGTACCAAAAACGGCACCATGAATGATGACTATAGGATATACAGAAAGTTCTATTCGCTTCCGCCACCGGCAAGCTCCAGAATCAAACGGCATGCCACATCCATAAATACGAAGGGCGACACAATCTCCTCTTCCTTCCCTTGTAGGAAATCCCGCTCCTTTACCGAACCGGATTCTGATGAAGACATTTTAGCCGGCGACCAGGCTCTATCAAACTTGCCAGCGCCGGGCTCGGTAGACGCAAGGTAAGAACCTTTGTGATGAAAGTCGACGAGATAGTTGAGTTGGTCAATTTGATATAACTGCAGGTTCATCAAGACCTAAGAATGGCAAGGTCAGCCATGTGAGCATTCACAAGTACCAGAAACACCCACGACGACATTACCGACACGGGCACGGGTTTCAACGAAATAAATCTGGGATGCCAGCCGTGCATCGTACTCGATGTCGCCTCCGCCATCGTACTGGTGTGCTCGTTCAATGTGTCCATTCGGGCTCCCTCTGACAATGCCGCCCAGTCCGCCAAGCCGACGTTTTTCTTTCCATTCCATTCCTAATGCTTTCAGGGTCTTGTAAATCTCGTGCATTACTTCCATGGGCGGCGATCGACTTCGAATCCCGAAATGCCATTTTGTGCGTTTCTCGCGCTTTTCTCTATGCGCACCGGACCGCTTGGCAGTATAATAATTTGAAAGGGGGTACTCTGAGCTCGCTTCAGGCGGGAGTGAAGAATTGAGGACCGCAAAGTTGTTGACGTCGGCTAATGCGGCTGAGGAGGGACCAGGCGACATCATATTCTCTAAGTCGTCCTCTTCGTATTCATCTTCGTAGTCATTGAACTCCGCTTCAAAAGGATTCGCCTCCCCGTCTGGACTACCTGTAGTGAGAGTGTTCGGCGACAATGCGTTCCGAGGCTATAAACGGGTGAGATTAAGCCAAATGAAAAATGAGGAGGCTCACATCAAGGACGGCCAGGTGCGCGTCACGCTGAGCCTCCTCGAACGTAGCAACTGGCAGGGAGGTCAGTAGACAAAGCATGCATGGCCATGAAAAGTACGTACGGTCCTTCCCCAAACGCTTTTTGTCGCGGAGTAAATGATAAGCCACCTTGACAGAATTGCCGTGGGCACCGTCCGCACGACGCAAACTCTCCCAGATATCTTCCTTATCGACACCTACCAACCTTGACGCAAGGTCTTCGACAATATCTTCTTCAATGCGACCAAGACCCTCGACGATTTCAAACTGGAGTGTCTTCGGCTGAACCAAAGAACTCAAAGTGCCGATAACAGGTCCAGGCGGGGCAGGCAGGGGTGCAAGGTAATGTGGAAGATCAACCGTGAACCATGGATGGGTCATGATCTCCGCCACAGTGATGCGCTTCACAGCGTCGACCGTCAACATTTGACCTATAAGTTTGCGAGCATCGGATGGGACATAGGGTGGAATGGTATATTGGCCCTCTAGATAAAATGTCAGAACAGACGTTCGTACAGTCGCAAAGGACGTACGGGCAATCTTGTTGAAGAGGACATGAACGTCCTGATCCTCGAAAGGCAGCTTTCCACAGAGCAAAACATAAAGAATGGCACCTGCACTCCATACATCGATTTCTGGACCTGCGTATACATTCCCTTTGATAACTTCGGGCGCGGCGTAGTTAGGGCTACCACAGCTGGTGGAGAGAAAGTCGCCGTCTGTGATTTCATTAGACAGACCGAAGTCCGCGATTTTGACATTGAGATCGTCGTCCAAGAGGATGTTCTCCGGTTTGAGATCTCGATGGACAATCTTTAATCGGTGAGAGTATTCGATCCCGGACATGATTTGCTGGAAGAAACGTCGTGCTTGAGCTTCGGACAATCGACCATTCTGGACCAAGTAGTTGAAGAGTTCTCCACCAGCATACTCCATGACAAAGATGGTGTCCGTTTCTGTGCTGATGACTTCGTATCTGTGGAAAAGGGTTATTTAATGCCATGGGACACTTTTACTGAGATGCTCACAGCTTGATGATGTGGGGATGGCGCAAAGCCCGCATGTACTCAAACTCCCGTCTAACACGACTCTTGTTCTTCTCTTTGACGATTTTCTCTTTGGAAATGTATTTCATGGCAACAAGGTGACCGGTGACAACATGTCTTGCGACTGTGAGTGAGGGGTGTTCATCCGGGTTTCTCGGCCTGAGCACACAAGAAAAACGTACGTTTCACTTGACCAAAGGTCCCCTCCGCAATGTCGCGGATGACGGTGTACTCGCCCAATTTCGAAGGTGGATATGCATCTGGCAGCTCGAGCGACATGATGACAAGAGGGGAAAATGCAGAAAACAAGTGCAGGTCTCTCGGACGGACTGTCTCTGAGACTTTTACAGAGTCTACTGATTCAGCGATCCTTACCTTATCGGCAGTCCATACCCATCGCGGATCTCGGCGCCCGGAGCAGCAGTCTTACGTCATACTCAAGTCATTACTATATTTGGCAATTCTCGCTAGTCCCACACCCAAGAAACTACGAAGCTATCTATGTTATCACTTCACGAATTCCATAGATCTCCAGTGAGACGGATATCTCTACTACTTGCTCCGATCGAAATCGTCGTGCTGCCTTCGGGAACTACCCACTTTTGCGCTGTCACGTCCCAGATAGAAAAATCGTACCGCGACAGCTGTATGGTGACCGCGGAACTCTGACCAGGCTGCAGATAGATACTATCGAAACCTTTCAAGTTCAGCGGTGCAGAGTCCGTCCACGACGGCAGTGTCAGGTACAGCTGCGGAATCTGCACGAACACGGTGATTAACGACCGCCTTTCATCGACGAAGACGCGCACCTCGTTTCCAGCGACATCCCCTGTGTTTGTGATGAAAAAGGTCACTGTGACAACTTTCTCGTGCAGCCTAGATCCATTTGCTGCATAAATACGCACATCACACGGATTCAAAGGAAACCATACCAAGGATCAAGGGATGCGCCATTTTCAGTGCTATTGTACCCCCCTCCAGCAGTAGATCCGGAGATTGAGAGATCAGAATACTCGAATGTCGTATACGATCTGCGAAAACAACGCTTAGCAGCAGAAAGGTTCGTTGAAACCCAAGAAGCTACGCACAAGCCATGCCCGAATGGGAAACGCGGCGTAATGTTGTATTTGTCAAAATAGCGATAATCAACAAAAATCCCGTCGGTATAGTTTATTTGGAGGATATCGACGTCTGAAACATAAATAACTTCTGCGCCGTAGTCATCTATGGATTTTCCGACTGTATAAGGAAGTCGACCACTATTGTCATCAATAAAGTTAAAATCCGCTTGAATGAACATATACGAACACACTCACCTCGGGTTGTAATCTCCGTAAAGAACGTCTGTCACGGCGTTTCCAGCCTCCTGACCGGGCAGTCCGCTCCAGATCTGCAGCATTCAAAGTCGGAAGCATTCTAGAGGAAACCGAGAGTCACACTTACCACTGCGGTGACTATCATCGATACAAGACAGTCAGAACACCCTCTTGTAGCAATGTTTTGGGCACCATACCATTGTCGTGCTCCACCCAAGCCTCCATACGAATCGCACCGACGGAGTTGATAATGACAACGGTATTGTTGTTCACGCTCGCAACCGCGTTGACAAGACGATCCTATCCAGTAACATCAACACACCCTCTAAAGACAGAAGGACGGAAAAGACATACGCCACCATACCAAGCAGAAAGATTGTTTCGATCTCCCTCGTTGCCGTCAACAGTGATGTAACCCTCGCCTGAATCTGACGTTATAAATACAAAGGCATAATCTGCTCCGGTGGCCGCTTCAACAGCTAAATCCAAATCCGTATCGTTCAGATACGCAGATACAACTGTACCGTCTTGCTTGGCGCGCGCAGAGATGCTGTCATAGGGCTACAACACTATCAAAATTTGCGCACACCGATCAAGGGCGATCACTTACCGCGACAAGGTACGGGAAGTTCGCCGTGCCACTTCCCCATCCTACATAGGGCACATCATTTCAGGTCGTCAAAAATAAAATGATAATTGAAATACCCATAGCAAGAACACCGTTGTCTCCCCCACGGTCGGTATATCTATTTGGCTTGATTTAGCTCGACAGGCCGTGGACTAGGGTTGGGGAAAAGAATAGACACGAACCCGTTTGGACCAACAGTACTATTCCTTGCACCACTGCCAATGATCGCGAGGCTATCCGGTTTACCCAGTGGTAGAACACCTTTGTCGTTTTTAAGGAGTACAGTAGAGGCAACTCCAATTTCACGGATAAGTCTTAAGAAGCAAAGAATCAGACTATGGAACAGTTCGCCTTAGATATAATAGACAACGTTTTATGATCGTCTTCCACGTTGACATGCTTATTGAACGGATTAGAGAGGTTCCACGAATCAAAGTTTGGCGTTGGATAATCCTGGTCTTGTCCCAAAAGATACCTGTGAAGTTGTTCATTGTGGGATCAGAAAAGTCTATGGATCGCATGCAATGACGTACCAGCCAGCCAAGATACGCTGAGCCATATCGGTGACGCGCGCTTCAGATACGCTACCGTTTTTGACGTACTCAACGAGAACTTCTCCGAAGTAAGTGGTGCCAGAACCTAGGGTGATGTCGCCGGGCATAGTCATCTTCGTTCAAATACATGAAACGAGTAATAGTCGAAAGTTGAAGGCGGCAACCTACGTCTAGACCATAGTTGACAGAAATCGTAGAGTGTGTCGCTGACCAGTCTATATACCAAACACAAGAGAGAAAGTCAATATGAAGGCGAAAAGACAAAAGAAGCCTATACCGGACGTGATGTCTGAATACGCAGAAGTGGACGCAGGGTTGATTAGTGGTAGAACGACTTCCCGAAGACGATGTGTATGAACACGTACAACCAGGAAAGCCAAATTCGCCTTTGATGACGTCATTGAGCGTCTTCTCGTTTTGGCAAGCCCACGTATTATTCACTGTCCTAGTTCTTGATAATCCTGACCCGGGCGCAGAGAGGACAACATACCTTGATCTGCGGACTCGCCGTGAGTACGGACAAGGAAAAAAAAAACATGTCTGCTACTCACTATAACTACACATTATCGCGGCGACGTTTGCTTGAATGCTACGCAAAAACTGTGGCACGCGTAAATGACTTGTGTATAACATTGAAAACAAGACACACCGGATGATAATAAAGCTCGTGCTCCTGGAATGGAGTCACGTCAGTCAAGCGGTCTCTCTCTTGCAAACAGGGCGGACCACTCACAGTCCTATGAGAAAATAAGATCAATATAAACGAGCCTACATCGACAACTACACACCTATCGTCGACATTTGAAGAGCTGGCAGTGCGGAAATGTTCTTGCTCGTTATTGATTAGATGTTTGGCACAAGCTGACGAATCATCAGACCACGATTGAGATGGGATATCAGGAGAATGTAGTGTAATCTGACCTTGTACACCGGTGGACTGTATGCCCAGAATCGTTTCGTGGGCTGCTTCTCCACTTAAGAAAGGATCGCCACCGAAACTGAAGCCAGGTTTCAATCATTCAATGTTGTTGGCCATGATGGGAGTTTGTCGGGGTGTCAACGCACCCTTCCCAATTGCGACCGGCCGCTGGGGCGCGCATGAGGTTCATCATCGGGCCCAATTGAACGTTGACACCCTTCCCGCGAAATTCTTGACCCATAGCAACACCACGTTTGCGTATGAGATCTCGATTGAAGGTGGTTGCTGCATTGATGCCACTGACAACATGATGAGTGTCACGAATATTTGGATGATAGCGTGATAATAAAACGCACGCTGGAAATGCCGAATTGAAGTCCGTGTAACGTACACCGAGAGGGCTATCTGTCGTAAGTGGGACGATAGTAAGCTCGAAATACGCACATTCAGACGCAACATTTACCCTGCAGACATAGTCCTGGAAAGGTTATGTTTTCGATGGCTGGCGTGTTTCCGACGCAATACCCTTTTCGTATATTTCAGGTCGAATGAACATGAACTCCTTGGAAAAAGTCACGAACCGTTTTCCCAACCAACGCCTCCACAGTGCATAAATATACACACACGATCACAACATTGCTCGGACACTCACCGGTCGCTAGATCAACTTTCTCCTCGAGCGACAATTGTGCGACAGTAATTCTGGCCTAGAGAAATTCCCGCATGCTGTCGCGAACATAGGAAGAGACCTTACTTTCGCATATGCCGCCTGCCACTCAGGAGAAAGACTAGTAGCTGTGACGGATGCTTCAGTCGGGCACAAGGGATCAGTGGAGACACCGCACGGGTCGGGAACGGAATTTCCGTTGTAGAGATTGACGCGGCTGCAGAAGTAGTAGAGACCGAGGTAGGTTGCGTCACAAGGGATGTAGAACTCTGGATCGAAGCGCTGGATGAAGGATAGAAGAACGACGCTGTGGATCTAACGGACGTGACGACCGCAGAGTCTCTTCGAATCATGAAGTCACATCCTATCCAATCCCGTGGATTCAGAAGACATATAGAAAAGCAACAAAAAGAGAACAAACCATTGCAATGTGTCGCACCCAACTGGCCCCATACGAGGAGCCCAGCCAGCAGTTGCGTAGCAAGCGAGGGTAAGCGCACCATCGTCAGAGGCCAACGAGTGAAGCGGATGGACCTAGTGAGCAACGAGAAGCGAACAACTGTACTTATAGCCGCTCAGACCCGCGATGAACGGATGTGCAGATATGCATAACTGGGGGTAGCGGAAAATCCACGGCTACGCTGGAATAGAAAGCGTGGTCGTTCCGCCTGTGGCAGAGAGGGTGGGTGACCGTCAGGTGGTGCTCGTAGATTTCATACACGAGAACAACCTGGCCGACGCATTGATTCGAACGCTTGAGGGTATGTCATTAGATCAGAACGAGAAATGGGAATTGATACATGTTGAACGTCGTGATCAAGTCAGGAGACATACATCCACGCGTGCAGCTAGTTGCGGAGATATATGGCATTCAGCGTCAAACCAATTGAGGACCTTGTTGAGCGTGATGGCACGGCTCTCGACAGCAGCTTACTTATGCCGTCCGTTGCACATAGGTCTATGCATTTTGAGCAGTGAACCAGGTTGCGAATACTGCAGCGGACGCACACAATGAACATGACAGATAGACTCACATAGCCTGTTCTAGAGTAGTAAAACGCCATCAGAAGTTATGTAGAACTTGAAGCTTGAAGCTTTACCATCCGGAAATGAGAAATTCTCACCACCTGATGGCGTTAGGTTGTCTTGTGACGGCAAGGACACGTGTGCGTGCGGTCTGACATAACGTTGAATTCTGTTCGTTTCGAATACAACGTAAAGCTAGGAGCTATAGTCTACGTGGGAATGGTAAGAAGAATGTCGTCGATATAGTAGCATGTCAGAAAAGATCGGCATACGAGTGCATAGTGCATGTCAATGCGATTATGCAGGGATCATTGATTATCCTTGACTTTCGGAAGCATTACTTTTGTGCTTTGGGATAAAGACCCAAGACTCTGGTGCTGGTCCCAAGAAAAATTCCGATATCTTGACCCAGTCTCGGCTGTCCGGACTTGCCAGCAATGTTTCTGCAAAAACACCTGTGAGTTTCCAGTAACAAACGCACATCATTTAAGGCGCAACAAGGAAACGCGTATTTCCTCAGAAACTATGGACTGACCCAAATCGTCACGTCCCCGGAATGCTGGGGCTCTGTCATTAATGCGCCCTGGCAAGCGTTCAAGCAGTCCTATAGGAATGTAACGATATTGGAACGACAATGCTTCGCAGAGGTATCGGCGAGTAGTGTTGATTCCTGGCGTGTCCGAGCCAAAATGGCTGTCGTTTGCCATCATTAGCACACAATGCAGTAGCGCCACAATCGCGCGCACCTGATGCCGTACTCCGCCAACTACGGCCGTATCTTTTAGTTTGGGCAGCAGGAAAAGGAGATATTCAACTACCTTTCTGATAGAATCCAGACGCTCGCGAGAGCTTATGTCCCACTCGCGATGTTCTTTGATCTCGGTGAAGATCCAGGGTTTGATGAGGGCACCACGTGCCACCATGACACCGTCTACACTGGTGGCCTCAATCGCAGTCCAGTAGTCCTGCGAAGAAAAACAGTCGCCGCCACCCAATATTGGGACTGGAGGCACTTTGATATATCAAAGAAGAGGTGAAAATCCTGTGTGGAAGAACAAAGAAAGCACATACAATCATATTCGACCTCTTGTGCGCGTACGACTTCAACGCATTGCTTGATATATTCCCAGTCGGCCAACTTAGTATAGCGTTGCTGTCGCGTACGCCCGTGCAACTACGTCCGAGACCAAGAATTCAGACTGTACCTTACAAGCAAAGAAACGCGACATACTGTCATGCAACCGACATCGCATGTACTGACAATCCTAGGCATGAGTTTGTGAGCAAGATTACGGCCGTCCTTGATACCTGTGCGAAGTTTGATGGTTACAGGTATTGACCCAAGTGCCTTGTTCATGCCGATGAGTATTTTGCTGAGTTTACTGGGCTGGTCCAGTACTGGGAGACTTCAATATCGGAATTGGAGCATGTGACAAAAATGCAACCTACAAGCTGAACCGCTTCCAGATTTGAATACGAGGTCGATGGGACAACCGCAGTTGACATCGACAAAGTCGATGGTATCAGAGCATTCTTTTGCCAGCAGCTCTGCAGTTGGCACCAGAGTGTGTGGCTTGTTTCCGGCCACTTGAACACCGAAAAGAGACTCGGAAGGATGACGTCTTATGAGAGAAAACTCCTCTTTTGATCCCGTCAGAAAGGATGTAGCCAAACCCACTGCAGACTCATCAGAAACTGGAACTTGTGGGATTTCAGCATGAGCGATCTCACTTTCTCCACATGTTATATCTGCGCCATAATCCACGCATATTCGTCTGAAGGGCTGGGAGGCAGCATAAGCATGTTTACGAAATTTTACGGGATTGAAATCGGTGGTACTGACCAAATTGCCGAGCGTGGTTAGGGGCGCAAGGTCTGTAAGGATCCGGGAGAACAAAGTTTAACAGAACCCGACAAAACAGAAAAGCAATACATACAGGATTTTCCTCTCCAGTTCAGGCGTCGTTTTTCCGCAAATCGAATGGGTACATCTGGCGTATCGACTTGTTCCTCCGGTGGAATATCTTCGCTCAGATTTTTAGACGCCCCTCTGGCTTGAACTTTTGCCTTTTTATCGTCTGCAATGAGCGTTTTGAGATACTCCTCGGTGACTGGCAATGGATACTGGAAGAACGTTTCGTCTCATGAAGGTTTGCTCGTGCTACACGAAAAGCAGACCTTTTTCTTCCTGAGTTGCGTGCGCACTTCCAGACTGACGGAATTCATCTCTACTGCCGTGAGCGCAGTCCGCGCCATTTTTTCCTTGTCCTGGACCAGGACGATTTCGCCATTCTCATCCTTTGCTGAATGCGCAGAAAGAAAACGGCATTTGAATCCATATCTGAGAACATCAAGTCAACCTATTAGTCGCGTTGTGTATGGTAGAAAGGATGTAGTACCCACTTGCAATTCCCGCACTCCGCAAAGACGGGACAGACAACAGGCTTTTGTGTTTCGAAGTCCATCGTCCCGCCAAGCACTTCCGAAGCTTCAGGGATCCGGAGGTCTGGTGGTTTTATGCTCAAATACGCAGCGATGTCGTGATTGTACCGGCATCTAAAATGCACTTGTGTGTGAGAAAATAAGCAAATCGAAAAACAAGCCTGTGTCACTCACTCGGCACCGTAATCGCATATGGATCCACAAGCTGCCTTGAAGCAGAGATCACCTTCATCGCGTACTTTCTGGAAACGGCGTCCTTTGTTTGCGCCGCGTTGTTTATCTTTGGCCCTCTGCTTCAGAGTCTGGCTCTCGTCACCGCTCGTGCTTATAGGACGGTTCGATCCTTCAGCAGAGTCCTCACCCGGCACTGGGGCAGCAGAGACATCGACCGGTAAAAGATATCTGGTAGTATATTGAGGAGTATAAAAAATGTGGCTTTCATAAGAAGTCCCTCTCACTCGGGCTTGACACAGGCCGTTCCTGGCGGCATCGAAGACATATTAGAGGGATTCGATGTTGCGTTAACCTGGCATCATCTAAACATTGCCAGTAACTTAGAAAGCGCCAAAGCCGACATGAGTCACTCAGCCTTATTGCTAAGACCTTTGTGAGTATTTTGTAATCACAATTCAATAATGTGATAGGGCGATAATTTTCAATACGAGACCGCTCCCCAACCCCCCTGAATTTTGTCCAGCAGGGACCGCCAAATATTTGTTTCATTGTTCACTGTTATCGCTGCCTTTTTATCCAGGCACGTAGCGCACACCATGTCCGCCATTTCGTATGGAGCAGAAGGTAGCACATTGGGTCTGCTTTTTACGGGCGGTCGTTACCATGAACATGCGGTACGTACCAGGCCTTTCAGTAATGCAAATGTATCTTCTTGAATCCGGAGATGTAGGAAGAAGCTCAGGGACAATTCCGCTTAACAGATCTATGTCAAGACTTGCTAGAGGAAGTGAAGGCCGCAATCTGTCAAAGAAGCCCTCGATGTGGTCGTACACCTCGTCCACTCTTCCAGTAGCATCCAAAGCTTTGAAAGTCTCAATCTGCGCCCCAAAACATTCCCTGTCGTCCAGGAGCTGGCGAACGTAATGGCCGACATGGGTAAATGTATCTGCAACCCCTTTGAAATCATCTTTTCAGCGGTCGGTTTGATTGCATGGTCCGCCGTCTGTCTGACCCAGGGAAAGGCCAGAGAAACATCATTTGACTCTATTGTGGGTCAGCTACTCTCGACGCTTCCCCTACAATGCAAAGCGACTCTTGATATGCTTCCACGTGTTCACGACGCCCTGAAAACAGCGGAGACCCGTTTGCTCGAGATGCTCTGCTTTCCCTCTAAAATCCACTTGTGTTTGCTCCGCGTTGTCCCTCATGCACTTGTTGCGCCATACACGTTGTACCGCATGGAGACTCTCAGGCATCTTCCCTTACTGCTTCCGAGCCTTGGGATCTCTTACGATTCTATGGCCGGTACAGTGGGCAAGATGTGTACGGCAGTTCTCGCTGCTTTCAGCACATTGGATATAGCACGCCTACAGGAGCAAGAACACTCACCCGAATATCAAAAGAGACTTCATCAACTGCATTCTATCCTGAGCCACACCAATTTTGGAGTGCGGTGTGCGATTACACTGGCGGCGTACCCGCGTATAGCAAACTCGATGGGGCCCAGCTGGTAATTCATGTACAATAATTTGATGATAGTAATACATGTATAGTTCTATGTGATCCATCTGCTTTCACAAGTGAATGACTGGGACGCCGCTATGCATACGGCAGTAGACGGTAGTTTGGTCTAACGAGTGAGTTCCCAGCTATCTCCAGGCACGATGACCGTCGCGTCGACCGGGTTCAGAAGCGCGACGGTTCACAGCAGTATGAGAAGGCGACATACCGAGTTCTCTTGGCTTGCTCTCGGGCCGACTTGGGTGTGTATGACTGCGAGGGCCCCGAAGCCCACTCCGTGCGCCCGCAGTTTCGTGATTGCATGAACCCTAGCGCATCAGAACATCATGGAGTCAGGTATAAAAAGTTAGGACATTAAAACATTTGCTTCAATGTCGATGTGATATATTTCGAAAGATGCTGTACTCGAATGGAACCACTAGGTGGGAGATTACAGTTCCTCATGAGCAGTCGAGCTAGATCCTTCCGGCGCTGGTGCCTCGTCCACCACAGGTGCATGGAATATGACCTGATCTGGATTTTCAGATTCTTGAGATGCCACAAGGGGTTCACTTGGAGTGGAAGACACCACAGGGGCGACAGGCTCCGCAGGAGCGTCGGGTTCCTGTTCATCAGCTGGTATGGCAACCTCTTCTTTCTCAATCTGGAGATCAGCTGTGCCATCCAAGACGGAATCGAAAAAGGCGCTCAATGGGTCGAGCTTGTTCTTGCCTGAACGTGCGTTGCCCATCAAACATGTCGTCTGACATGTAAATGCCTGAATTAGACGCACCTGTGTAGCGTGCAGGTTTTGTGGATTCGACAGGAATTAGGAGCACTTTTGCTTGCTTCTCGCTCCCAGCTTCGTAGCCCATCGCGACAGACGTCTTCCCGTCGATGTCCCGGTGCGTGCCGAACTCGGTCACGTGGCGGTATTTGTTGCCCAAGACTTTCCACAGAAGAGGCGCCTTTGTGTCCTTCGTGAGAAGCAGGGCATGCGGCTTGTCGAGGTTCTTTTCTGTCCACGGAGCGATCTCGCTCGCTCGCTCGAGCTTAGAGATCTTGTGGGGAACACGAGTCACCAGCTGGCCCAGTCAAAGAACGCGCTGGCGGTTCGCTCGCCGGAGGAGTATGTCATGGGTGGCGCTTCGTTACCTCGAGGAAAGAGCTGTCGTTTAGGTTGAGCCCACAAGAACGAACGTTCTTTTTATAACACAAAGCTCCCCTTTACGGTTGGAAAGCCTTGCACACCCTATAGCCTACATGGCACACACTTACATCATACAAACAAGTGAACAAACGCGCCTGCTCAGAACATACCGCTTGTTCTTCTCGTCATCGCAATCCACCGCGTACACGGGAACCAAAGGATGTAGTCCCTGCGCAGCTTTTGCACATTCCGGGGACATTCGTTGACAGTGCTTGACGGGACGTTTCAGTCAGACGTGCATGGTTATATTGTAGGGGGGAGCCTGCGTTCCCTAACATTTACCGGTATAGAGGCTATGGGTACCATACCAAAATCAGAGTGCTATAAATGTCGTTAGGGTACGATCCTCTCTGCAAGCTCCTGAGTGCTACATTCAAGTATAGCCTCTTTCAGTTCGTGGTCGGTCATCTTTACCGGAAGGTACGCCTTCCATTACCGACCCTTTATACCCCATGCAGACGTCCAGCCTGCTTCAAGACCCCATTCGTCAAGATCGTATAATTAAATCACGAGACGAGGGACTACATCAGCGACAATCCGTTCTCGGAGCTCTAGTAGGGCAATCCCAGCTGTGTAGACGCATAGCCGCTTCTCGAGATACTCACCATACAAGCGAACGGGCAGAAGACGTAAAGTCAACGGCACTAGAAGGCTTAAGCCGTCCTTTGCAGGAAGGAGAAAATACGCGTTAGAGCAGCAGCCGTGCTTTATGGACCTCGTGCAGCCCCTCGAACGGTAACTACACAGCTTACCCACCGCGAGGCACTAACTTAAGTTTGTCTTGCCCATGACCCGTGGTAGTTTACCACAAAGACGGTGATAGAAGAGAGGCTTGCCCTGCCAGCAGAGGTCGGACCTCCCGTTCACCCTACTCGTCTACAGTGTCTGAAACCTGTTATTGTCGAAGGCGTAGGAAACCGCGTAATCGGGGAAGGGGTTCTTACGCCGTCTCATAATGCCGAAGTGCAAAAAGCCGCACTGAGAATTACTCTAGTGTTCCCTCTACCTCCCCGCGGACGGTGGTTGCCTGAGCTCCGACGCCGGCCTGCACGCCATACATCAGTACGCAAGCTTACAGTAGGTACCTAAGTTACAAATGCACTCAGAGAGCATGTCACGAGACCGTTGGTTAGCCGAAGTGCATGACGCAGTAATGTTACGGAACTCTGAGTTCTTGTCTACTTTACAATGTATGAACCTTCGCAGCCAAAGTGGCTGTGTCTGGATCGACTATGTGAAACTGCGGCGCCAGCTAGTCCTACACAAGCAATCGATTGACACTTGACCGCTCTCTCAGGAGTCTCAAACCCGCGTCTACCAGATATAATAGCGAGAGCCTACTAAAGAGAGCGAGACTATCCCTGAAACGTTCTTAGTACGTGTTTCAAATTCAGATGTCGATACGTTATAGACATACCTTTACGGCCCTACTGGAAGATCAAAGTCAGCGAGAGTAGGCTGACCATGAGCCAACACAGATTATCGATGGGGTTCGTAGATGGCACACAAACTTTCACAGAGCGTTAAATAAAGTACACGGAACTCGAACTCTGAATTCTTGTCTACTTTACAATGAATGTACAAGAGTGTGGGCTGGTACTTTTATACTCAATGGCCTAGCTGCAGTTTTAAGGATTACCCCTTTAACGTGGCCTACTGCACCATTAGACAACGACCGGTACCGCGAACGAATCATAGGGGTTTGAGTGCTCCTTTAAAACCAAAGACGTAAGGCAAAAGACAAACTGGTAGTGGTACGAACGTGGGGTTGGAGAAAGAGAGCGAGACTCAGATGATAGAGACAGCGGTGAGCAAAGTCGCCCTGAAAAGGGCGGGTCAAGGGTACGGTTTTACGAGCTAGGTTTCCCAAAATCCGTCCGGTACCTTCGATTACAATCAAGGCAGGTAGGAAAGCAAGTCATGCCGGTAACGAGTACAGTAAGCCATCATCGTTTGCTCGTACCACCGCAAACAATGTGACACCACACACCACATTCAGAG